>CALYLW010000661.1:0-334138 GCA_944989445.1 Ampullaceana balthica
TCCCTCTCCACCCCTCGCCCGAGTCATGTGAGCTCAAGCTGTCACGACAAGAAAACATCAAGTATCTGGAGTCAGGTTGATTCTATCTGGAGTCAGGTTGATTCTATCTGGAGTCACGTTGATTCTATCTGGAGTCAGGTTGATTCTATCTGGAGTCAGGTTGATTCTATCTGGAGTCACGTTGATTCTATCTGGAGTCACGTTGATTCTATCTGGTGTCACGTTGATTCTATCTGGAGTCACGTTGATTCTATCTGGAGTCACGTTGATTCTATCTGGAGTCAGGTTGGCAACCGGTTTGATTGTTGCTTGCTTTAAAAAAAAACAGTTTATAAAAAAATTGCAATGATTTGTTTTTATTCCATGTTATGTCAGCTCACCGATTATGACCAGTCCTGATAGCAGCAGCTAGTTTACTTATAACCATAACAATAATGATCTAACATTTCCGTTAGTCCAGAAGTAACGTGTCATCAATTACGCGATACAGTAGATGCGTTTTCACTCGAGGCGAGCTTACTACTGTCCAGGGTACCATGAAATTCTGAGTATTACAACAGTTCTGAATACGGCTTTAAAAAACAAAAACAAAAAACAACAAAAAAAACGCATTCATTGGAATGGACTAATGAGTGGCACTGTTCTATCCAGATTGAAGAGAAACCAAATGTAAGCTTAAAAAAATTACATTAATATGTATATAATTTGTTTTATTTTTTCATTATTGTTTTTCACACACCCTCGTCCATACAGGTACATAAAATAAAAGTTTAATTCGGCAAATATCAGCAGACAACTTTTAGATCAATAATACGGGAGTTTCAATTGGTAAAATGTATCTCATTGTCAATATTTCATTTTAATTTTTAAAAATTATCAAAACAAGAGAAAATTTTAAGTTAGTCGTTCAAAACACAAAACTATAATCGGGTCCATCTGTCGTTTATTTTATGCCAATATTTTGATCGGAATTGACTGCGGACACACACACTCCCCTCCCAACTCTGAGATATTTTCTGTTTCATCTGACTGTGTCATTAGTACTCATTAGGCATTAGGGGGTCAAGACATTAAAAGGGGTTGAGACTAGCTGGGTTAGCAAATTATCTTCATGAGTTTAGTGTTTGGATAAATTTATGGCTCCTCGTTTTCTTCTGGTTCAAAACTTGCACTCAAAATGTAAAAAGAAAAGAAAACTTTGTGTACGTATGTGTATGGTGTTAATGCGTGCAAAAAAATGGTTTTGTTTTGTGTAAATGCCGGGTTCATATATGCCGGTTAATTGTAATTAATCTAACTTGAAGCCGTAAAATCCCCGCTCAGCCCTTACTTTTGAGTCATGTGACCGACGCGGGGAGGATGTTCCTGTCAAATACAAGGAGAGTACACACAGATGAATGTCTGCACTCATATATTTATGTGCTTTATGGGTTGGAGACCAAGGACTAGAGAGGATCATGGGAGATTTTAGACACGACATATTTACAACGTCAGGGGCTGAGGTGGTGGGGGGGATGTACTAGAACGGGGAGAGAGTGTGAGTTGGGGGGGTGTTGTTACGTGGAGAGCCCCCAGAGACGGACGGAGAGACTTGCCTTGTACATCTGCTTTGAAGTGGAAGGCTCCGTTAATTGTTGCCAACGAGAGGAGACAGTCGGACATGATAGCTGACACTAGTAGTTGGGTGAGCCAGTGAAATAACATCTTGTTGGTTACTAAGGAGTGAGGGGGGGGGGCTAGGTCGGAACCGCCTCGCGAGAAACATAACAGTATGTGGGTGGGGGTAGCTCCTGGTCCTCTTAACTCCCAACCAATGTTCCCTGTAAGCTGCGCGCTCCAGCAGCTATCTGACCGATGCCGCGCGCAGCAGTTTAGAATACCGCGCAGCAAATTTGTAAAATATTGCACAACAAATATGGATGCTGTGCAACTTTGCACACGAGTTGTTTTTTTTTACTTTGCACACGGACCGACGAACCTCGAGGGAAAATTGCTCCCAGTCCTCTTTACTCCGTATTCCCTTACTCATACTCCCCTTCCTTTTTCTCCCTACCATCTTTGAAGTCAAATTTCTTCATCCGGGTCCTCTTACTCACTTACTCTCTATAATTGTAAAAGCCATAAATAAATTCATAAGAAATAACGTTGCTCCGCCAACACACTATAACTGTGCGGTTTACTTACAGCGGCGTATAGATTGGCAGATTTCCCCACGACAGAGGCGGGCCTCTCCACACTAACGCCTTGTTTTCCTTCCGCCTCTCACAGAAGTGCCATTCATTCCGGGACATGCCCGGAGACAGCCATGCCCTCCCCTTCCCCCGACCCGTTTCCCCCTCCGATGAGCTATAAATAGACGTTGCCAGATCTTAATGGGGGTAGTCGACCAAAAACATGGCCGTGCTGTCAGATAAACAGAAGCGTCCACGTCGTCTCCTGCTCTCCCCCAACCCCTCAGCTCACCGAGTCAATATTTCGAGACGGCCTTGATGTGTAATTCAGGTTCGTTCACAGTTGAACACCCCCCCCCCACACACACACACACAAACACACAGCAGAATCCAAGAAATAACACACCAAACCCCATTTTGAAAAAAAAACCTGTTAATTGTAGATTTAGTAAAAATTTAAGAAATGTTTTGGGCCTGAGTGTTTTGAACACTATGTCTATATATAATATGTATATTTAATTTGGGGAGGGAGTTGGGGCTTTATTATTTTGTCAAAATTACTTTTTCACGTGTCCATCCGATTGCGACCTAGGTTAGACACCAAGCAGCTAAATGACACCGGACGTTCATTAAATTGAAAGAGTCGCGTACATTGGCTTGGAGACCACAGGGCTGGAATATAGCGTCTCATCACCCCGTCCCTTACAGCCCACAACCATTTGGGTTTGTTGCATTTCCGGACTACAGTGACCAAAAAAAAACACAAAAAAACAAGGGAAAAACTAGGGAAAATAGAAAAGTAAAGAGAATGGAGGCTCGCTCTTGGAAGTTGAACTGCCGGAGAACCGTGCTAAACCCACCGTGGAGTCGATGGTCAACACTGCAGGCATGTTTGACCGGCCAAAACTAATGCGTTTGATCGACTGGCGTTTTGAAAACTGGCGTCTCTGTTGAGGACAGGAGATGGGAGCTTCGGTAGAGCATTCACCCCCCACCCCATCCCGGGGTCGCCGGTGGTTGACACGGGATCCCCTGAAGGTTTTTGTTACATTGGTTTTCATCTCATGGTGAAGCTGTTTTCAAAGCTGCTACTTCATTTACACATGCTACAAGGTGTACAATTTACAACCTCTTTTACTGCATCGCCATTTTAATTTAATTTTACTCAGAGATGCTGCATTTTTAAAATCTTATTAATATTTTTTTATTGGGGAAAAAGATCCAAAATCACAACTATGAGGAGGGATTTCTCGGCATGGTCTTTTTTATTTTCCCAAAATATACCACGAGTCTTGGCAACCAATCTAACAGAGCAGGAGATTTCCCTGAACAGTTTCTATCCATGAATCATTATATAATTTATATGAAACCTCAATTTTTATAATTTTATTTAAATTCTTAGACTTACGTTAGGTTAGCCTGGGCTCCCCTGATCCCCCCCTCCCCTTTCCCTACCACCAAGGACTTAACATGGCCTAGGTGGCCGAATTCATATTAATTATTGGGGCAAAACACGATTTGATAATTGGTGTCGCGCCACGGACTTGCACCATCAGTCACCGCCGTGACGCGACCAGTCAACTCGCTAAGCTTGAAACCTTAATGACCGACCCGACCCCCTTCACAGAGGTGAGAGAAATCTAGCAACATCCGTCTGTGGCTGCGACAACTCTGCTACAACCACCACCACCGACAGCTCTACTACAACTTTCACCACCAACAACGGCAAGGGTAAGGTTTACAGTTGTTGGGTTTCAGCGGATCTCTAAAAGCTGTGTGTTTTATTCTTACCTCACGTCACTGTTACTGAATTCCATGACATAACTTGAAACTTAATATATCTTGGTCCTTAAACGTGCTTTTTGATTCTCCCCGTTGGTTGGAGCGTTAGTAAAAATAAAAGTCATTTTGAAATATAAAAGTAGGTATGTTAAAGCTGGAGTCCGTTCCCTTGTTTCCATTTAATTGATTAAGTGGTGGGTGGGTGTCACTGTGGACTGTGTTGATGGTAGACGGGCTGGTCATCAGGTGAGCTTTTATTGTTTGAGCCACCGATGGGTATGTGTACAAATATTTTGATACCACCGTTGCCCCTGGGGGGGGGCAGGTTGACTTAACCTGTTTTGAGTGAAACATGGCTGTCATCTCCCTCATATCTCAACCTTGACGACTTATCTTATCACACACACGGAGTGCCTTCGTCTGGATGCACAGTTCGTATCCATGGCAACTGTCCTCAGACGTGTAACCGTCCCATGACTGCTGTCATAAGACTTCCTACTATCTTATGGATGTCAACTGTCCCACGACTTTGACTGTCTTATGGCCGTTAAATGCCTTATGTCTGACAACTGTCCTAGTCCTACCAGTTGGAACTGTCTTATGTCTGACAACTGTCCTAGTCCTACCAATTGGAACTGTCTTATGTCTGACAACTGTCCTAGTCCTACCAATTGGAACTGTCTTATGTCTGACAACTGTCCTAGTCCTACCAATTGGAACTATCGTATGTCTGACAACTGTCCTAGTCCTACCAATTGGAACTGTCGTATGTCTGACAACTACCAACAACTGACAAGTTTCCTACAGCTTGCAACCGTCTTACGACTAACCACTGTCCCTACGACCGACAACACTATTCGACAACTGCCAACAACTGACTACCGCCGTAAGCTGAGTGAGACTGGCGGAGCCAGAGTTAGGTTACCAAAAAGCAAACTGATGTTACTGAGAACGAAAGTGCTGTCATCACTACAAACTAAGTATAAGCTCACTGTCTCACTTTACAGGAGTACTCATTTTTTCAGTTTCATTAAATCTACACCACGTGACCAGTGGCGGATTTAGGTTTGTCTGCGTGGGGGGGGCCAGGAGAATTTCAGGGGGCGCCGAAATTTTTTTAAAAATTCATTCACTTAGTGCAAATATTTCTAGGGGCTGAAATAAAATTCATTTGTCTTAATTGCTGGTTCTGCAATGAAGATTAGAAATTTGATATGAGATTCACTCTTATTGACTTATTGCTATATTTTATGTTGAAAAAAACATTTCTGCTCACTTTAAATGTGAGATATACTTTAATAAGTTTTCTTTTTAAGAGACTGCCTTAGTCTCAAATAAAAAGGCTAAACAAAAAGAAACATCTATTCTTAAGTAGATACGGTTAATCAATTGAATTTATGAAAATGGTGTTTAATTTGGGAGCTGTTATTTGTGACAAAATCTAGATTTCTCATAATCCTTTGTGTTCACTTTCAATTGCTGAATATCCTAGCAGACTTAAACATAGAAAACTCAGCAAAATAAGTTTATAGTCTTTGGGCTAAATAAAACATCTAAAATATTTTGATAATGAGGTAGAATTTGATTAATTTTTTTATAGACCTCCAATAGTTTGTTGTACTATCTGCAAGATGACTCATCAGTTTGTTCAGCTTGCCATAAATAGCAGTGACAGTAGCTCAAACAAGTAACTAAGTGTTAATTAATAAATGCTGCGTTGATCATTCAAAGTACACTATTTAATATTATTTTTGTTTACATCAAACCCTTGCAATGAATCTCTTTAATATACAAACAATTGATTTATATTCAGGATAGTAATAGGTCACAAATGCAAACAAAATAAAATGTAATTTAAAAATGTTAATAATTAATAAAAGGCCTAAGTAATTAAAGAAATCATTTATCATATACATATTATATGCATATATCATATGTAGGATAATAAGATGACGGTAAATTATGAACTTAGTTTCAAAGAGAACAACTTATTTTTTACTAAAATTTTAAGAGCTACTGTTTTTAGTTCTTGTAATAGTTTTCTATCTGAAAGAATGAAATGAGAATTTTAGCTGGCAAAATATTTCAGTTTAAGACCAGGTAATCTGATGCTACCAATAATGAAAAACACAGAGACTTTGGTGGAGCGGATTGGTCAGGATTAGTAACACACACACAAAGAGTGCCAATAATATTATACTTATAAATGAACTAAACAATTTACATCACAATTTTTTCAAAATAATTTATCACTGGAAGTTTGAGCATCAAACTTTGGGAAAATCAATGAACTTTACACAAACAATGATTGTAAGTTCCTTAAATAAACATTTAAAACTCTAATAACAATGCAGGACTAAACACAAACCATGGATAAGCATAGGACGCAATATTCTTCTGTATAGAAGGAGCGTCTGTAACAGATAAGATAAGAAAGAGCCCTTAGCCCTATATAAATTGCTTTCTACGTGATTTCATTGAAGCAAAACGATTTATCGTTGATTCAAAGTCAACGTTCTCAGCTAGATCACGTTCAATTGAAATGAATGCCGAACCAGACAGACGTTTATTTGTCATTGTTAAGCGCAAATAAATTTTGATGAGTTTAAATCTACTGAAACTTCTTTCAACAGTAACACTACTAACAGGAAGAATCAAGTAAATTTTATAGAGTATTGGCAAATTAGGGATACCTGATGCCATTTGTTTTTCAGTCAAGGACGGTTGAACCTTTTAAAGTTGTAGTTCACTAACTAATGATTCATATATTAATGCATACAAATCTTTAAATGTATCATATTCTACGATTGCTTCTTCAAGGTTAATTTCGTGTTTGTAAATTTTGCATAAACTTTGAAAATAATCTTTATTTCCTTTGGACATTTGTGATGGATCAAAACAATAGAAATAAGTAACTGTGCCCCAAAAGTCATTAAATCGATCATCTATTTGTGTTACAAGTGTATCCAAGATAGTGAAGTACGTTTCAGATTTAAAGCGTGTTGTTGGATCATCAGCCATTTTATCTCTGCTAAGTTCGCCTGCCATGCTTTTCTTTTTTGCAATTCACTTTTCTTTAAATTATGTTTTAACATCTAGTTTGGAACCATTTTCGTTTACAAATTATTTGACATCTACATTCAGACTTTCAAGAGCTTCATCGTTTCTCATTTCAACAAACTTATTTCTTCCAACATCCATCAATTGCAAAGGCGTTGCAAGTAGTTTGTTGACACGAAGATAACTTTTGTACAAATAGCATCAGAAAAACAAAAGAATATTTTGTTATTAAAACAGATAGTCCAATAGTTTCTGCTCTGACACTTCCTTTATATTCTGTTGATTCCCCTGAATCAACTGTGGCTAGAATAGCAGAGAATGATCCAACAACTGCATGCTTACTTCTTGAACATCTTGTATCAGAAAGTCGTTTCAGAGTATCTACTGTTGATTCATATTGAGATTTCTTGTGTTCTTTAAGAGTTTGTAGACGTGGTAAACTAGACGTAAGGAATGCATACAACCTTAAATCTGTGCCAAAAAATAACTGTACATCACTGTTTATAGACATTGCTTCGATAGTGACCAAGTTCAAAACATGGGCACAACAATTGGGTGAAAGTTTCTTTATCGGAGTTTGAAGGCTACTCTTAATTCCAGAGTATGCCTGTCCTTGACAGAGTGTGAAATCAATGTTTCGCTTTTTTAGTTCCTTTAAAACAGTGTTGCTTAATTATTTTCTGTCGCGCCCCCCTCCCAGAGCCGTCTTTACACCATTTTGGGCCCCCGGTCAAAGAAATAGTGTTGGGCCCCTGGGCAAAGAAAGAGTGAGGCCCCCCCCCGCAGGAATAAAAAATAAATATACATAATATATATAAATAAACATATTAACATGGGGCCCCTATGCTCGTGGGGCCTTTGCGTTAAGACGGCACTGCCCCCTCCTAGGAAGAAGAAAACATTTCGCGCCCCCCCCGCGCGACAGTAAATAGTATCATTTGTCTATAAAATTGTTATAAGTACACCATTTCGCGCCCCCTATTAGGGAGCCTCGACCCCCCTGGGGGGCGCGCCCCACTATTTGAGAAACACTGCTTTAAAATCTTCTCAGCAAATGCAGCAGCATTTTTTATTTTTTATTAATTTTTTTATTTAATTTTTAAAGTCCCATAAACGGTGGTCGTAGGGGGTCCTAATGTTTACGTTAGAACCTACTATGGGCGATGCTTGGTAGACCTTGATGGGCGCCCCATCTCCCAGGTCAGCGGAGGACTTTCTTAGCATACGTCATTCCCCATTTTTATTGTTGTTTTAGCGTGGGCTAGATCCCACGCCCCTCAGCTTGTGAGGCGAGCGCACTATTCGCTATCCAGCCACTGTTTACCAAAGTATAAAAGCCTATACATCTTTCCACAACATGTCCTGATTTTTTGAAAAATTAACGTAAAGAAACTGACATCTGATCAATTCTAGATATATCAATGGTTGAATCAATAATTAAAGAAAAGAATTTTGTAGACTTAACTTCATTTACAATTGTCGCCGATAATTCAGATGCGAGTGATTAATTTAAACCAGATAGTACAGTTTCGTCATTGGAAATACGATATTTAGAAAGCAGTTTGGTGTTGATTAGAAGTTTCGTGTTTAGCAATCTTTTTTTCTGCTCTTGGGACACGTTTTTAGTGTTCATCGAGGGCGTCTTTAGGGGGCGCCATTTTAGACCCAACAGGGGCGTGGGGGGGCAAGCCGCCCCCCCTGCCCTATAGCTAAATCCGCCACTGCACGTGACCCAGGATGACATTCCTTTGAAAATAAGTGAGTTAAAATTTGAGCAATATTGTGTTGGTAGAGCAGGGGTCGGAAACTTTTTGTCAGATAGAGCCTTAAAGAACAGATATTTTGAAAAGTAATTCTGTGAGAGCCATACATTATGTTTAAAACTAAAAAAGTAAGGAAATGACATCACGCGATTTTTGTCGATTTTTCACCCCCTACCCCTCGTCACACTTCGTGACAATAACTTAGTTCTCTCTCCCATGTGACGTCAAAAAGCTTTGCGGCCTCGTGGGCCCACCATAAAATTTTTTTTTCTTTCACAATGAATTAGTATTTCTTACCATTAATGCGACTTATGGTGGTGCATGGCTTTGCTGATTGCTTTGTAGTCTGGTTAACACGTGGTGAGGTTAAGCTTCATGCAGGCGTGCGGACGTTTTTTATTATTATTAGTTGTTTTTTTTTCAAATATAAAATTAATATGTAGATTAAAGGAGTGTGAAGAAACTTTTTTTTTATAATCGAAAATTTGTCTGCGAGCCAGATGCAGCCATCAAAAGAGCCATATCTGGCTCGCGAGCCATGGTTTCTCGACCCCTGTGTAGAGGATTTCTTACCAAATCATTCAAACATATAATGAATCCGATATCAGGTTCTTGGAAAATATCAGACCAAACAATATAAATTTGTTAATTCAACTGTCCCTCGCCTGATGGGGTTGTCCCAATAGGCAACAGCCTCTATGACTGGCAATATTTGCTTTGACAATTATTCACGCGCTGCTGCTTCATTTTTTGGCTGTATTTAGCCTGCTGCATATATTGCTGTACTTGACCTAGTGCATGCAAATATTGCTGTATTTGACCTGCATCATATATTGCTGTATTTGACCTGCTGCATCATATATTGCTGTATTTGACCTGCTGCATCATATATTGCTGTATTTGACCTGCTGCATCATATATTGCTGTATTTGACCTGCTGCATCATATATTGCTGTATTTGACCTGCTGCATATATTGCTGTATTTGACCTGCTGCATCATATATTGCTGTATTTGACCTGCTGCATATATTGCTGTATTTGACCTGCGTCATATATTGCTGTATTTGACCTGCTGCATCATATATTGCTGTATTTGACCTGCTGCATCATATATTATATAGAATGGGACTGCAATAAAGCTTTTAAATAAAATACAAAATACACAAACAAATTGTGCAATGAAAACAATAAATTTGAGCTTTATTTTTAGACTGATACGACAGTAAACGTTTCGGCTAATGCCTTCATCAGTACAACATAAAATACATTCTTACAATACTTACATAAGTAATAATACTATTCTTAAAACATATTGTATTTTAAAATATTTATGTTAAATAAAAAGAAAGGAAAAACAAAAACAAACATGGACACAGGATATAGCAAAAAGGGGGAAGTATCCAAAGTTACAGTAAAAACCACAACGGGAACAAGATTATGCAGTTAAGTAAAATTATGAATTTGGTTAATTCCATATGGAGCCAACGTACCAAATCTTTTTATGAGTCTATTTTCCATGTGGACTCTATCATGGGTATTGCTTGCATATAAAATACCAGTTACTGCAATATCTGATATGCCGTTATGGTCAACACTGTTAAAATGTTTAGAAACAGGACATTGAGCCTGTTTATTTATATTATACAGGTGTTCTCTAAACCGATCTCCAAGACGACGACCAGTCTCACCCACGTAAATTTTATTACACCTCTTGCAAAGAATTGCATAAATCACGTTGCGACTTGTGCAAGTGAATCCATCTTTTATTAAGAATTTTTCAAGAGGGAAAGAAATGTTGTTAATTTCCATCACATATGGACAAGTATTGCAACGGTTACGGTTGCAACCTTTTGTTCCAATATATGCTTTCATTGTGGGAAGGTGACTTCTTACAAGAATATCTCTGAGGCTTCTATCTCTCCGGAAAGCAAAAAGAGGAGGTTTTTTGAAGACCTGCTGAGTTAGAGGGTCAGCCATAAGGATTGGTCGGTTTTTGAGAATCACCTGGCGAGCTTTAAAATTATGAGGATGAAAAGTTAAAATAAATTTTGATCGATCACATTGATCAGAAACAGATGATTTAAATGTATCCTGTCTGGTCATGCCTTTAATTTGCATCATATATTGCTGTATTTGACCTGCTGCATCATATATTGCTGTATTTGACCTGCGGCATATATTGGTGTATATGACCTAAGTCAGAAACATATATATATATAATATATATATATATATATATATATATATATATATATATATATATATATAATTTTTGTATATATTTTTAAAATATGGGTCAGTGTGTAAGAGTAAAAGTTCGGAAGTTTAAGAAGCTTGGGAAGGCGTAAAGGAGAAAAGGTGCCGGGCTTGACTGGCCTGTAAGACGTTTGACGTCAATGTCTGGGGCTGTGAGCCGCCTGCATGTGAGAGTCACGTGACGGACTGCGTGGTGAGCGATTAGCTCTCGCCCTGTTACATAAAAAAACGTTCGTTTAGTTGGGGGGTGGGGGTGGGGAAGGAAAATCCTGGTTTTAAATGTGTGACACGAGCTGCGAGTTGTCTTCTGTTCAATTTGACGGCAGTATGTTTACAGGGGTGTAAGGGGTCGGGGTAAAGATGTTGTTAGGATCACTCCATGCAAGGGTCGGAGTAAAGGGGTTATGATGCTGTTAGGATCATTCCATACTTCACCTACAGGGGTCGGCAACCTGCGGCTCGCGAACCGCATGCGGCCATTTCGATGTCAAGATGCGGCTCTCCAGTTCCATGCGCTAATATTTATAATTATATTATTTTATTTTCAAAACTCATGTTAGTGGCTCTTTAAAAAAACTTGGTAAAATGTAACTTTTGGCTCTTCCGTCTCAAAAGGTTGCCGACACCTGGTATAGGAAAACTGATTTTTCCCCCTTGTTAATTTGGGATGTGAAATTTACATCTCATGTAGCTAGCGCTAACTTAAAAACTTTTTGGGTTTGGTGTGTGTGTGTGTGTGTCAGACAGTGGCAGTTATCCTTAGCCATTGGCCTGAAATTGTGTGTCCGATGTAAATAATAATACACTGGACCGATGTTCCCTTTAAGCTGCGTGGCTGCGCAGATATCTGACCGACGCCGCGGAGCAGCTTTGAATCATCGCGCAGCAAATTTGGTAAAATATTGCACACAAAAAAGAGGATCATGTGCAAGCTTGCATACGCGTTTTCTTACGTTGCACACGGACCAACGAACCTTAGAGGGAGCATTGCACTAGACTGACCACCATGAGTGTATAGTTGTATATAGCGGAGAAGCTGAGTGTTATGATGCATGGTTTATTAACTGGTGTTTAACAAAACCTTCCAACTCACTTTTCGGCCGATTCCAAATAAACGAATACGTTACTTAATGTAGCCCACCGTAAGGCTATTAATAGCCACGTCTTGGGTTGTGGAGTTGCAATGTGGGTCATGATTTCTGTGCACTGCTCCTCGGCTAGAACTTTGGTTGCCATGTCACTCGCTTTCCCTCACTCCATCTGACACATTCCCTGTCACTCGCCTTCCCTCACTCCATCCGGCACATTCCCTGTCACTCGCCTTCCCTCACTCCATCCGGCACATTCCCTGTCACTCGCCTTCCCTCACTCCAGCTGGCACATTCCCTGTCACTCGCCTTCCCTCGCTCCTTCTGACACATTCCCTGCCACTAACCTTCCCTTGCTCCGTCTGGCACATTCCGTGTCACTCTCCTTCTCCCACTCCATCTGGCACATTCCGTGTCACTCGCCTCCCCCCACTCCATCTGGCACATTCCCTGTCACTCGCCTTCCCTCACTCCATCTGGCACATTCCCTGTCACTCGCCTTCCCTCACTCCATCTTGCACATTCCCTGTCACTCGCCTTCCCCCCTCCATCTGGCACATTCCCTGTCACTCGCCTTCCCTCGCTCCATCTGGCGCATTCCCTGTCACTCACCTTCCCTTGCTCCATCTGGCATATTCCCTGCCACTCGCCTTCCCTCGCTCCATCGGGCACATTCCCTGTCACTCGCCTTCCCTCGCTCCATCTGGCACATTCCCTGCCACTCGCCTTCACTCGCTCCATCTGGCACATTCCCTGTCACTCGCCTTCCCTCGCTCCATCTGGCACATTCCCTGTCACTCACCTTCCCTCGCTCATCTGGCACATTCCGTGTCACTCGCCTCCCCCCACTCCATCTGGCACATTCCGTGTCACTCGCCTTCCCCCACTCCATCTGACACATTCCCTGCCACTCGCCTTCCCCCACTCCATCTGAAACATTCCCTGCCACTCGCCTTCCCTCACTCCATCCGGCACATTCCCTGTCACTCGCCTTCCCTCACTCCATCTGGCACATTCCCTGCCACTCGCCTTCCCTCGCTCCATCTGGCACATTCCGTGTCACTCGGCTTCCCCTCACTCCATCTGGCACATTCCCTGTCACTCGCCTTCCCTCACTCCATCTGGCACATTCCCTGTCACTCGCCTTCCCCCCCTCCATCTGGCACATTCCCTGTCACTCGCCTTCCCTCGCTCCATCTGGCGCATTCCCTGTCACTCACCTTCCCTTGCTCCATCTGGCACATTCCCTGCCACTCGCCTTCCCTCGCTCCATCGGGCACATTCCCTGTCACTCGCCTTCCCTCGCTCCATCTGGCACATTCCCTGCCACTCGCCTTGACTCGCTCCATCTTGCACATTCCCTGTCACTCGCCTTCCCCCCCCTCCATCTGGCACATTCCCTGTCACTCGCCTTCCCTCGCTCCATCTGGCGCATTCCCTGTCACTCACCTTCCCTTGCTCCATCTGGCACATTCCCTGCCACTCGCCTTCCCTCGCTCCATCGGGCACATTCCCTGTCACTCGCCTTCCCTCGCTCCATCTGGCACATTCCCTGCCACTCGCCTTCACTCGCTCCATCTGGCACATTCCCTGTCACTCGCCTTCCCTCGCTCCATCTGGCACATTCCCTGTCACTCACCTTCCCTCGCTCATCTGGCACATTCCGTGTCACTCGCCTCCCCCCACTCCATCTGGCACATTCCGTGTCACTCGCCTTCCCCCACTCCATCTGACACATTCCCTGCCACTCGCCTTCCCTCGCTCCATCTGAAACATTCCCTGCCACTCGCCTTCCCCCACTCCATCTGGCACATTCCCTGTCACTCGCCTTCCCTCACTCCATCCGGCACATTCCCTGTCACTCGCCTTCCCTCACTCCATCTGGCACATTCCCTGCCACTCGCCTTCCCTCGCTCCATCTGGCACATTCCGTGTCACTCGGCTTCCCCTCACTCCATCTGGCACATTCCCTGTCACTCGCCTTCCCTCACTCCATCTGGCACATTCCCTGTCACTCGCCTTCCCTCACTCCATCTGGCACATTCCCTTTCACTCGCCTTCCCTCACTCCATCTGGCACATTCCCTGTCACTCGCCTTCCCTCACTCCATCTGGCACATTCCGTGTCACTCGCCTTCCCCCACTCCATCTGGCACATTCCCTGTCACTCGTCACTCGCCTTCCCTCGCTCCATCGGGAACATTCCCTGTCACTCGCCTTCCCTCGCTCCATCTGGCACATTCCCTGTCACTCACCTTCCCTCGCTCCATCTGGCACATTCCCAGTCACTCGCATTCCCTCACTCCATCTGGCACATTCCCTGTGACTCGCCTTCGCTCGCTCCATCTGGCACATTCCCAGTCACTCCCCTTCCCTCGCTCCATCTGGCACAGTCCCTGTCACTGGCCTTCCCTCACTCCATCTGGCACATTCCCTGTCACTCGCCTTCCCTCACTCCATCTGGCACATTCCCTTTTACTCGCCTTCCCTCGCTCCATCTGGCACATTCCCTGTCACTCGCCTTCCCTCACTCCATCTGGCACATTCCCTGTCACTCGCCTTCCCTCACTCCATCTGGCACATTCCCTGTCACTCGCCTTCCCTCACTCCATCTGGCACATTCCCTGTCACTCGCCTTCCCTCACTCCATCTGGCACATTCCCTGTCACTCGCCTTCCCTCACTCCATCCGGCACATTCCCAGTCACTCGCCTTCCCTCGCTCCATCTGGCACATTCCCTGTCTCGAAAATATAATAAGCCATCTACGCCTCTTAAGTCTCTCAGTAAAGTGTGGTTACATTGTTCGTGTAGAGATCTCTCTCTTTCTTTTGCTCCCCATCTCACCCCGCCTCTTATAATACCCCGAGCTTTTGTCATACCTCCTCTACCTGTCTCACAGTGACATTTATGACATTGTCATTTCGTACACAACTGTTTCTGACATTTGTAGTAATAATGTACCTGATTGGACTTGGCGCCAACACGTTGTGTATTCATCGTGGAAGGAAACAGAAGCAAAGCTCCAATGTTTGGGTTCAGTGGGGGGGGGGCGCCCTCGTCGCCCCCCCTTACCTGGTATTATTGATGGATCCTTTGGACTTGTTTTTCGACAATTCTAAAATCAATATGTAAGTCTAGCATTAATTGGGGGTTTTGCTTCAAGTCTAGCATTAATTGGGGCTTTGCTTCTAGTCTACGTGTTATCTTCCCGCATTTTTAATTATTTTTTTTAATTAAAAAAAAATCGTGTGTGTGTGTCTTTAACGCTTTGAACAGTCAGGGGTGTCTTCAAACTTAAGCCCTGATTAAATTGTTAGCTCCCCCTCGCTTTCTGTCCGCTCGCGATTTGCCCCCAGGCCACTCCATGTCGCGTAATCTCCCTTTGAATAAACTCAAAGTCTGCTTAAATTCACTTAATCCAGTATCTCTCTATTGGACAAAATACCAGCATAGAGGAGAAGTAATCCATCGGTGGTTGAGGCAAGTTCACCTTTCCAATCAGAGTGGTTTTGGGGTTGATGTCGCGCTGAGGACACACTGGCGACAGCTCGTTTACAAACAGGAGATTATATTTTAGTCGTTTGTGTGTGTGAGTGTGGGGGGGGGGATGGGGTTGATGTCTTTTTATTTTAATTACTAGCCATGAACGGACCCGTTGTTAGGGATTTATTTATTTGGGGACGCAATGTATCACTGTAGGTATTCACCAGGGCTAGTTTACCTCGCGCTGTAACCAAAGACACAAGGATTCGTGTGACACTCGGTCGACAGTGTTTCTTACCATAGTCATAAAAAGTGGTCGGTCTAGGGTTTGCTATTGTGTCTTGGAAGAAAGTCGTGACCTTTTAGCTCAGGGGTGTCCAAAGTCCGACCCCTGGGCCAAAAGCGGCCCGCGAAGCAATTTTAACTGGCCTGCGGCTTCATCTGAAATAATTAATTAACTGACGTATTATTTATGTAACGACATTATATTTATAAGAAAATTTGAAATTTTGTACTGTTTTGAGTACGCCAAATGATGGCGAAAATCGATTACCTTTTATTTTTTAACAACATAGAAATGGATTATTAAAAAAACACGATGAAGTTAAGTGACGGCCTACCGTAAAAATCGATGACGTCATTTTAAAAGCATAAATATGTGACTTTTCAATAGCTTGTGATGAAAGCACTGATGCATCTGACACTATCCAACTTTTTTAAATAAATGAGTTAATGATGACATGTCATGTGTGTGAGTTAAGAATTACTTGACCTTCAGAGTTTTAAAGACCAAACAAGGGGAAAAGCTTTATTTGATTCTGTTTCTTCTGCTGTCAATTACATTAAACTACTATGGAAATAAAAAATCTGGAATTAGTACTGATAATGCTCTAGCCATGATTGGTGAGCAGTAGTGAGCACAGAGGACTAGCAACAGTTGTCTGTAAAAGAGTCAGCGACAAGGGCGGCAAAGCTTATAAACTTCACTGTATTATTCACCAAGTTCTTTTTGCAAATCTCCTTAGATATTATCGTGTTTTTAAGCCAGTGATAAAATCTATAAACCTTATCCGCTCTAAAGCCCTGTTTCACCGCCAGTTTGAGCACTTTCTTCTGCGTATCCAGGGAGAATACGGAGATGTTGTGTATCCCAATGATGTAAGATGTCTCAGTGGGGAGGACAGCGCTTTAGCGCTTCTACGCCCTTTAAAAAAAAAGAAATCTGGCAATTCATGGAAGTTAAGGAACTACCAATTTCAGAACTATCTGATACAGATTTTGCATTTTTAGTTGATGTGACAAGACATCTAAACGCTCTTAACAGAAATTAGGCAAGGTCACAATGCGGTGGTAAGCCAATTATATTCACATATCAAGGCCATAGGAACAAGCTGCAACTTGGACCGTGATGATGCTACAAGCAATCTGTAGCCGGAACTCATTGAGTTACAAAGTGATGCTGAATGTCGCAGCAGACAACAACAGCTTTCTCTCATTGACTTGTACCGTCAGCTGGATAAAGAGAGATTCAACAAGATTTGAACATTTGATTAGAAAATGCTCTGCTTGTTTAGCTCGACATATTTGTGTGAGCAGACGTTTTCAGTTATGAATTTTAAGAAAAATCGTGTGAGGACGAGGATAAGTGACTCCCACATGCGTGATATCATACGTATCAAAACCGGTGGCATTGAGCCCGACCTCTCCTATTTACTGCATTCAAGATGTCAGTTTCACACTTCACATTAACATTTTGCAATAAAAAAAAACTCTCAACCTATGTCACTTTTATAATATTATTTTAATCCGGCCCGCGAACATCTTTACTTCAAGGAATATGGCCCGCAATGCAAAAAGTTTGGACGCCCTTGTTTTAGCTGGTCTAACATTATAATGTATCTCTGGTATATTCTTCTTCTTCTCTTTATTGTGGGCACACGATCGCTTATTTAAAAAAAAACAAAAAAAACGGAATCTAGTCGTAGGCCTCATCTCATGTTCGTGTCTTGAGAATCCTCGGGCATTTAACCCCGCACTAACCCAGCACAGAACCATGGTTTCAACAGCCAGCCTGGCAATGGGCTTATAAACGTGTACTCGTTCGACAAACGGATTTTTACCTGCGGACCATCGTTCGTCATCGGGTATTGGCGTACCTGGCCCCTTCTCCAACTGCATCGCTTCACTGACATCCCAACGGTTGCGTCTTGCCGGCAGGTGCGGTGATCAGCTGATAAGCAGCATTGGTGCCGTCACCGGCATCGGGGATGAAACAACGGAGAAAATAGAAAAAAAGGGGAGGGGGGGGGGTAAAGAGCTGCCAGAACCTGATCAGGTGATTCGGGGGACGCGACTCGCCTCCCGTATGAATGAATCCTAAAGTGAGAGGAAACATGAACCTGTTATATCTTGTATAATCATTTAGTGACCACCGGATCTGTACACTACTCTGGTGTGCCTCACTGTCATGACTGTCATGGACCATGAAAAAAGCTCTCACCCCCCCCCCTAATCCCACAATCAAGTGTGCAAACTTGTTTTTTTCACCGCCTTAACAATTTCAAGGAATGGTTCCTGTTTTTCCAATCAGCATGTGTCAAGCGCTGTTCCCCACTTCATCTTTGTACATTTCATCAATTTATCTGCTCACTAACAGTTCCAAGCATGACCTGTCCATTCCGTCAGATTCAAACATCACATTGACATTGAAGCGCCCCCTTACTATATTACTGTCACGTTAGTTTTGGCTACTCTCATTGAACGACGTTTACTTGGGTGGTTTAAAAAAATAATTCAATACGTCATTTCACAGAGAAACAAACACCAAGCAACAAGTACGGAGTTGCATGCGTTTGCTGCCCCACCTCCTCTATACTGGACACATGAAAGCTAGGCGTCCGTAGACAATCAGATTAACCCGGACAACAAAGCACGACTCCAGACTGATAAGGATGGTTTGTCGGGTACCATGGGAAATTATGGTGGGGTAGTTTGGTAATACAGCCGCCCCCCCCCACCACCCTGCCGCTAACCTAAGATGCGCGGAACCTACCGATGACCAGCACATCATGACCTGCATGCCCCTCTAGCGCCCTAACAATTTGGTGAAGGTCCACTTGGAGGTTCTTATATTTGACTCAGTCCAGGCACCCGCCCTCGATTGACGTCAAACGTTTATGTCTGCTCGTTTCATGTGAAATGACTTTAACGGACGGCACCGTGGAGTTGATTAAAACGGCAATTTTTGAGTTAAATAGAATTATCATTTCTGGCTTCTTGTCATAGATTTTTAACATTCAATTAACTGTTGTTAGATGTTTCTTTCAGGAGGAAGGTTTGTGTAAGGATTTTAAAAAGTGTGGATGGGGGAAGAGAGAGAGAGAGATAAGTTGAATATTTTTTTACCTCAACTTTGACCGTTCATTACAATCTTCTCTCCCGTCTGCGTGGTTGGGAGAGTAGAGTTAATTTGGCCCCGGTCGGGGGTGGAGTTTAGGGGTAGTGTAACAATAGGAGCGTTTTCTTACGTTCATCTCACACCTCCCGTGGCGCTCGCTACAATCATCAGATATGTGCAGGACAGGGGTTCTCGTCTGATGATGGATGGGGACTTCATTTATTGCGATACGATATTAAAAGAAAATACATTTATAGTTGATTGTAATATTGGTTGAGTGATGTGGAGATATGGAGTGTTTAGTACTTCATTTTTTATATATTCGTGGGGGTTGGGGTGATGGCATCTGTCCTCATTGTGTCTCAGTACGCCCTCATTTTGATTCAGTACGCCCTCATTGTGTCTCAGTACGCCCTCATTGTGATTCAGTACGCCCTCATTGTGTCTCAGTACGCCCTCATTGTGTCTCAGTACGGCCAAAATGGCGGTCTCAAGAGCAGTCGCAGAAAGAAGTCAGTTTGGTGCCAGAAATAGCGGGGGGGGGGCAGACGTTTCATCGACCGAAAATGTGATGGAGGATTTAGTGACGTTCAGGCTTATCAACGCCGCGCGCGTAAAAAAAAGGTCACTAAATCGACTTCTTCCCTTTTAAGTGTATCTTGTGATTGACATGTTTCTGTGTGGGACCAAAGCGGAATGGTTGAGTTCAGAAACCTCATTTCTTGTTTGACGGCGTTGGTTTATCCCCAGTCTCTTTTAGTGTTGTTGTTTTTAAAGTTAAGCTTTATGGCTTCGTGTCGTTAAATTGGAAGAAGGCTATGGACGTTTGAAATGTGTTGAGAACCGCGTGGTGTACCCACACCAGTGAAGCTCTGGCCGACCGTGACGTCGCACCGGGGAGTGTGGGGGCGCCAGTTGTTGATGGGTTACTAGGGAGGGTTCGGGACACCCTCACCCCGAGATACCCCAATTGAGGGAACTCAGACATCGTCAGTGTTGAGTTTTCGAAGATGTCAAGAAGATGTTGCGCAATTGTGAATGTTGTTATTCGTGTATTGTTGTTGCTAGAAATGTGGTACAGTACTCGCTTCTTCAGTTTAAATAATTTATTGATCCGGTGCCCTGCTCTCCCAGTTTTCCCCTATTCGTTCTTATTGCTTACCAATTTACTGTTTTCAACCGTTTGTGTGGGACTAGAGGCGTCACTAAGGGGGGGGTGCGGGGGTGGGACAGTGAAGCAGGTATCTCACGTTGCTGGATAGTCAGCTCTTGAAATAGAGGCGTCTTGTCACCCAAAGAGCTCTTGAAATAGAGGCGTCTTGTCACCCAAAGAACTCTTGAAATAGAGGCGTCTTGTCACCCAAAGAGCTCTTGAAATAGAGGCGTGTTGTCACTCAAAGAGCTCTTGAAATAGAGGCGTCTTGTCACCCAAAGAGCTCTTGAAATAGAGGCGTGTTGTCACCCAAAGAGCTCTTGAAATAGAGGCGTCTTGTCACCCAAAGAACTCTTGAAATAGAGGCGTCGTGTCACCCAAAGAGCTCTTGAAATAGAGGCGTCTTGTCACCCAAAGAGCTCTTGAAATAGAGGCGTGTTGTCACTCAAAGAGCTCTTGAAATAGAGGCGTCTTGTCACCCAAAGAGCTGTTGAAATAGAGGCGTCTTGTCATCCAAAGAGCTCTTGAAATAGAGGCGTCTTGTCACCCAAAGAGCCATTGAAATCGAGACGTCTTGTCACCATTGTGCTGGTGCCATCTTCACTTGGTTCTGGCTCTACACCAAGTTTTGTACGACTTCTCGGGTATCGTGTTCACAGTGGCCTGATCACTGGGGAAGGGTGGACTGTGTGGTGGTAAGACACCATACCCTGAAGGCGGCTGTGTGTCATCTATTGAGGGACTGTGTGTCATCTATTGGGGGACTGTGTGTCATCTATTGGGGGACTGTGTGTCATCTATTGGGGGACTGTGTGTCATCTATTGGGGGACTGTGTGTCATCTTTTGGGGGACTGTGTGTCATCTATTGGGGGACTGTGTGTCATCTATTGGGGGACTGTGTGTCATCTATTGGGGGACTGTGTGTCATCTTTTGGGGGACTGTGTGTCATCTATTGGGGGACTGTGTGTCATCTATTGGGGGACTGTGTGTCATCTATTGGGGGACTGTGTGTCATCTTTTGGGGGACTGTGTGTCATCTATTGGGGGACTGTGTGTCATCTATTGGGGGACTGTGTGTCATCTATTGGGGGACTGTGTGTCATCTATTGGGGGACTGTGTGTCATCTATTGGGGGACTGTGTGTCATCTATTGGGGGACTGTGTGTCATCTATTGGGGGACTGTGTGGTGGTAAGACACCGAACCCTGAATGTAAGTATTGTAAGTAACAATATGTTATTACAACAGGGTATGTATAGGCCTGACAATATGTTATTACAACAGGGTATGTATAGGCCTGACAATATGTTATTACAACAGGGTATGTATAGGCCTGACAATATGTTATTACAACAGGGTATGTATAGGCCTGACAATATGTTATTACAACAGGGTATGTATAGGCCTGACAATATGTTATTACAACAGGGTATGTATAGGCCTGACAATATGTTATTACAACAGGGTATGTATAGGCCTGACAATATGTTATTACAACAGGGTATGTATAGGCCTGACAATATGTTATTACAACAGGGTATGTATAGGCCTGACAATATGTTATTACAACAGGGTATGTATAGGCCTGACAATATGTTATTACAACAGGGTATGTATAGGCCTGACAATATGTTATTACAACAGGGTATGTATAGGCCTGACAATATGTTATTACAACAGGGTATGTATAGGCCTGACAATATGTTATTACAACAGGGTATGTATAGGCCTGACAATATGTTATTACAACAGGGTATGTATAGGCCTGACAATATGTTATTACAACAGGGTATGTATAGGCCTGACAATATGTTATTACAACAGGGTATGTATAGGCCTGACAATATGTTATTACAACAGGGTATGTATAGGCCTGACAATATGTCACAGAACAATGAGCGTTTCGGCAAAACGCCTTCCACAACGAACAAATAGACTCAAACATATAAAATGAAATGAAAACTTAGCTGCGGTGTTATCTAAAGCCAGAAAAAAAGCAATGTAAGTGAAGGCGACCAAGCACGACCGATATTTGAAAAGCTTTGAACTCCCGAGTATATGAGTTGTACAGTAATGAGTTGAAACTAGGGTCACTCGCAGTTCTTCTAGCCAAACGTACGTGTTGAATGTTGAACTAAATTTAATGTAGACACCAGGAAGGAGGGTGACGGGGCGGTACTTTTTATATTCTTTACGTGGGAGGGCGCCATTTTCTGACAACTTTGGTGTCCTGGGTGACACTCTTCTAAGTACGCCACTCAAATAATTTAATCATTTGATCATAAACGCTTCTGTATTTTACCTATTTTTAAATAAGTATTTTGATCATTTGTTTGAAAGAGGTTGGGGGGGGGGTCGAAATTGTTTAGTGGTCTTAGCAGTATCTATTGGTTGTATTGATTTTTATAAGAAATTCTTAAATGTCTCCCCCAAACCCTCTAACCCGCGTGCGTGCTGAGCCACGAGATCGATCCAACGACTAACTCGTTTGTTGACATTGTGTTGACACAATAACCACATCAAGGTGTTCGTTTGTTGACATGGTGTTGACACAATAACCACATCAAGGTGTTCGTTTGTTGACATTGTGTTGACACAATAACCACATCAAGGTGTTCGTTTGTTGACATGGTGTTGACACAATAACCACATCAAGGTGTTCGTTTGTTGACATTGTGTTGACACAATAACCACATCAAGGTGTTCGTTTGTTGACATTGTGTTGACACAATAACCACATCAAGGTGTTCGTTTGTTGACCTTAGTCTACTGTCATCACAGGTCCCAACAAAGTATCGCGGAGACCTAATCAAGAAATGCTTTGATTTATTGGTCTGACATTGTCAGCTATAAGGGGAGACGGTGGTTTTAAATACGTTCCTATATATTCCTATATACACTGCTACGTGTGGAGGGGAGGATAGGGGTATTCGAAACCGTTAATTGAATATACTCCTCAGGGTACGGAAACAGTCTGATAGTGCCCCTGGTAGGGAAACGGTCAACCCAAATGGGTAATCCCTTAGTTCAGCGCATTAAAAATTTTTAGAACAACATAAATAAAATAACTTACTTTTACTAATTTAAACACTTAAGTCCCATATAAAAATTATTTAATGCTTTACAATTAGTTTTTCGTGTGTTTTGTTGAGTTTAAAGGGGTTTTTTAACTTAGAAAAAGGTTTTTAAAAGCAGACTTCCAACAACAACAATGGCGCCGTTAGTAACAGAAGATAGTGAAATATACAAATTTTTATTTCGTACAAATCGTAAAATAGTAATTTTATTTCAACAAAAAAAAATAATGTTTTAATTTTAAAATAGATTTCATAATCATAATTAATGAAGTAAGTTTGAAAAAATGTTTTTTTTTGATGACTTGAAATATAAAATGCGCTGAAATAAGGAATTGTCATAAACCACGAGTCCTAACAGCACCTTTAAGCTGGTGCCAACATTAGTCTTGTCGTTGACACTGCGCACCCCCACCCCCACTCCCAAACCCGGTGCTAGAAGTTGGTCTCCAGGTAAACTCGGAGTTCTGGGAAATAAATTAATGGCCACCACGAAATCAGCAAAAAGATACAAAGCACATCATCAACATGGAAGTGTTCCGATAAATTGTAATGTCTTAATAATTTGTGTTGCCGCATCTGGATAGCTCAGTTAAGTGTCTTCTAATAATGATACTAATTATAATCACCCGATTTTATGCGTCAGTGCTTCAAGGACTAGATTACACTACCGGCAGATCGAGTCCCTGCAATAGAACCTCCTTGAGACGGACGCGTCCCTGTGAAGATGGAATGTAGTCCAAGTTTGAGAACCTCCCTGAAATGGACCCGTCTGTGTGAAGATGGAATGTAGTCCAAGTTTGAGAACCTCCTAGAAATGGACCCGTCTCTGTGAAGATGGAATGTAGTCCAAGTTTGAGAACCTGCTAGAAATGGACCCGTCTCTGTGAAGATGGAATGTAGTCCAAGTTTGAGAACCTCCTAGAAACGGACCCGTCTCTGTGAAGATGGAATGTAGTCCAAGTTTGAGAACCTCCTAGAAATGGACCCGTCTCTGTGAAGATGGATGTAGTCCAAGTTTGAGAACCTCCTAGAAATGGACCCGTCTGTGTGAAGATTGGTGGTAACCCAAGCTTGAATTAGTCACCGTCTCAGGTCTAGCTGGTGACGGTTCATGCTGGGAGCACCTTTTGTTCCCAACACAGCTGGACGATGTTGCCCGTCATAATAGATGTGAGATGGACAGATACTGTAGCGAAAGTGTGAATGGCTGGGGTGTGTGTGTGTGTGGGGGGGGGGCCGTGCGGAGTCAGGTGGTCGTAAGCCGAGAAGGACTCTACAATTACAGGCCAACATTAAATATTCCCGGGGGCTGAAGAACTGTTCCCGGGATGTGAAGACATTGTTTCGATAAGTTTGATCCTTGCTCGAGGTGGGGATACTTTGGGTTTGTTACGTCTTACATTATATCAAGTGTTTGTACGCGATCTATTGCCTCCTTTCCCACTTCTTTGTGTACAACTTTGTTGAAATGATGCTTTAACGTTTGTTAGGCTAAGATGTCACATGTAGACAGTTACAAGTACTGATCATAAAGCTATGACCATATATTATGTAGAGGATGCTATGTCAAGTGATGAAGGCTAAGAACATATGTTGTGTAAAGGATGCTATGTCTACTGTTGAATGCTATGACACTATATTATGTAGAGGATGCTATGTCAACTGATGAATGAAGACTATTGGCTGATATTTTATGTCTTACGTATATAAACCCGATTCGTTTACATAAAAATCTGCCCGCGTTTTCATTAAAGATCAACCAAATTATCGTTTAGAAGACTGACCCGTGGTTGGGTGGGGAACACTGGCGTAGCTAGGGATTTGTTGGGATTTGTTGTCCTGGGGGCTTGGCCTCTTTCGGGGGGGGGGCGCCTGCATACATGGCGGTGGCGTAATATTTCATGTAAAAAAAATCGGACACTCCTTTGGGGGTTTCCCTCAAGTGGGGGCCCGGGGAACTTTCGAATTTGGAACCCTCCCCTAGCTACGCCACTGGTGGGGAAGCATCTCATGGGTCAGCATAAGTTTGGGATCCCTGATGTACACCTGGGGCCAGTGCGCCTTAACTTTTCTCGCACTAAGAGTGATGGGGAAACAGGATATTGAACCAGAAGTGAACCACGAGTGAAGGTAGTGTTGTCTCGACCAGTGATCCTCACACACACTTTTAACGTGGCATCGAACACCCGACCCACCACCACCTCCTCATCAAATATTCTAAAAACCCCTTGCCATTCATTCTCTCAGCTGGCTGTATAGCTGGTGCGCTTGAGAAAAACCTACTTCCAGTGTCGTAATATCATGGTAACCCCAGCGACAGTTTGAGGACCCGTGTCACCTCCCGCCGGGTTTTTTTGAAAAGGAATCACTTTTGCATGACGAGGTCTGTGTGTACCGATGTTTCAAATGTTGGAAACGGTGCGTGCTTGACAAGTACGAGACCCATACACACAAATTAAATATGTCAGTTGTCACATACTTTATTATTTACAACATACCGTTCAGTTGTCACATATCTGAGCCCAAAACTTTGATATTTGTCTGTGTCTTCCTGTCACTAGGTTAAATATTACAGGAAGCGACATCGAGCATAGGCTATTCCAATGTGTCGTGCTATCGCTTGATTTGTCCATGTCTTGCTATAACTTGATATGTCCATGTCTTGCTATAACTTGATATGTCCATGTCTTGCTACCACTTGATGTGTCCATGTCTTGATATCACTTGATGTGTCCATGTCTTGCTATAACTTGATGTGTCCATGTCTTGATGTCACTTGATGTGTCCATGTCTTGATATCACTTGATGATTCTATGTCTTGCTACCACTTGATGTGTCCATGTCTTGCTACCACTATCACTTGATCTTACCATGTGGCCCATCATTTCATCTGACCATGTGGTCCTTCATTTCATCTGACCATGTGGTCCATCATTTCATCTGACCATGTGGTCCATTATTTCATCTGACCATGTGGTCCATCATTTCATCTGACCATGTGGTCCATCATTTCATCTGACCATTGCACTTGCTCTGTCCACAGATTCACTGCTATGATGTCTCCGCTCGGCGCTGTCCTCAGGGGCAGATCGAACACCAGTACAGTCCCAGGGTCGGTGTCCATAACACCAGGTGCTGCTACCCTACCCGTTGTGGTGTTGGTAAGTATCTGTGGTGCCTCATGTCCTGCTAACTACCCTACCCGTTGTGGTGTTGGTAAGTATCTGTGGTGCCTCATGTCCTGCTACCCTACCCGTTGTGGTGTTGGTAAGTATCTGTGGTGCCTCATGTCCTGCTACCCTACCCGTTGTGGTGTTGGTAAGTATCTGTGGTGCCTCATGTCCTGCTACCCTACCCGTTGTGGTGTTGGTAAGTATCTGCGGTGCCTCATGTCCTGCTACCCTACCCGTTGTGGTGTTGGTAAGTATCTGTGGTGCCTCATGTCCTGCTACCCTACCCGTTGTGGTGTTGGTAAGTATCTGTGGTGCCTCATGTCCTGCTACCCTACCCGTTGTGGTGTTGGTAAGTATCTGTGGTGCCTCATGTCCTGCTACCCTACCCGTTGTGGTGTTGGTAAGTATCTGTGGTGCCTCATGTCCTGCTACCCTACCCGTTGTGGTGTTGGTAAGTATCTGTGGTGCCTCATGTCTTAGAGCAGCACACGCCCCCTGAGCTGTGTCCTGGAATCATTCGACCTGATCTAATGTTGGACTTGGAAATGAATTACAAATAAATGGAAAGGCTAAGTGCTACCAGCCTCTCCCCTCTCCCAAAGGTGTGAACGATTTAATATTGTCAGTGTATTCATTTATTTTATCCACTGTATGAGAGGAAGAATATTTTGTTCTGTTTGATTAAGAATGACATTAGCCCTCCCACCAACCAAACAAGTCAATGCTCCAACCAACGTCCATTCCACAATAAATTGCTTCTCTATGTCAGAAATCATTTGAATTTTGAAGCTTTCACTTATTTTATCCACGACTGCCGTTGTCTTCCATTTGATCCAGGTCTCACCTGCTTTGTTGACGGATTCACTGCTATAATTCCTTAGCCAGGGATCTGCCTATGGTTGTATGTTTTATAGGTCTGTCCTCGTCTATTGCCTCAAAGTGTAACACGTCTCCCAAGGCCCATGACTATTGTTTAAATCTCATCATGAAAAGGTCCATTTGAATGTTGTTTAAATCTGACCATGAAAATGTCCATTGGACTTGCAGGCAAGGAGGTGATGATGTGCACCACCAACGGCACACAGGACACCTGTCAGAACTGCAACCACAGCTACAACCAGTCCCTGAGGACGTCCTCCTACACCATGGAGAGGTGTGAGCCCTGGCATCTGGATGCACGCTGCAATGTGAAATGTAAGCTCACCATTTCTCATAAATGTCAGTCCTAAGTTGATTATAGCTAATACAAGTGAGACTACTCAGGTCATCAGTTTGTTACAACCTACCGTGTAAGTCAGGGGTGTCCAAAGTCCAGCCGCGGGCCAAAACCGGCCCACGATGCAATTTTAACTGGCCCATGGCCTAATTTTAAATAATTAATTGACCGACGTATTATTTCTGTAGCGACATTATATTTAAAAAATAGTCAAAATTGTGTGCTGTTTTGAGTACGTCAAATGATGGCGAAAATCTTTGACGTTTTATTTTTTTACAATGTGGAATTAGCTGAAAGTTGTCTGAATTAGATGAAAGTTGTCTGAATTAGATGAACTTTGTCTGAATAAGATGAACGTCGTCTGAATTAGATGAAAGTTGTCTGAATTAGATGAAAGTTGTCTGAATTAGATGAAAGTTGTCTGAATTAGCTGAAAGTTGTCTGAATTAGGAATATTGCAAAAAGTCTTAACCAAGAGGAAAACCAATCTTCTCCAATAGTCCTAGAAGCAGACAATAAAAAACTCACAGGCCGTGAAGCTGCTCAAAATTTTTTAACCCACTTTAGTACCGTGGGTAATATCAGTATCAGTGAACAAAGATCCAAAGAAGTTAAAGATAAAATAGAAAAAGCTCAGACAATGGCTACACCACACTCTCATGGAATGATTGCAAACCTAAGTATGAAAGAGCTCGAGGACTCTTTGAAACTCCTCAAACCCAAACAAGCTCCAGGAACAGACAAGATCTCAAATGATATGCTCATTCACCTAGGACCCCTGGCTAAGAAAAAACTACTACAAATATTCAATGCCAGCTGGAAGTCTGGAAAAATCCCAACTATTTGGATAAAAAGCTATCATGATTCCAATACCAAAACCTGGCAAACCAAGGAGCCAAGTTGACAGCTACCGCCCAATAAGTCTGACCAGTTGCGTCTGCAAACTGATGGAAAGAATGGTTAATAATAGGCTGATGTGGATACTTGAATCCGAAAATCTACTTGCAGATGAACAGGCAGGATTCAGGAAGTGCAGATCAACGGAAGATCAAATAGCATACATAGCCCAAGAAATAGAAGACGGCTTCCAGGAAAAGAAATCAACCACCGTTGTCTGGGTTGACCTAGAAAAAGCATTTGATAAGGTCTGGAAAGAAGGTCTAATTCTAAAGCTACAAAATACCCATGTATCCCACCGAATGTTAAACTGGATCACAGAATATTTAACTAATCGCAAGGCTCTAGTCAAAATGCAAGGAAAAAGGAGCAACACAGCTACGATACACAATGGAGTCCCCCAGGGAGGTGTTCTGTCACCCACACTGTTTCTAATTTTTATAAACGACTTACTACAAATTATTCCTAGAAAAGTAAAAGGCAGCATGTACGCTGATGATCTGGCTCTACTTAGCACAGAAGAATACACAGGCACTTCAAAATTTAGGCTACAAGATGCACTGACCAACCTCAACCTATGGTCTAAGGAATGGGGTATGACCATAAATTCCAAAAAAACTACCTACACAATCTTCTCCCTTTCAACCAAACAACAAAGCATCAAACTAACCTTAGACAAAATAGTCCTGGAAAAAAATGACAATCCGACATATCTAGGAGTTACGTTTGACCCAAGGCTAACCTGGAGAAACCAAATAGATAACGCACAAAAAAAAAGGAATCCAAAGACTGGCGCTGATGAAAAAACTAGCTGGTTCAGACTGGGGCGCAAACCACTCCATCCTGAAGAAAACATACACCAGCTATATAAGACCTACCCTAGAATATGGATCCACAGTGTGGAGCACAGCAGCAAATCCAACCTCCAAAAAATAGACAAAGTTCAAAACCTAGGGCTTCGAATAATTACAGGAGCAATGAAAACTACCCCAATCAGAGCAATGGAGGACCTAGCTACCCTAAGCTCTATGGAAGTTAGACGAGAAACCAAAACCTTAACACAGTTCACCAAATTAGAAGCATCAGTACATCACCCTCTAAAACCCAAGCTGCAAAAATCCTACTCAACTAAAAGACTCCAAAGAACAAACTTTATACAAGAAGCCAAACATCTAAAATCCAAACATAAAATTGATAACATTGTGATTGAAGCGACACATCCCCACAGCCACTTCCCACCCTGGGACCCAAGTCCACCTCTAATAATCAGAGACAACTTAATCAGCATAGGAAAAAAATCTGACTACACAACTGACATACTAAGAGTAACAGTAAATAACATCATCAAAGAACAATATCCTGAAAATTCCTGGATAAGAGTCTACACCGATGGCTCCTCAGAAAAAGCCACAAAAAATGGAGGAGCCGGCATTCTTATAGAGTGGCCTAACGGAGAACACCTTGAAAAAGCAACTGCCATAGGAAGTCTCTCAGATAGCACTAGAGCTGAAAGGAAAGCACTAGAGCTTGCCGCAAAAATTCTAACAAGTGACCCCCACTCTAAAAACAGCCAGATTGTCATCCTCACTGATGCTAAGACAGTGCTTCAGTCTCTCAAAAACCCAAACACTTTGATCAATCAGACACTCAGTACAGAACTATTGAAACTGAGCAAAATAACAAAAGAACTTATTCTCCAATGGATCCCTGGACATGTGGAACTTGAAGGAAATGACACTGCTGACTCCTTGGCAAAAACTGGAGGCAGTCAAAACCAGGCAGAGCCATCTCTACACCACGAAGAAATCAAGGCAATGCTCAAAAGAAGTGAATCTGAAAGATGGTCCGAGCTCAAAGAAAACCACCCAAAAAGTGATGCATACTTCAAACTCCCCCGCAAATCACAAAACATCATTTTCAGGCTAAGGACGGGCCACAACAAACTTAGGCAACACATGTTCCGCAAACTTCGAATTGGAGAAAGCGAAATGTGCCCCTGCGGGATAGCTGCGGAAAATGCGGAACATGTTCTCCAAAACTGCCCTCTGTACCACCATACCCGGACAGACATATGGCCCCAGGAAGCTACCCTCGATGACAAACTCTATGGTGGACTGGAACAACTGACAGCCACAGCGCAGTTCATCACAAATATAGGACTTGCTGTCTAAATCCTCTATCAAAAGATTTTGAGAACGAAGAAGAAGAAGAAAGTCTGAATTAGATGAAAGTTGTTTATTACCTACCCCATTGTAAGAACTGGCTCTCTCCTTGTGTAACTCACTCTCAAATCTTCCCCCAGCCTACATTGTCGTCTATCAGAAGACTGCCGACTGGCAGGTGAAGCGCTGCATGTGTGACATTGAAAATGGGCTCATGTACGAGAGACCAGAGTCCTCCTACGAGGGCGCCCCAGCAGACACCTACTGCCAGCGCATGCTGTACGACTGTCAGCCAGGAGAGCAGCCGACCGTGGAAGGTGAGTGGGTGGACATGGGTCAAAGTTTTAAACAGTTTTTGGTCAGTCCTTTTATGATATCCCAGGCATCTGTGAGTCAGGGGCTGGTGTCTATAAGATGGTGTTAACAAAGAGTATGGCTTGCTAAGGTATCTATCTAAAAGATAGTGATGAGTAGATTCTTTGCCATTCTTTAAATTTTTGTTAGTGATCCTGTATGTTTTTGGTCAGTCATTGGGTCTATATTTCATCATGTTATACTTCACCACAGGAAATTTTTGACCTTTATGGTATATTTTTAGTGTTAAATGTAAGGAGATGATATGTTGTATTCCATAAATTGATTACAAGTAGTCCAGTCCACCAACCACATTGTTAGTTACTTAGATGATTACAAGTAGTCCAGTCCACCAATCACATTGTTAGTTACTTAGATGATTACAAGTAGTCCAGTCCACCAATCACATTGTTAGTTACTTAGATGATTACAAGTAGTCCAGTCCACCAACCACATTGTTAGTTACTTAGATGATTACAAGTAGTCCAGTCCACCAATCACATTGTTAGTTACTTAGATGATTACAAGTAGTCCAGTCCACCAATCACATTGTTAGTTACTTAGATGATTACAAGTAGTCCAGTCCACCAATCACATTGTTAGTTACTTAGACTTAGATGATTACAAGTAGTCCAGTCCACCAATCACATTGTTAGTTACTTAGACTTAGATGATTACAAGTAGTCCAGTCCACCAATCACATTGTTAGTTACTTAGACTTAGATGATTACAAGTAGTCCAGTCCACCAATCACATTGTTAGTTACTTAGACTTAGATGATTACAAGTAGTCCAGTCCACCAATCACACTGCTAGTTACATAGATCAGTCTTTTTAAATTTTTCGTGTCATGCAGGACGCTGTGAAGCTTGCCCAGCCAACTACTTCAAGGCAGGGATTGGCTTTACACTGTGTGAACCTAAGACAAAGTAAGTACCTCTAGGCTTGCTTTATACTTAATCAATTTGAGACATAGTTAACTTCTCAGTTGGTATTGTATTTTTATCAATTTATTTTTTTGTTGTTGTTTTTTTTTGTTGTCCAGTTGCACTATGCTGGGACTCAAGGTCACAGTTCATAGTGACTCAAAAGAGGATGACCAATGCAGTGAACCTGAGCCAGTGACCACTCAGACACCAATAGTCACAGGTGAGGAGTCAAAACAGAGATGCAAGGTGGGGGGGTGGGGGGGGTGGCAAGGCAGCACTTCAAACACTTTATTTATTTTAAATTAAAAATTCTTGAATTCTTCAAACGTCACAATTCATAATTATTAAGTGGAGTGTTTTAAAAATTGCAGAATGTTCCTTTTTACATTTGGCCATCATTTCTGCTTCTTCTTTACTTTATTGTCTGCTGGAGGAGACGTTGTCCCCATTTTTTTCCCCAAGCTTAAACCCATTGCACTCTCTGACCAATTCATTTCTAATTCCTGTATATTCTGACCAACCAGAGAAAACCAACCCGCCAACCCCCAGCAACCCCAGGCCGCCTGTTGTGCCCAGTGCTGACACCAGCCCGATCAGCTCCAGTACCACCAGTGCCTCGGTCAAGCACGCTCCATCTGAGGCTGCAAGCACCAGCGAGGACAAAGATATTATTGGGCCAGTAATGTAGGTCCCTCACAGTATCACCAGTGTCTTGTCGACACCCATTTCCTAACATTGACGCAATCAGCTCAAATTGACAGCATTTCCTAACATTGACGCAATCAGCTCAAATTGACAGCATTTCCTAACATTGACGCAATCAGCTCAAATTGACAGCATTTCCTAACATTGACGCAATCAGCTCAAATTGACAGCATTTCCTAACATTGACGCAATCAGCTCAAATTGACAGCATTTCCTAACATTGACGCAATCAGCTCAAATTGACAGCATTTCCTAACATTGACGCAATCAACGAGATTTCAATAAAAATTACAGGATGTTTTTATCTTGTTTCACTTTCGATCCATGTGTGAATTAGTTTGACCCGTTTGTATAGCGTATGTATTCACCCGAGGTGCTGAAAATCGCGTTATCAGACTTTAATCGTCATTATTTTGCAGTGCATGTTATATTATTATTAAACTTAATTAATTTCCTGATGCATTAATCATTTTATTTTTAAGATAAACTAATTTCTTTAGAAAATTAAAGCATTATCCTAATGGAATCAAAAGTTTAACGAAGTTGCTTCCTTATTGTCCGGAATATGAAATAGATTCCAAAAGTAGCCCTTCAGGAGCTATTAGCCCTTCAGGAGCTATTAGCCCTTCAGGAGCTATTAGCCCTTCAGGAGCTATTAGCCCTTCAGGAGCTATTAGCCCTTCAGGAGCTATTGAGTTCAATTTGAATTCTCCAATTGACTAAAATTTCTAACATTGGTTCTAACTCCTGACACTGACTTTACTTGCTCACCTCATCTATAATTCTATAGAAACTATTGCCTATTAACTTGCCCACCTCAGCTATAATTCTATAGAAACTATTGCCTATTGACTTGCCCACCTCAGCTATAATTCTATAGGAACTATTGCCTATTAACTTGCCCACCTCATCTATAATTCTATAGAAACTGTTGCCTATTAACTTGCTCACCTCATCTATAATTCTATAGAAACTGTTGCCTATTAACTTGCTCACCTTAGCTATAATTCTAGAGAAACTGTTGCCTATTAACTTGCTCACCTCAGCTATAATTCTATAGAAACTATTGCCTATTAACTTGCTCACCTCAGCTATAATTCTATAGAAACTATTGCCTATTAACTTGCCCACCTCAGCTATAATTCTATAGAAACTGTTGCCTATTAACTTGCCCACCTCAGCTATAATTCTAGAGAAACTGTTGCCTATTAACTTGCCCACCTCAGCTATAATTCTATAGAAACTATTGCCTATTCAAACCAAAGCTGGCCCATATCACTTAGCACAAAATTTATCTCAAATCTACATTAAAGATTTATTTTTATCTCTATGATTCCCATGAAGCTAAACATTGTTTTTCTTATTCCCTGCAGAGGTTCTATTCTCTTTGTTGTGGTCGTCATTCTGGTTATCATCATCATTTTTTTCTACAAAAGACAGAGAGGGAAGTCCTTCTGCTGCGGGGGTAAGTTAGTTCCACTCAGACCAGACATAGACTGACCAAGCTGATTCTCATCATATTTCATAGGGATTCAGGGAGGGGGTGGCATCAGTTATTGGTGAGTCTTGCAGTGGTCCCATGATCAGTTCTCAAAATAATTTATTGTGAAACATCGGGATAAAAAAAATCTATTTTACCATAGTAGGAGGGGGGGGGGCACTCTTGTGTGTTTTGCCAAACAAAAATGAATTGCGAAAAGTTTTGCATTCAGAAAAACATATAAATCGGTCCATATTATGCATTTATAACAGTCAAGTTGATTCCAATGAAACAGTAAAAATTAAAAATATATGTTTTAGCTTGACATAGTATCATGGACATGGTTTGCATTATGCATAACAAATTATAAATTTTTTGGACTGAATTTGACTTTATTTTCATCTGGTCCCACCGACAGTTTGTGCCAAGAAATGTGCAGACTCTGAAATCGGCATGACGAGTTTCCCTGGCGACCAGCGGACCAAAAATGTCATTGGCGGTGGGAGCATCCCCCACCACCTGAACGGAGGTGACAAGGTCAACAACAACATCAACGGGGGGCATGAATACATGCCAGTGCCCCAGGGTCAGAACTTGGCCCAGAGCTTCTTCCCCCAGGACTCCCCAGTCCGCCCCTACACTCAGATACCACAAGTCTACCCCAGTGCACCCAGTGACCCCACCACCCGCAGGGGGATCCTCAGGAATGTGGTCATAGGGCAGACTCAAAGCAGGCACCCTGAGTTCGAGAGCATGGGCCCAGAGAAATTGCACATACCCATGGACAGGTCGGAGCCCAACCATGACCTGGGGGAGAATGACCCCCTGCTCGTGCCAGAAACCCCAAGGGGCGCGGCGGCTTTTCAGAATTTCGCCTCCACCAACTCCCCGCCTGTTTTGCCAGGCGGGAGGGGCCCAGCGTACATATCATCCAATGCCAACTATGGTAACATACCTTCATCCCCCCCACCCCACGGCCATGGCTCACCACAGACTCACGCTCCCGCCTTCCCCACGTTCACCAGGAGCACGTCGGTCATCGCCAACCCCGAGGGTGAGGTTGATGAGGAGGCCATCGAGGCCAGGGTGCCCAGGTTCAGCCAGCTGCTGCCCGACGGCGACACTTCGTCAGTCCAGATGTCGTACCCCAACCACCGGGCCCTGGCGGAGAGGGCCCCTTCCAATGGCCAGGTGACCACTCAGATAAGGGCGCCCACTCAGAGGGTCAACCAGCAGCCAGTGCACAACACGCAGGCCCAGCAGAAACGACCGGCCAAGCCGACCCCACAGCGCCAGGGCTACACTCCCGTCACCCAGGCCAGGCCCCAGGAGAACCTGCCCGACCACTGCATCATGAACCTGAAAGAGCAGCAGCTGGCAGAGTCTTTACACTCGTCCAGCGGCAACTCTTCATCTAGCCTCCCGCTCAACGGCCCGGTAGAAGTGGGCAATACTGACACGTTACGGACGACCAACCTCTCGTCCGGAACCCAGCAGACTGAGTTAAAAACCCAAAACATGCCCGCCAGCAGCAATCCGTTTACCAGTGGGGCCAGAGCTGATGTGTTGCTGCCCAAAGCTGTGATCTCCGAAGCTGGCGTGCCGTCACGTACCGAGCTCAAACAGACAGAGCAGAGGGACAATGGCCAGGGTACCGAGAGAATCGGCCAGCCTAGTGCTGGTAATAATGGTCAGAACTTACATGAGATTAGGGGTGTGGGGGTTAATGGCCCGCACATCTTCGATAAGAGGGGAGGGCCTAGTGCTGGTGTTGCGCTAACCGGTGCTGGCAATAACGATAACCCGGCCATCTTGGACCGCTGGCCGTCCCCTGGAGGGGAACAGCAAAAATCATGCATAAGAACTTCACCTGTCGAGGAAGCCAACACATCTAACAAAAAACAGCGCTATAACAGAACTGTATCTTTTGACGAGGACGACCTGGCTCAGACCGCCTACAAACACAACACCAGGCCTCCAGATGTGCAGCACCCCGGGCATGGTGCAAGTGTTGAGAACCCTTCTAGAGTCAGGGCTCCAGACAGGTCGGTCTCAGAGCCTGAGCAGAAGATCCCGGCAGGGAACGATGCTGAAGACGAGACGGAGCGAAAGTGTGTGTCCCTGGAGTACAAAAACTCATCCACCACTTCCAGTAAGACTTCAGTCAGCAGTGATGTCAGCGGCTCTGACAGCAATTCAGGCAGTCCATCTAGGGTAAGTGGGGATGTCCATCTAGGGTAAGTGGGGCTGTCCATCTAGGGTAAGTGGGGCTGTCCATCTAGGGTAAGTGGGGCTGTCCATCTAGGGTAAGTGGGGCTGTCCATCTAGGGTAAGTGGGGCTGTCCATCTAGGGTAAGTGGGGCTGTCCATCTAGGGTAAGTGGGGCTGTCCGTCTAGGGTAAGTGGGTCTTTCCGTCTAGGGTAAGTGGGGCTGTCTGTCTAGGGTAAGTGGGGCTGTCCGTCTAGGGTAAGTGGGGCTGTCCGTCTAGGGTAAGTGGGGCTGTCCGTCTAGGGTAAGTGGGGCTGTCCGTCTAGGTTAAGGCGGGTGGTTCATCCAGGTTAAGTCAGGCTGTCCTTCTAGGGTAAGTCGGACTCTCCATCTAGGTAAGGTCATTTACAGGTATGCTTGTGACATCAATCAGATAAGTAGTTACACATTGATGGGGGGGGGGTTCATAATTTAAAATTGTGTACCCAAATTTCTTTTCTGTAACTGTAACTGACCATGATTTCCTGTCAGGCTGCCCTGTATCGCCGCAGTCAGAGTGAAAATGCCCCCAGCAGTTCTGAGACTGCCCACAAGCCACCGCCCAGGTCCATGTCCGAGGAAAAACCTCAGAAGGCTGACCGTCCAGTTGCTAAAGTTAAACGTATGTACAGTTGATTTAACATATGTAAAGTTGATTTAACATATGTACAGTTGATTTAACATATGTACAGTTGATTTAACATATGTACAGTTGATTTAACATATGTACAGTTGATTTAACATATGTGCAGTTGATTTAACATATATACAGTTGATTTAACATATGTAAAGTTGATTTAACATATGTACAGTTGATTTAACATATGTACAGTTGATTTAACATGTGTACAGATGATTTAACATATGTACAGTTGATTTAACATATGTACAGATGATTTAACACATGTACAGTTGATTTAACATATGTACAGATGATTTAACATATGTACAGTTGATTTAACATATGTACAGATGATTTAACATATGTATAGTTGATTTCACATATGTACAGATAATGACTGAACACAGTAGCTCTAAGTACCATTGAGCTGTTGTCCCATAGATGTGTAGCTGATATGTAAGTAGTTGATGGTGGTGCTCCAATAAAATAATGGCAATAACTTCAACAGTTTATTAATATCCCCCCCCCCTTTTCCAGCAATGCCTGCCACTGACAAAACAACCAGTAACCCGACAAGTGCTGAAGGTGCAGACCTGCAAGCACAGATCCCAGTGACAGTCAGCGGTGGCAGCCCCAGCAGCACAGAAAACATCCTTAGTTACAGCAGTGAGGACAGCGACACTGAGGTAGGTGGGGCCCTTTGATTCTGTCCACCTGGTTTTTTTTTGGTTTTTCATGTCACAAATGCTTGGCCTTAAACTAGATGTAGTAGACCATCTTGGCCTTAAACTAGATGTAGTATACCATCTTGGCCTTAAACTAGATGTAGTAGACCATCTTTGTCTTAAACTAGATGTAGTAGACCATCTTGGCCTTAAACTAGATGTAGTAGACCATCTTGGCCTTAAACTAGATGTAGTAGACCATCTTGGCCTTAAACTAGATGTAGTAGACCATCTTTGTCTTAAACTAGATGTAGTAGACCATCTTGGCCTTAAACTAGATGCAGTAGACCATCTTGGCCTTAAACTAGATGTAGTAGACCATCTTGGCCTTAAACTAGATGTAGTAGACCATCTTGGCCTTAAACTAGATGTAGTAGACCATCTTGGCCTTAAACTAGATGTAGTAGACCATCTTGGCCTTAAACTAGATGTAGTAGACCATCTTGGCCTTAAACTAGATGTAGTAGACCATCTTGGCCTTAAACTAGATGTAGTAGACCATCTTGGCCTTAAACTAGATGCAGTAGACCATCTTGGCCTTAAACTAGATGTAGTAGACCATCTTGGCCTTAAACTAGATGTAGTAGACAATCTTGGCCTTAAACTAGATGTAGTAGACAATCTTGGCCTTAAACTAGATGTAGTAGGCCATCTTGGCCTTAAACTAGATGTAGTAGACCATCTTGGCCTTAAACTAGATGTAGTAGACCATCTTTGTCTTAAACTAGATGTAGTAGACCATCTTTGTCTTAATCTAGATGTAGTAGACCATCTTGGCCTTAAACTAGATGTAGTAGACCATCTTGGCCTTAAACTAGATGTAGTAGACCATCTTGGCCTTAAACTAGATGTAGTAGACCATCTTGGCCTTAAACTAGATGCAGTAGACCATCTTGGCCTTAAACTAGATGTAGTAGACCATCTTGGCCTTAAACTAGATGCAGTAGACCATCTTGGCCTTAAACTAGATGTAGTAGACAATCTTGGCCTTAAACTAGATGTAGTAGACCATCTTGTTGCCAGGCAAGAACAATGTAAACTATGTAGCTATGCAGGGGTGTATGGGGGGAAAAGGGAATGAAACATGATTGAGATGGGTGGCATTTTTATGAAATAATTCTGTGATCAGAAGAAATTCAAACTTATAAATGGTGAAGCAAGAATACATTTATATCAAGTTATTAAAAACAAAATAAAAAGAAGGGAATAAAAGTTATAGAAATGAGTGGTAATATTAATCATTAAGTGTACTCAGTAGAAATAATAAATGTGAAATATAAAAAACAAAAAGAGAAAAAACTATCATTTAAACAATTTTATGTGACTTATAGAAATGGGTTTCTTTAACATTCTAAAAACAGAGTGGAATCTTAAACATTTTGATTTTCTGTTACTTAAATGGTCATTGTTTTTGTGTTTACAAAACAAAGAAGAAAAAGAAAAAAAAGAAGGGAGAAGAGTAAATAAACAACTTTTTATCACCCAAATTTTTTTTTCCAACTTTACCTATTTTATTTTGTTTTTAAAAAAATTGTATTTAAACGGATATGAACAAAATTATTTTTCCAGGATTCCGATAGCAACCGACCTACTAGGCTGGAGGAAGAGGAAGAAGAAGATGAAGAAGAAGAGAGTGATACCCCTTGAGGGAAGAAGACGAATTCTTTGATAGTGGAACAGAATTTCTCCGCATGTGCCATACCTAAAGTTGAGAGTCAGGCCTCTCCCCAGTGGCCCGTCCTGTAGTGTGGACTAAATTCAACAATGACTGCATCTCAAAGCATGCAGATTTTGACTTCACTAGCATAACCAACATCACAGCATTCAATCACCGGAGTTCTGTTTTCACAAGATGTTGATAGAGTTGATAGTGATGTTTAAATGGAATGTGTTCTTAAATGTGGCTCAAGAATTCAAACAGGAGCTCACACACAAACACAAATGCAAATCCAGTTTTAGGCCTAATCAGTTTTGAGAGCTTTTAGGGTTATTTTTACACACAATTTGTGTAAATTGACATATTTCCTGCATTACATTGTTTTTTTCTATTGTAATTGCTCTTGCAAGCGTAAATACTTTCCCTTGCATACATAGAGAGTGTTAGAATGTTCATGTTTGAACCCTGGCTGTTTGGTGGTGCTAGACTCATGTTGTGTCATGTGATGTCACGACTTGCATACATAGAGAGCGTAAGAATGTTAATGTTTGAACCCTGGCTGTTTGGTGCTGCTAGACTCATGTTGTGTCATGTGATGTCACGACTTGCATACATAGAGAGTGTTAGAATGTTAATGTTTGAACCCTGGCTGTTTGGTGGTGCTAGACTCATGTTGTGTCATGTGATGTCACGACTTGCATACATAGAGAGCGTAAGAATGTTAATGTTTGAACCTTGGCTGTTTGGTGGTGCTAGACTCATGTTGAGTCATGACATGTCAGGATGACATTGCTGGAAATGTCTGTTATACTCATGTAATATGGACTTCAAGCTAATCCATGACTATTGAAGCTAAATAGGGCAAAAGTTTGGTCAAATTTGGGCAAGTGAAATGATGTTATGAAGGGTTTGGTCTCAGATGGTATGATGTTATGAAGGGTTTGGTCTCAGATGGTATGATGTTATGAAGGGTTTGGTCTCAGATGGTATGCTGTTATGAAGGGTTTGGTCTCAGATGGTATGCTGTTATGAAGGGTTTGGTCTCAGATGGTATGATGTACAGTTTGATTATGGTGAATGGATGGGGGAGGGTGGGGGCAGGGCACCATATATTTCAAGATTAAATATTAGTTATTTTAAAATTGTGTTTAAAAAAAATAATCACAGAACCTGGGAGACTGTCAAAGAAAAACACAGACTTTTTGACATTTATGATTGTGGTTTTTTAAAAAATAAATATTTGGAGGGTGCATGCCGTTGTTTAAATGGCACATAGAATTCTGTAAAGTCCATATCCTGGTTGTAGCTTACATTTTGGAGGGCAGAAATTGATGTTGCACAAGTTATCAACTATTAAATGTCTTTTTTCATGCCATTGATAAACAACCTACTGCAAATCAATGTTTTACCAATTATTGGGTACCACAAAACATATAGTTTGTTGTTGACAAGGTACCAACAAAATTATCATTGAATTTGGTATTGCAAGGGCCACTTTTGTTTTATTTTGAAAGTGTCATGTTCATTAGGTGAATTTCAGTTTGTGGTGTTCATTCTGTCCAACAGTTGGGGGCGTACAACAGTTGGTGGAGTACAACAGTTGGTGGAGTACAACAGTTGGTGGCGTACAACAGTTGGTGGCGTACAATTGTTGGTGGCGTACAACAGTTGGGGGCGTACAACAGTTGGGGGCGTACAACAGTTGGTGGCGTACAACAGTTGTTTTTCTTAAGATCAAACCGCAGTGTTCTTTCTTTGTGAAAACAATTCAGCTGTTATGACCCAGTTAAAAAGTTGGTCGTGTTTTTTTAATAATTGTTTATTACTTGATTAGAACATGTGTGAAATGTCATGTTAATGCCGCAAGATATTTGTACAAGTTAGTATGAAATGTTTGTATGCTTCACTCCAACCATGACATGTGACCTGATCTTTTATCTAAGACAGGCTTAATAACTTCTTTGGTTTTTTTTGCTGCGAATTTTTTGGTATATTTTCAAGTCCTTCCTGAAAATTCCTTCATGACATTTTAAATATAATTGTCAAAAGATTCCAGAAATCATTCAGTTTATTTGATGAATTTCATTGTAAATTGAAATAACTGGTTGTAGGTCTCCTTTGGGTAATTAATGGATAGATTTGTGATCAAAGCTTTTTTAAACAATTTTGTCACAAATATTTTAAAATGTACAACTTTGTTAAATCATTTAGTTTTTTTACATTTGTGGACTTTTAAATTAAAGAGGTGACTCATTTTACAAGTGATAACGTTTATATACATGTCAACTGCTGAATTATATCCTCTTGAGCAAGACGGGTGGGATTATACACATAGAGTTTTATTTTGGGGAGAAAATGTGCTTGTGTTTTTACATTTAAATATCTGTTAAGCTCTTGTTTATACTCGTCAATGGATTTTGATGTTCATTTTACAACTGTGTGATAAGAAAACCTCTTTAAAGACTGTGTTCTTGTTTTTGTTACCACTGATTGCTACCCGATTGGCTGTCACATGAACCTATCAGGAGGCAGGATTGACAAATCAAACTGAGTAAACATTTTTGATTTTTTTAATAGACACAATTTCTTACAGTAACTTTTAATTTCTTGTCACCTGAACGGCTGCTGTTGAAAAGTATTTTATTTTCATTGTTTTAATGTATTAGACAATTTTTGTGTGCTGGGTAATTTTTATTTTTTACATTGCTGCCATATAGTGTAGTTGGATAGAAACGATTTATACTGTACACTCTAGAGATGAGCCACACAGATATGTGGTCAACTGTGTTACAGGATGGTAGACAGTGTCAATGAGCCCATTGTTGACAAATCTGCACAGGGCCCATTTTGACAAATCTGCCACAAGGAGGTCCAAGCCACCCCAACATTTCTGTCTTGTTGAATGTTCAGTACCCAAGTTCATTTGGGTTGGGGTTGTTTTTTTTTGTCAATAAGTTGGCAGCTGCTTATTTCCAGATAATTGTACATATTTTGTCCCATTAATGATGTCAGCTATTTTTTTTAGAAAGATACTTCAATCAGTTATTTTATTTTTTTAAGCATGTTTTAAAAATTAACCTACTTTTAAAATTTGAAGCATTTAAAACTAATGTGTATATGATTTTTAGAATTGACTGTATTTACAAAGAACACACCCAGCAGATGTTATTGTTGATATCCTGTTTTTTACATTGATTTATCTCCTGTTTTTCAAAGAGTGACTTTAGTCTAGAGTTCAACAATAACGGAAGCACGATTTTTGTATACCTTAAAATGGAAGAAAGCCGTATATTTTTAAAGGCGCTCAAAACACATTCAGTATCTACTGTCATCTGGTGCTGGCTCATCCTGTAGCTTTTGTTTTTTTTTATTGCTCTTTATCTGGTCATTTGTTGGTCTATCAGGTCTGATGGAGTCCTTTAGCTAAACACCACAACTTTTGGAGTTGACTATCTGGTCTGATGGAGTCCTTTAGCTAAACACAACTTTGTGAGTTGACTATCTGGTCTGATGGAGTCCTTTAGCTAAACACCACAACTTTTGGAGTTGACTATCTGGTCTGATGGAGTCCTTTAGCTAAACACAACTTTGTGAGTTGACTATCTGGTCTGATGGAGTCCTTTAGCTAAACACCACAACTTTTGGAGTTGACTATCTGGTCTGATGGAGTCCTTTAGCTAAACACAACTTTGTGAGTTGACTATCTGGTCTGATGGAGTCCTTTAGCTAAACACAACTTTGTGAGTTGACTATCTGGTCTGATGGAGTCCTTTAGCTAAACACAACTTTGTGAGTTGACTATCTGGTCTGATGGAGTCCTTTAGCTAAACACAACTTTGTGAGTTGACTATCTGGTCTGATGGAGTCCTTTAGCTAAACACAACTTTGTGAGTTGACTATCTGGTCTGATGGAGTCCTTTAGCTAAACACAACTTTGTGAGTTGACTATCTGGTCTGATGGAGTCCTTTAGCTAAACACAACTTTGTGAGTTGACTATCTGGTCTGATGGAGTCCTTTAGCTAAACACAACTTTGTGAGTTGACTATCTGGTCTGATGGAGTCCTTTAGCTAAACACAACTTTGTGAGTTGACTATCTGGTCTGATGGAGTCCTTTAGCTAAACACAACTTTGTGAGTTGACTATCTGGTCTGATGGAGTCCTTTAGCTAAACACAACTTTGTGAGTTGACTATCTGGTCTGATGGAGTCCTTTAGCTAAACACAACTTTGTGAGTTGACTATCTGGTCTGATGGAGTCCTTTAGCTAAACACAACTTTGTGAGTTGACTATCTGGTCTGATGGAGTCCTTTAGCTAAACACAACAACTTTTGGAGTTGACTATCCCATGAAAAAAAAACAAAAGCAGGCTTTATAAACCCAAAGAAATGAAATGACATTTTTTACACTTTCTAATATCATCTACCCCCCCCCTGCTTTCAAATTTACCGTATTTATCGGCGTATAAAACGCACTTTTTCCCCCCTGAAAATAGGAGGCAAATGATGAATGCGTGTTATACGCCGATATAATGTTTAAAAAAATTTTTTCCTTAAAATGAAGGTGCGTGTTATACGCCGATAGATACGGTAAACATAAACTTTAAAAAAAATTTCTTTTTAAATCACCTGAGTGCATAAAAATGATTACAAATGCCCCAACCAACCAACCAAAAAATCACCAATTTCATAATAATGTATTTCTGTGATGCAATATTAGAAACTTGCTCTACAAGAAACATTTTCTTATTTCAATGGTTTCATCTCTTCCATTCCCACCTCAATCAAACCCTGGTTTGAAGTTGACTATTTAATTCCCCGGGTTAACAAAAGATGAAACTACATCTAGTTGGCAGCTCACTATGGTGTTGAATCACAACGTGTTCTGGGGGTAGTTGTAGTAGGGAATGAACTGATTCAATCAGGTTTTAAATGGCATCTCTGCAAGGAACTCATGACTCACCCAGATCTTTTCCTTCTTTTGGAGAGTTAATATTCTAATTTCATTTTCTGTCACACCCTTGGCTTGTACTTGTATACACACACCTGAGTACAGGTATTTCCACACCTTTATTCAACTCATCAACCTGCATGTGTGTCTGCTAGGAATCTTAGGAGCTGAATATTGCCCACTTCCAGGTTAGATCAAGAGCAGAAAATTAGTGCACTGAAAAATTAAAAATTATATATTTTAAAAGTTTTTCATTTTGCTGAGACTTGCATCCCTTACCTTTTGAAAGAAAAAAATATATAAAATTGCACAAAAATATCATTTTTAATATAATTTTTATGGCAGTGTTAGCCAAAGAAAATCAAATTTAGTGTGTGGAATAAATGGTTCTGTGTTTGGCTTTCAATGCCAGAGTTCCAACCCCAAGAACCTGTAATCATAAATATACAAGTTTATGTCAAGAATTAGTCAAAAACAATTTTGGAGATGAATTAGCAGCAATAGATTAACTCCATAATAAAATATGGGTGAGACTGTTATTATTCTTATAGATAGTAGATATATGTCAAACATGGTATGTATGAGCCTGACAAGACGTCACAAAAGAATGAATGTTGTGTCAGGCTCATACCTACCCTGTTTGCCTGACATATATCTGCTGAACTCCAAAATAAAGTGTTCAAACAATAAAGGTGTGACTACTGTTTGTAATATCTAAGCTTGAGCTACACCACCTGATTTGAACAGCCCTTAGAAATTGTATCTACTGTTTGAATTGAGATTGATGATATGTTCCCCATTTGAGTTCTTTCAATTTTCCAATTATGGCCACACTACTTTAAGTTAAAAAACAAACATTTTTACAACACAGAAAGCCAGTGTCTTTGAACATGTATGATTTGTATATTGATTTTTTAAAAAATATGTATACTATTGCGCGCTGCAAAAGAAATGGAACTTGATTTATGATCTGTATGTATATTCAATGAATGACAAGTGGTTCCCTTTCTTTCTGCAGTAGGCCATTTATAACCCCGGTATATTGGGATGGAGTCTCACTCATTTGTTTAGGGCCTTTTAAGTCAAACTTGACCTCTTTGAGACAATGTACATACCACCCCAAATAAGGGTAGCCTAAAAGACCACATTGAGTAGCATGTCAGGACTGTTGCCAGTATTAGTACATTGTAAATGGTAGCTAAAACTAGAAGAAAATAGTCATTTTAATATTAATTTGATCAGATAATGTTAGGAAGAAATTTATTTTTTTTAAATTAAAGGAAAAATGTTGATCTATAAAAAGTTTACATTTTTGCTAGATGCTTTTGACAGTGAACTTATTTCAAATTAATTAGATATGAGGTCGCAGGACGTGTTAAGTTCATTCAATGGCGAAAGAAATTGGGAAAGTGCTTGGTTGTAAAGTTAAAATGACAAGTCAAAGAAGATTGTTTCAAAGAGGGACAGAAAATATATATATTATTTTTTTAATAAGAAATATTAGCTAGAGGTAAAAAAAAAGTTAATTTAATGTGGGCAGGAAGGTTAAGTTCATAAATTATGTAGATGTAACTGAGTGGGGCAAGGTTGGTAGATTTCTTGTAGCTTACATCTCAACAGTTACTTGCTGTGCTAAACATTAAACAGTAGCTAGTGCTAGTAGTAGTAGCTGGCATTAAATGGCATCTAGAAATATATGGCACATATAGAAGTACATTTTGAGAGTGGGTAACTGCTGTGTTGTAGAGGGGATGTCCTGTCGCCAGTTTGGCCCAGTACGTCTTATACTTGGGGTATAAAATCGTGTGTGTACATAAGTAAATAAAATAGATAACTGTTGTCTAACAATCATGCTGCGCCTTGTAACAAATGCTAACCAATGATCTTCATCTGTAAATAGCTGTTGTGTGAAAAGCACCTCTTCAACAGACTTGTAAAAATTGTACAATTGATCCCAAAGTCACAGAGCTTTTTTCGTCAGCCATCACATTAACCCGCATAGCTCAAATATTGATGCCATGTTCAATGATATTTTAACCTATATATTTATGTGCTTGGTCAATTTGGTACACGTGTCCCTGGCCGTGTAGCGTGAGAGTGAAAACGTCCTTGCCTGAATCACCGTTTCATAGTTTATGATGTAGTTTGTTTTTAATCACAAATGCTATACTTATCCCATAACCAGCTGATGTTTTTGTTCAACAGAGATTAATGTAACGTCTCCCCACCCAGGTCAGTAAGCCAAATATCAAATGAAAATGTCACAATTGTTTTGCTTGAATTTAGTTATTGCTATGGACAATCTTATTGATCTATTTTCTTTGATCATTCTTTGGCACATTTTTCTAATGATTTATTTCATTAATTTATGTTTAAGTTTCTTCCAGAGTACCTGTACCTTTCAATTGTTTTTTTTTAATTTTGGATGCAGGGGGAATAAGTCTGATGGGGTCAGTAGTAGAATATTATTAGAATTAGAGGCTTAAATACACAAAGGCTTGTATATTTTTGTATAAGTGGAAGAATTTCAGTCTTGGTATGAAAGTGACTTTTGAGTAAAGGTTTAACAGTAATGTTATGTACAAAACATTTTATACATTTTAGCATTGTTGAATTAATTTCTATGAAATATATATTGGTTGCATACATGATTAATATCACACAATTCTTTGCCCAATGCTTGTTATGCACCAATCATTTTGTGAGAAACTTTATTTTTTTCAAGTTTATTTACATTTTTTTTTCAACATCACATGCAGCTTTAAAATATAAATTCTTTCAACCAATTGTTAGTGTTACAAAAATTGTTAAATTTCTTATACATGTACTTCTATTCTATTGATCAGCATAAGTCAGTTTTGATTTCTAAAAATAGATTTTTAAAAAGGCAAAGTGGCAATTAAAAAAATGTCTATTATACAACATGTAAATAAAGAAGTGATAGTATTGAATTTTTTTAAAATATTTTTTTAACAGTACTGAAATAGTTACTTTAAATTAACCTGAGAAACATAATAGGGATTTCAGTTTTATTATTTTATAATATTATATTATATTCTTTTTGTCTGATCTTATTTCCCCCAGGCTCCCGGTGCAATTAATTATTCTAATAAGAACTAATTTTAAAATAACCACATTTTCCAGGCGGATATATCAGATTTAAAAAAAATAAGTTATGGCAAATTATAATCTAGTGTCTTTTATGATGTTGTTGTTGAGGTTGGAATACTTTTAGACCTGGATGTTGTTGAAGCCTTACATAAAGTTTAGTCTCACCAATTTGTAACTTGTCGCTTCACCAGCTAGTTGATAGATAGTGTTGCAGATCAATAGATTAGAGTCAGGACAATTAAAATAAGAATTTTGTTTCTTGTTGGTAACCAGAAATTATTTTTGTCACATTAATTTAAAGTTTGGAAGTACAGTTGAGGTTCTTGATGCTGACAAGAGAATTATCTACCTAGTATTTTGTACTATCATGTCCCTATCTAAAGATATTTTGTTTCCAAACTTAAAAATTATTTATTAATTTTGTTGTTTTTTTCAACTCATACTGGCTTAGATGTTGATAGGCAAGGTTTCAAAAAAAAATTACTTTGGGCGTGTGCCGATATTTTAAATACCTTAGGATTTTTTTATAATGTTTTACCTGAGTGATTATACATTGGCATATTTTTGTGATGAATCGTTTGTCAGTGTATGAGGGGAAGAAACCCACCAAGTATGAGGGGGAGGAACCCACCTAGTATGCAACTGATGATAAAAATTTAAAAAAAGCTTTCTCTAAATGTGAAATGGTCCATAGAATAATATGGAACTCATTGAGAGCTCTGGTAGCATGTACATGAAGACATCTGTGAAAAGAACATAAGTATGTTGCTTTTAAAACATTGCAAGATACTATTGTTCTGATGTCCATTGTGGTGAGACAGCAACACTTCCTTAAATCACCCTGGACACCTCACAAAGGTTCAGGTGTTACAGTTGTTCGTCATGTATTGCTGCAATATCACAATCAACTTCCTTACATGTTCAGGTCCCCACCCCACCCCCCTCATACCCTGTTATTTTCTGCTGTGTTATGTTGCTATTAAAAGGAGGAATCCTTGTTCACAAGTGTGATTACTACAACTACAGGATGTAAGCCGGCTTGTTACTGGCTGACTCCGGTGGTTTATTAGTTTGACCTTAGTCTAGCACTGCCTTATCTACTCTTAAAACCCATGTTGATACTGTACATAGGTCTTTTTGTTTCACTTGGTCCAAATGTTCATCAATTTTTTTTTAATGCATTCATATAATACATATTCATAAGAGCTGAGTTGGGTTTTGTTTGTTGCCCTGTTACAATAAGACATAAATGTTATGCATGATGTCCTGCTGTCTGCTATTTGTGTATGAATGTTTATAAGGGACAACGTGTGATTGTAAACTCACAACTTATATCATGTACAAATACAATGTAGAAATTACTTCAAACAGCTGAAACTTTAATGACCTAGTTGTCATTTTTTTAAATAATTAATTTCCACTTCAGTTGTTTTTTTTTAAATACAGATTTACTTTGGTACATTTCTTAAATTAATAAGCTAGATGTTTATGTTTAAATAAACTAGTTACTATAAATAGAGCAACAGTAGAAAAGATGCATCAATAAAAACACTAGTGACAAAAATTGGACTGATAAAAATAACAAGAAAATAATTTGACTCAAAAACTATTTAACTTAAACATATCAAAATGTCTGCACTTCCTGAACATGTTGGTTTCTGTGTTGTTGATTAAAGCTAAATCTAATTAATTACTACAACAAAACCGACACATGTCAAATAATTTAAGCATATTTATTTACTGGTCTTGGCCTTTTCTTTGGCACACCAGTTTGTTTTTATACTGTACAATTTCAGTAATCTTTCACAATACTTATATCACAAGCGAACATAATTGTACAAATTATGTTGATTCAAAACCACGTGAACATGAACAAAAATTTGTTCATCAAACTTCAAATATAAAATGAATTATTTATTATTAACTACCACTAATCGCATTTAACATAAAAAACCAAATTCAAATAAAAACCTATAAGCATTGGAACAAATATACTCATGAAATTTAAGCTATTATAATTAAAAGTAAAAGGTTTGTTTCATGAAAAATATATAATGAACCAAATATCACACATGTAACATTAAATTTAAATGAGTACAAGTAACATCCCAAAATATAGGATTTTTAACATTGTGCCTATAAGTATAAGCCCAGGTTAGATCAGGTCAAGCTTGTGAGTATTTTTTTTATATGTAAAGCAAGCTTCAATAAATACAGATATGTATTAAACGTAAACTCTATGTAATCAACACGTTAAATAAAGATAATTTGGTTTTTACATATAAACAAATTATTATAATGCTGTTTATCTTTAAAATACACTTTTCCTAAAATAACAGTAAAAAAATCAATCTGGGCCTCAACATATATGACAACAATTCTTATGTAAACATACATAGACAATGTTACAAATTGATCATAAAAGATACATTCATATAACATATGAACCTGAAGCGTATAATTTTCATGGCCTTAAGTGTAAGCACAACACTCTGAAAACTTTGTTCTTTTAAACTTCAGTAAATTACAAATTAATTGGGCTAATATAATAAGACAAGGGGTGCAACAACAAAGTCATCATCCCAAAAGGTGGGATCCTATACTGTCCCTTGGCTCACAAACAACCATTTTCTAATTTAGTAAAAATATGATAGTAGCCTGCACAAATATTTCAAAAGCTAAACGCAAAATGCCATTCAGTGTAGATCAACGAAAGTTTCCAGACATTGTGGAATGGAGTTTTTGTATGGAATTCTGTACCGCTTGATGCATCTGGACGCCAGGCAGCGAAGTGTGATGTTGCTGTGGGAGCTTAAGGTGTTCAAAGTCTGGCCCGACGACAAACTGAAAGGCGTCTGAGACTTGCTGTTGGCTATATCACAGTGGGCCCCTCGAACGAGAAGATCCTTGATCATCTCTTGCCGCAGGTTTTCTTGAGATTCATTTAGTCTGGCGTTACAGATGATGTGGAGGGGGGAGTTTCTAGAGCTGTCCAGGGCGTCGATATCTGCCCCACAGTTTAGAAACATAGACAGCAGGGTGTGACTTGGGAACACGACAATAGCATTGACATGGAAATCATCAACGCAGATGCCCGGGTCAAGGACGATATGCAAGGGAGAGTATCCATTTTTCAGGCTGGTTTTGAGTTTGAGAAATAAATAAACCAGCCTGTGTAAATCTTTGTTTGACTGTTCATCTTGGACCACACGGGAAGCAATAGTTATCAAGTAAATCATGGACAAAATGTTGGACTGATAAAGCTCAGACGCACTTGACTTTGATTCACAAACCGATTCGGTTTTTGAAGCTTTCAGGAACTGTTCAATTTCCTTGAGGCCGTGTTGAAGCACACGCTCCACATCAGAGTATTCAAGGTCGGCTTTAAGGGTCACCATCTGTGAGAAGACCTGAGAGAATCTGAGCAAGTCCTTGTTAATAGACCTGCTGTTTCTTTGTCTCAGGATCATTGCATGCATCCAAAGAGCTATGCAGCGATCAAATCTACCATTATCAGCAAACACAGCCCCCCTGAATATCACAGGATGAGGGATTTCTGGGTTGTTTGATCCCAGGATTCTCTCTCGTATCGTCAGGGCCTCCATGTGTAAGGCATCACGATTAGCTCGAATAGCTTCCAATTCTTGCATAGTTTTGCACTCCACGTGATTACTATAAGCTGAGACCGGTGGCAAATTGGGCTTTGGAACCTGTTCATATTTGCCTGAGAAGGCACTGCGATTTCTGTTGTCAACCATGCGAAGAGCCATCGCTTCTCTTAGGTATTCATACGTTTTATGTAAATCATATGTTTCTTTGTCGTTGGCAAAAGAGGACCCTAGCAGCTCCAAGGCTTCAATCCTACTCAGTCGTAAACATTCTGGCTGTTTCAGGAAGTAGTGGACAATGTCTTCTTTACCACACTCGGCCGCGACCATTAATGGTGTCATGCCAAGATCATTCTCTAGCATGGATGCACCGAAGTGGATGAGTTCTTTGACAACATCCAGGTGCCCACACTCGGCTGCGAAGTGAATAGAGGTGGCCCCACAGTGGGCTTTGAGGTCAGGGTTGGCACCTTTTTCCAGTAAATGCCTTACCACTTTGGTGTGGCCCTTGTAGCACGAAATCATCAGGCATGTGTTGTCGTATTTGTTGGGTATGGTCAAATCAGCACCGTGTTCTATCAGGTATTTCACAATGTCCAAGCGCCCATCAAAACATGCAGCCCTCAAAGGTGTTGAATTGGTAGCAGTGGCATTGTTAACATTTGCCCCATTTTTTATCAGAAGCTCCACAATGTCAAGGTGGCCTGCACCTGACGCACACCACAAGGCTGTTGCTTCGTGGATGACGTAACCATCGAATCGAACAGTTGACCTTTGCTCAATGTCCACATCAAAATTGCTGAGAAGAACCTGGACAACTTTGGTCTCTCCTAACTTGGCAGCAATCACAAGAGGTGTTGTTTTTTGTCCATCAAATTCTGATTGATGGTCCAATATTTCTTTAACAATTGGCTTGTCCATGTTCCATAACAATGCAAAGATGCTGATTGCCATACCTTCTCTGGCTGCGGAGTGAACTTTCTCCTTTAGTTGCTCAGTTTCCTGTTTAGTCAATGCCGCCATATTCAAGCTGTGGAACAATTTTTACTTTGTTTTTAATTTAACTTAATTTTGGGTATTATTATTAAATTCTTTGGTAAATCAACCTTGATTGTTTCCCCAATACTTGGTAATGGATCCAAAAGCTTATTTCAATTTTGTTCATCACATTCTGCAATCCAGCAAAATAAATACAAGTTCCCATCATGCTAAAACTAAAATTCTGTGGGGGAAAAAACAACAGTTTGTTAATACAAGAGTAAAAGTGTGTTAACCTTAATGTCTTAATTTTAATGATATTAAAGTTTTTAAAATTCATGTCTAAAAATGTATAATGAATATCAATAGTACATTGCTGTTGAGTAAGTTATATGCCTTGCAGTTGCATGTGTATTATAATTGCTAAAAAGTGTGTGTTAGGGTAGATTAGCCTTGGGATAGCTATATAGTGAAGTAATATTTTTTATTGTATACTACATTAAAATCAATGTTTTCAATGAATTAATTAAAACTAGATACGACCCGCGGCGTAGCATAAGCCGCAGACTTGCTCATCATAGATAGTACAAATGAACCGGGGTTGAGAGAACGGACACAAACAGAAGCACAAAGTAATGAAAAAAAAGCGAGTAATCGTGGAGATATGCACACTGCGCTTGTTGTTACATGCCCCCCACCCTTTACTACCATCCCTTATCAACCATAAACTATGATTGGCCGACCCTAGAGAGGGTTATTAATGTTTGCAAAAAAAGGGGGAAAAGAACGGGCAGAAACAAACATTTCTTTTTAAAAATTTTAATGTTCCCGCTGGGGATTGAACACACAGGACTTTCCGCGTGCAAGGCGGGAGTGATAACCACTACAATACGGATCATATGTTAATTTGTTATTCTGTGAAGGAACAGCGCAAGTGAATGCAAGAAGCATTGTTGCCCCACTGTTTTTACCTTTTCTTCCCACTTCGCTTGCCAACTGGGATTGGTCGACCCCAGCGAGGGTCATTCGTCATGTCATTTGCACGTACTCGCTTTGGTGAATTATATATAATTTATTGTAATTACTAATTTGCCTAATTTATCATATTCAAAAATGCATTTTCAAATATCATACATACAAATACATACATACTAACAATACTACTACTATACTATACTATAAATAATAGCCTACAAAATAACATGTAAATGTAACATTTGATACTAATACTAACATTTGAATTTATAAATAAGTTATATAACTTAAATATATTTATATATTAATTAGGGCTGCGGAAATTAGCGATTAATTTCTCGATTTATCGTTAAAAATTTTATCGATTAAAATTATTTTAATCGATAAAAATTCTATTAAAATAAAAGAAAACATTTTTAATATTTTTTTAAAAATTTATTAATAAATAATTAATTATTAATAATAATTTATATATTTTTTACGTACAAACTTCTCCCGCGTAATATTATAATTTATTTTATTACTTTATGTGGACTGGCAGAAGTCAACTAAAAAATGGCTGACAGCATCAGCGCAGTTAAATTTAAACATTTAACTAGAAAGTTGAGCAAAAATTTTGTTTTTAAGCTAACTGCGGAGGATGGCAAAGTTGAAGATGGTGAAAAAGTTTACTGTGTTCACTGCCATAAACAATTCTCTTTTAAAGGATCAAATACATCGCTGACGTACCACCTTCAGCACAAACATCCGATCAAGTATCAACACATTGTCAGAAAATTTAGTTCAAAATATTCGTAATTTTCAATGTCCGTGCGTGAGAAATGTTCAGTTTAATGACTTCATAAATTTCTATTTTTGGCTTTAATCGAAATTATCGATTAACTTTAATCGATAATTTTTTCAAAAGTTAACCATTAAATTTAAATTAATCGATAACAGCTCTAATATTAATATTATATTTAAATTTATATATTAAAAAATTGAATGATTGATAATATTGTCATTGTCAAATATTGAAATTATTGATTTTGATATGAATATTATTGAATATAAATTAGTATTTTTACTATAATATACATTAACTATAATAGTTAGTAATAGATTTTTTAAAAATCACTTCAAAATCATATTATGGATAAGCGTGTAGGACGTAATAATATTCTGAATTATGTATAGAAGGGGCGTCTGTAACAGTAACAGATAAGATAAATACTTTTCCGATCAGATTTATATATATCATCCATCTGTTGTTGACATTAGAGAACTCGAAACGAGAAGAGCGCATGCCTAATAAAATTGAACACTTCCTAGTGACAATTCAATGTGTCTCAAATATTTCGTATTTACAGACCACCGTTGTGCACATTTTTAAAGCCGTGAATAAAATGTTAATAAAAACAATTGTTGGTTGATCAATGATTTTACATTTTTATACAAAATTTTAGTGAGTGTATTTTGCGTTGAACCCTAACTAAGTTATGTGTAATTAATAATTGATTGGAAAAAAATGTAAGAAAAGTCTGTAAATTTCTTTACAACGGTAGCAAATATGAATTGTCAGTGTTAAGTGTATATGTAGCTCAGTATTATAAATTTCTATTTATTGCACTATTTTATCATCACTCTCAATTTTTAAAAGGATGTTTTGCAGTCGTTAAAAAAAATTCTAGTCAATGTGATACTGTTTATAAGTTCTTAATATTACAATGATTAGTAATTATTTCGAGTTCCAACATTTTCATTTAGTCTTTAGTCTTAAAATGATTTCATAAGTTTGAGAAGCGTTGAATTAGTTACTTCCGACACACAAAAATAAAAGAAAATAAGTTTCTGAACCTGAGAATTTATAATTATGAGGTTGACTCACAAAATCTTTTTAAAAAATTAAATTTATTTCAGAGTTATTCTATTAATATTTTGAAACGTTAATAAAATGATTCTTTAGCCACGTATAATATACGTGTGAATTTTAAAAATGACCTGCTCACGCCGAAAAAGTCTGGCCATTCCATAATCATGGCAGACCCCGCCTACGAGCGAGTATTATGTGTTAAAAATGAAGTTCTTGTTTACAAAATTCCTCCTCGACCATCTAATAGAGGATACAGGTTCGTTACAATCTGACTTTTCGCATAAATGGAAATTTGTATGGTGTGAACATCCATATTATTTCTATGCTAATTAAGCGTGTGTGATACTGAAAAGAAAACGAAACGGGGAAACTCCGAGAAGAATAAGAAACATCAACAACTCGATCAACTTGTGTTGTGACGATGGAATGGACTGAATCTTTGACTTACTATAATTATAACTAAGAACTATACTATGATTTACAAAGAGATGACATTAACAGTTATTAATATAGTATGATCATTTAAATTGATGATAATGGTCTTAAACTTAATGAATTTTTAATCATGAATTTAAGACATCGCATGAGTTTTTGATGAATAGAAACTTAGACTTAGAATTAGAAACACTTAAGTTACTTCTTACTATAATTTTAATAACTAGATATGACCCGCTGCAGACTTGTTCATAGATAGTGCAAATAAAGGGGGGGGGGAAGAATGGGCACTAACAGCAGCACAAAGAAATAGGAACAATGCGAGTGAACGTCGGGAGGGCATTGAACAACGCATTGTTGATCTGGACCTGGAGACATGCACACTGTGGATGTTGTTACCTGCCTCCCCACCCTGGCTTGCCAACCGTAAACTTGATTGGTCGACCCTAACGAAGGTCATTCGTCATGCTTATTTGCTCGAGTCTTGTGTTTGTCGTAATTTCTGCTGAATTATATATATAGACGTGATATTAGTGATAATTATTATGGAATATACCGTCTAAACTCATTCTAAAGACGACCTTTTTGGACAAAATCTAGGGGAAAAGGTCGGGGGTCAGCTTACGAGCTGGTCATTGGTGATTTCTGCATGTACATTGAATATCGGTGTTGTTATTGTAGATCAGCAAGGTCCTTTTCTACATTCTACAAGATTGACTGCTCTACCAGAAGCTATGAAATATTATTAAACATCTGCACTTACCTTATTCAATCATTTTATTTATTTTTGTGAATGTTTTAGTAAATTGATTTACAATTTTTTTTTCAACAACGAATTTTAATGTACGCGCTTTTGCTACTGATACCAAAAAGAAATAAAATACCTTTAACTCTTGCCTAACAAATAGCACAAAGACAAAGATAGGTAGTACAAAGTAAACAATCACAATGACCGATTTAGCTTGTAGTTTTAAAAAATTTGTACCATTTTGTTTTCGTTGTCCTATTATTTATTGGGGTCGGCTTACGAGCAGGTTACACACTTTTTATACAATTCTCTTCCAAAAGAGGGGGTGGGGGGTCGGCTTATGAATAAACGTGCTATAGAACGAGTATATACAGTAATTTATAATCACCTGCCTTTTTATTGTTCTTAAAAGTTTTAATTATGTTTGTACTATGTCTATTTATTTCTTCATACCACAGAGCAGATGAGTGGAAGCTTGAGAGTCCAGATTGGACGGGAAGATTACGAGTTGTATCAAAAGGAAAAGAACTTTTAATAAAATTAGAGGACCGTAATAGTGGTATGTTTCGAAGATAAAGTTTTTCTAAAAGGTTAATAATTTAATTTTTTACCATTTTCCAAATAATTTTTTAATTGATCAAGCCCTGTTTTTAATTTTAGTATTTTAGCATGTCTTTGTGTGAAATATTTTTTTTTGGTGTCCCATAACCTTGTGGTCGTAGGGGGTTCTAATGTTTCCATTCGAGCTTTCTCGGGGCTTGGTTGATCTGGCGGCGCCCATCTCCTCTCCAGATCAGGGGAGGACTTTTATTAGCAATAGTCATTCATCAACATTTTTATTGTGGCCTTAACATAGGGTAGATCCCACGCCCCTCAGCTTGTGAGGCGAGCGCACTATTGACTTCGCTATATTATTACTTATTACTATAACTTTTCTCTGCATTTCCCACAATCAGGAGAACTCTTTGCACAATGCCCTGTAGACTCATATCCAGGAATAGCAGTAGAATCAGTGATGGACTCAAGCAGATATTTTGTAATTCGCATTAAGGATGAGAGTGGTAGGTTTGTTCCACAAGATGATAATATATGTTTACTAATTATAAAGTTTCTTATAATTTATTTTGTAATTTTCCTTGTATAAAAATATTTTTTTCACCTTTGCTCAACACTTACGATCAAAATCAATCTGTTATCAAGGAGTACTTTTAGATTATTGAGAAAATGAAAAAAATGACCCCCTTTCCAGTCCATGACGGACTATGGGGCAAGTGATGTAGCGTTCACAAGTTTTTAGCCACCACTAACGAGCAGGGGAATGTGTGGCCAGCACAATGCCCCAGGGGCCTTGCCCGTACCTGGGCTTGAACCCGCGACTCGGGATCTGCCTCGGATCGATAGTCCAGTGCGCTACCTCTTAGGCCATCGCGATTATTGAGAATTATGAACTATTCAACCCCTTTTAGATTATTGAGAATTATGAACTATTTAACCCCTTTGAGGTGGCAGGAATGAATGGTAAAAAAGATTACTAAATCATATCCAATAATTCAAGCTGCCTTTCTTGCACATCTTCCCTCTTTAAAATATGTAACTTGAAATATCTCTAAAGACTGGAATATTTTATTTTATGCATTTCATACATAAAATGAAATTCTGGGACATATAACTTATTTAGGCTACAGCAATTATAAATTTCAATTTGCTAGTGAAGCATGTTTATTGTTGGTGAAAAAAGATGCCAGCACAAATTAGATTACCTGATTTGCTGAAATGTTGAAATTTGAGTTTGATTATAAGTTCTCAATAGTTCATTCAATTCCATAAAATAATATATATATATACAGTCGAACCCACTTACCTCGAGCTCGGTTAGCTCGACCACCCTATTATGTCGACGTTTTTTATTGGAACCGCCAAATTCTCTCTTTGTCTTAGCATTTTTAAGTCGCCGAAACCTCATAACACGAGCACAAAAAAGAGTCAAATTTGCCACTTAATGTTGGTTATCTCGATCCCCATGACCAATTGCCAGCTTTTGAAAATGTTAGATGTGATTTTTTTTATAACCAAGTGAAGGCATAAAATTTCTGCCTCGCTGGTGACGTCACAGCCCGCTTGCTCACAGCGCTGTGTTACTAACTTAAATCGCCAGCTTTTGAAAATGTTCTTATCGATAGGGCTGAACCGATCGGTTCGGCTACTCGGCATCAGCCGATTTTTGTATACTCTGAGATCCTCGGCAATCGGCCGCGTAAGTGATGCAGAGTATTACGTAATTGCTCCAATAGCAAAGATGCACGCAGAATCGCATGTCTAAAACATTTAGTTTCGTATGGAATAACAAAATGTACCGTGTGCAGACTTGTTGTCATTGGCAACAATTCATCCTTCAACCCCATTTTGACTCTATTTTTTTATAACCAAGGCATACAATTTCTGCCTCGCTGGTGACGTCACAGCCCGCTTGCTCACAGCGCTGTGTCACTGTTACTAACTTAAATTGCCAGCTTTTGAAAATGTTCTTATCGATAGGGCTAAACCGATCGGTTCGGCTACTCGGCATCGGCCGATTTTTTTATACTCTGAGATACTCGGCAATCGGCCGCGTAAGTGATGCCGAGTATTACGTAATTGCTCCTATAGCAAAGATGCACGCAGAATCGCATGTCTAAAACATTTAGTTTCGTATGGAATAACAAAATGTACCGTGTGCAGACTTGTTGTCATTGGCAACCATTCATCCTTCAACCTCATTTTGACTATTACATGTACTGTACTACTGCTTTGTTCTCATTGTTTCATTCATAAGAAGTGGCCTTGTGCAAAAGCCATTTAACTATTGGTTAGAATTAATTAAAATGTATCAAGATTGAAGGTTCAAAAGTTCAAATGGAGTTCCTAATTTATTTTTGTACACTTTTATAGAGAAGAGTTCACTTTGTTATGAGTCATATATAGGTCATGATAAACAAATAACGGCAACGCCTTTGTGTAAAAATAAACTCGAAAATCATGTGCATGTACATTCTCATTTATTAACGCTAGTGATGGGACGCAAATCATAGGGTGCTTACTGTAAACAAGGCTCCCCAGATTTTAAAATATATAACAGACTACAGACAGTTTACCCACCCCCACTCTCAATCTCCCACACCATTGTTGTTGGTTAGTCCTATTAGCATCAAGTTACAGAAGGAATTCTAAGTCCATTGTAAGCTGAGGGGATCTTATGGAATAATAAAATGTACCGTGTGCAGACTTGTTGTCATTGGCAACCATTCATCCTTCAACCTCATTTTGACTATTACATGTACTGTACTACTGCTTTGTTCTCATTGTTTCATTCATAAGAAGTGGCCGTGTGCAAAAGCCATTTAACTATTGGTTATAATTAATTAAAATATGTCAAAGTTGAAGGTTCAAAAGGAGTACCTAATTTATTTGTGTACGTTTATATAGAGAAGAGTTCGCTTTGTCATGAGTCATATATAGGTCACGTTAGACCATTCTAAGTCCATTGTAAGCTGAGGGGACGGACCCAAAGAAGATGATTAGGAAGAGAATGGTTAGGGGACAATTAGGGGATGTGTAGGTTACTTATTTGTGTAGCTTGTAAGGAAAATCAAGCAAGTGGCTTCGTAGGCACAGTATCGCTCAATCTGGGAATCACCGCAAAACTGCGTTATATTTAAACTTAAACGGTAATTAAAAACGAACGGTCTTAACAACCTTAAGAAAGAGTAAGAGTGAAGAAATAGGGTCCCGATATTCCGATACGATTCTGATTAATCCCCCCATCACTAATTAACGCACAACACATATATAAAGAAATTTCAAGCGCATGTTAATATTTTGCCGCCATATTGGTTTTCGTTTTAACTCGATCATCGGTTATCTCGATGCCATTTTGCATACCCCAACGCCGTCGACTTAAGCGGTTTCGACTGTAGTTTAATTTTGTAAAATTATAAGTTTTTTAAATCAATTTTTGTGTGTAAATAAGTGCATGGGTTTTTTAAAATTTCCCATTGGATTGTATACTTAAAAGAATCTGTCTAAAAAAGTGTTTAAGTAATAGTATTAGATAAATATTTCATCTATATATAATACTAAAAAGTGTTTATGTAATAGTATTATATAAATATTTCATCTATATATAATACTAAAAAAGTGTTTATGTAATAGTATTATATAAATATTTCATCTATATATAATACTAAAAAAGTGTTTATGTAATAGTATTATATAAATATTTCATCTATATATAATACTAAAAAAGTGTTTAAGTAATAGTATTATATAAATATTTCATCTATATATAATACTAAAAAAGTGTTTAAGTAATAGTATTATATAAATATTTCATCTATATATAATACTAAAAAAGTGTTTATGTAATAGTATTATATAAATATTTCATCTATATATAATACTAAAAAAGTGTTTATGTAATAGTATTATATAAATATTTCATCTATACTTTCTTAACCTGTTGAAATAAATATTTTGTAATAATGTATATCGCAGGGAATTGTGATTAAAATCTGTCAGGTTCGTAGTTCAATTAAATTTGTAATAATTTCTGAGCCCATTATAAACTAACCCCCAAAGGAATAATCCAATATTTTTATTACTTTTATAGGTAGAAATGCATTCATTGGCATTGGCTTTCATGATAGGGCGGATTCTTTTGACCTGAATGTGTCGATTCAGGATCATTTTAAGTAAGTTATTAGGTGCAATTTTATCATATGGGTTAAGTATTGTTTTAGTTTGAGACACTTTACTAAATTAATTTAAGCACCAAATCTTTTAAAAACATTAATACATTTTTAATTTAAAGGCAAGTTTTATATGTTAATGTTTTTCATTATATTTGACTAATTTGGGGGGGGGGTGCTAATAGCACTTATCAAAAATAAATAGTTGCATGTATTTAATTTCTGAATTTAAGCTAAGCAGTTTGATAAACCAACATGCAGATCAAAATCTGGCTGTTATTCTTAGTTGACATATATCATTATCATCTCACAATAATTTGGAATAAACCATTATAAAATTTAATTTTAAAAAAAACAATTTAAAATTAACTATTTACATTTTTAAAATCAATTCCTGATACTAAAGCGTAAATATTAAACATTGAAATTTATAAATGGGGCTAAGATAAACAATGTTATTTAACAGGCACTACAGATAATGAACAAAAACTTGTTCATATTTCTACCTTAATTCCAAATCAATGATTAAATTAAATGTGTTAAGTTGGTCGTAATTTTCTGTTGAAGGTGGCTGAAACAAGAAGCTGAAGAAGAGAAGAATGCAAGCACTATAGAGACTGGTCCAAAGCTTGATCTTGGGTTTAAGGAAGGGCAAACAATTAAACTAAATTTAGGTGTAAGTTTTAAAAAATATTTTAGGTCTTTGTAAGCTCAGTAAATATTACATACTTTGAAAAATCCACATGCAAGAAATAATATTATGGCTAAGCCCTAAATTGTTGTTTTTACTACTTTGCCATATGCACATATTAATATGCATAAAGACAAGTAATCTTTTGGCACAAAATTTTATGTCGCATTGGTTCAACATGGATATTTCTAATTTTTACATCAATTAACATCAGTAAATACTTTTATTTTATAAAAGTTTATAGTAGAGATGCAATTTCTGTTATTTTGATACAATTTCTAGTTTGTTATGTAAAGGAACATTAAAATTATTTTATAAATTTTTAAATTTACCAGACAAAGAAAGGAGATGGTTCAAAAGTACGTAAGCCTGTTGCTGGCGCTTCCGGGTTGGGACTTCTTCCTCCTCCTCCTGGGGGCTCCAAGTTACCACCACCAGTTACAGGATTCACTGTGGCAAGTCCACAACAACCTGTCACATTCCATTCAGTAAGTGGGGCAGAACAACAACTTGTCACATTCCATTCAGTAAGTGGGGCAGAACAACAACTTGTCACATTCCATTCAGTAAGTGGGGCAGAACAACAACTTGTCACATTCCATTCAGTAAGTGGGGCAGAACAACAACTTGTCACATTCCATTCAGTAAGTGGGGCAGAACAACAACTTGTCACATTCCATTCAGTAAGTGGGGCAGAACAACCTGTCACATTCCATTCAGTAAGTAGGGCAGAACAAAAACCTGTCACATTCCATTCAGTAAGTGGGGCAGAACAACAACCTGTCACATTCCATTCAGTAAGTGGGGCAGAACAACAACCTGTCACATTCCATTCAGTAAGTGGGGCAGAACAACAACCTGTCACATTCCATTCAGTAAGTGGGTCAGAACAACAACCTGTCACATTCCATTCAGTTAGTGGGTGAGAATCAAAACACATTCGTTCAGTAAAAGGTACAACGATGTGTACCTGCAGCAAACATTTTGCCAAAAAGTCTTCCAGGAAAAAATATTTTAAAATGATGTTAAATTTTTGAACATCTTAACTAAGGCCAAAATATATAATATACAAATATTACTTTGATTTACTTTGTTGTACCGCTGTTCTTAATTTCTCACCTCATTTTAGATGATAACCAGCAGTTGCTCCATTAAGAAATGTGTCTAAACCAATCGCACTCGATATGATACTAATAATACTAATATGCAGTTGAATTCATATTAAGAAAAAAAACATAGTTGTTTGAATGTTAAAAATTGTATAACCTTACCTATCACAAATAATTACAGGCTCAGTAGAGGTGCGTGATGTTTCGATTGTTCCTTTTGCCTTCAAATTTTCAATTGTGGAGCATTTATTTTAAACAGAAATTCCTGGAAGGCATAAGTGTTTTATTTCTTTTTTTTTATCTAGATGCTTTATTCATAACCTTACATATCACAAATAATTACAGGCTCAGTAGAGGTGCATGATGTTTTGATTGTTCCTTTTGCCTTCAAATTTTCAATTGTGGAGCATTTATTTTAAACAGAAATTCCTGGAAGGCATAAGTGTTTTATTTCTTTTTTTTTATCTAGATGCTTTATTCATAACCTTACATATCACAAATAATTACAGGCTCAGTAGAGGTGCATGATGTTTTGATTGTTCCTTTTGCCTTCAAATTTTCAATTGTGGAGCATTTATTTTAAACAGAAATTCCTGGAAGGCATAAGAGTTTTATTTCTTTTTTTTATCTAGATGCTTTATTCATGTAAACACTTTTCTTTAAGGTTCTGCACATTAACAACACTAGCATAACTATTCTCATCAGACTTTTTTTTGCACCATCAATTTTGAACAGAAGTTTTTGTGCATGTTTCAGTCCCCTGCACAGCCCCAAGCTATCGACCTATTACTAGATATTGGATCCTCAGAACCCGTACCAAATGCTCAGAAGCCTATAGTTACCCAAAATCCACCTGACTTATGGGGAGATTTTACAAGTGCAAGCGGGTGAGTGAAATATTTGTAAAACATTACAGCACCATTTGAATGTCTAGTACTACAATGTGTTATAGTGCCAACTGGTACGTTTAGAAAGTTGACCTTCATATCCTCATATAGACATAGTTATACCCCCCTACCCCCCTCCCAATTAATGTGGGATAGTTGGGTTGTAAATGCAGTAATCCCCAATAACTTCTCAAATAGTTACTATTGATTGTCTATCCTTTATTATATGCTAGCAATTTTATCTTTATGGCTATCATAATTAACCAGGGAATTAAGTCTAACTTATCTAATTGCTATCATATTCATTTTTCTATATATTGATCAGTGGAAAACATAAAAAAGCTCAAAATGTTAAGAAAAGCTAAGCTTCAACAAGCTATTGTCATTTGAAAGTAGGGGTCTACCGATATCTGGATATCAGCAAAATCGGTATCGGCAGCATGTAAAGGTCCCGATATTGACGTCACCGATATTTCATAATAAGTGACATTTTGACCCAAAAACAAAACGGAAACAAAAAAACTATCATTTAGATTTACAATATCTCGACAAATTAATATATCGACCCCGATACCGGTATTGAAATAGTCAAAAGAGTCCTAGTAACAATATATGCAGCCACGATACAGTGTGCCATGTGCTTTGATATTTTTTAGGTATCTGCCGATTTTCGTATACTCAGAAATACTGTGTAAATAGTGCCGATGCCAAGTATACCGTAATTGCTCTAATAAATATATAACATGTAAACATTATGTTCACGTAATTACTCTAATAGCAAAGATGCACGCAGAATCGCAGATGTCTAAAACATTTCGTTTCGTATGGAATAACAAAATGTACCGTGTGAAGACTTGTTGTCATTGGCAACCATTCAACCTTCAGCCTCATTTTGTTATGAGTCCCATGTAGGTCATGATCTGGAACTTGTAAACACATCGGAAACTTCGTTTCTGGAGAAAAAAAATCGGTAATTTCGGCAAAACTGGATATCGGTAGACCCCTTAATTATAAGATATAAATAATTACGAGTGATAAATTTAAGAATGACGTCATCAAATATGACCGCTGTTATTTTTGTCCTAACAAATACTCATATCGGCACTCACATCGGAAAAAAATATCGGTAATATCGGCAAAAATGCTTATCGGTAGACCCCTAATATAAAATATAAATAATTAGGAGTGATAAATTTAAGAATTATGTCATCAAATAAGACCGCTGTTTTTTGTCCTAACAAATATTCATATCGGAAAAAAATATCGGTAATATCTGCGAAAATGCATATAATTGATGCATATCGGTAGTCCCCTAATATAAAAGATAAATAATTAGGAGTGATAAATTTAAGAATGACGTCATCAAATATGACCGCTGGTTTTTGTCCTAACAAATACTCATATCGGCACTCATATCGGCAAAAAAAAATCGGTAGTATCTGCAATATCGGCAAAAAGGCATATCGGTAGACCCCTATTTGAAAGTTGTACCAACAAAAGCTAAGCTTCAACAAGCTATTGTCATTTGAAAGTTGTACCAACAAAAGCTAAGCTTAAAGAAGCTATTGTCATTTGAAAGTTGTACCAACTAATGGTCAATGAATGAAGTAAACCTTCTTGGATGTGAGCCCAGCTAAAGGAAGAATATTATTTAAATTAAAGTTGATTCAAATTTTCATTTAATTTATGGTGCATATTAGAATTAAGTTAGGCATCTTTCTAAGCTTCATTGAAGCAATACAGAATTGCTATTACGTTAACAGTCCATTGAGGTTTTATATATTTTTAAAAAATAAATGCTGGTATATAATATAAAGTAAGTGAGATATGTCGGTGCATTTGTTCAAACAAATCTGGAGAAGGCAAGTAGTTTAGTGAAAAGGGAAGTTAAAACATACATTTGATAGCTGTTTGCAAAAGTTGAGTTGTCATTTCCTTTTCATTCCAGGTCACAGACAACATCTTCCGACAATGGGGGAGACTGGGTGCAGTTTTGATACGGGCCGAAAGTGTGTGCATGTTAGTATGTATGTGAATGTCCTTATTCCTGTAGCTCTCTGAAACTCTACATGTTTCTTCTTGTTCATCATCTGTCTACTTTAGTCTTGAGTTACTCCAATATTTAGCTAGTCTGATACCACTGTTAATGTGTTAAGTATTCCTCCAGTTTGAGATTTGATGAATGGAAGGGGATGGTTTAGTTACTTGCATGGCACTGACTATGGGGGTTATGGGTTTATTGCATTTGAGTGAGTGAATTTTAGTGAAATTAAGTCAGTGTGAATGCCATCAGTGGCATAATTGGGACCGTATGATGGTCAGCCATGCTATTTGGTCCCACGCAGACAGGGTTAGCTCAAAGGTAAAAAAGATGCACAATTTTTAAATATTTTTTTTAATTTTCCTTCTTGTGCAATTTGTGTGGGTTTACAACAATCCAGGAATTTTTTTCTCTGCTTTTCAATACCAACTATTTGAATCCAATTAGAACTTGCCATGTTGTTTCTTCTCGCTTCCTCAATCTCAGTAATGAAGGCCATCAAAGTTTGGTAAGACATGATGTATGCAAATAATTATTAATTTGCACTCTGAAATGCTTTGAAGTATGCTGCTACCATTCACAGGCCTTTCTGTCTTGTTCGGGATTGACAAATGGAAGTTTTAATTTTTTTATGCAAAATAGCCTCCTTGTAGACAGGTGTATTGAGCCTCCTTGTAGACAGGTGTATCGAGCCTCCTTGTAGACAGGTGTATTGAGCCTCCTTGTAGACAGGTGTATTGAGCCTCCTTGTAGACAGGTGTATTGAGCCTCCTTGTAGACAGGTGTATTGCTTTGTTAACAATCATTTTTCAGGTTTTCCTATAACTCATTTCTTTCAGTTTTAATTTCATCAAATTTTGCTGGAGATATTACCACTGTTAATTGGCCTTGAATACAGTAAGACCCTAATCAAACGGTTAGAACTGACCTATTCTTAGTTTCAAATTTTTTTTAAAATATAAATAAGCAGAGGTTATCTTGTAAACTGCAGGGACCAAGCTGCTCTTCTTACAGAAATGTATGGTGTCTGCAAATATTTATTGTCATAATTTCAATCAGTGTTGATGGTTGTGTAGTGAGACCTAATTTGATATGGCTGTTTCAGAAGCTTTCAAATGTTATTTCATTGTTTTATTTGCTTGTATAAGGGTGGATTTTTTTTTCTTTTGAAAGTCAGTATCACTTGTTTGATTTATGAATTAGACTGCTTTATTATTTATTTATAAATTTTTCTCTTTTGAAGTGGGATGTTTCAACATGCTAATGACAGTTTTGTATCGTTTGGACTATCTTAAGAATTCTCAGCATTCCATGTGTCACACATTGTTCTTAACTGTCTCAAAAGAAATCCCTTACATCATGTCACTGGTGTGTAAAATTAAAGCCATTTGATGGCAGCCAAACCTGTTATTGTAAATGTTTTTAAAGTCAAACTCAGTTTCACATTTTATTTCTCTTGTCAGTTTATGTTTGTTTTTTTTTCTTTCTAATGTATGACACTTTAAAAATGTGCAAGTGGCCACTCATAGTGTGTGTATGGGGGGGGGGCATGTTTAAGTGTACATCACCGTTGCATGTGCTTATATCAGGTTACTCTAGCAATGTTCATGTAGGTGAGAAGTTTCAAGTCTATTATTTGTGTTCCACCAAAGAGTGGCATAATTGTTATTGCTGCTGTAAATGGAATAGCAGCAACAGTGATGTGTTATTTTGTGTGATATCTTTTCCAACTTAAGTGTTTATACTGATCTATTTCCTGGTGTGTTTTTGTGTGTTTTTTTTGAAATAGTAATATCTGGTCTTATTTCACTTTCTTGTTCACATGATGGGGTCTGATGCAACCTGTTGAGGTGCTGTGTTTTTATGGTGCCACATGTGAATATTTTTTAATCACAGTTAAAAAACTTGAGAACTTCTCTGATGACTGATAAACTTTTAGCAAATTTAAAGATAAGATTGTATAAATGAGATTTTTTTGCTGTCAGTGAATAAATTCAGCTCTCTATGCAAGTGTCTGAATTAGACACTTATTCTTGTCAAAAGTTTTAACAGATGTACAGTTGTAGATAAGATTAGTTAGAAAGTCTGAGATATTTTTTGTTGTTGCAATATTCATATTTTTTTCAAAATTTGAACAACTAAAAAAATGCTTACAATGACAAGGGAAAAAATGCATTTTGGATCTAATAAATAATTTTATCAGGGTGATGGCAGTTAAAACTTGATGGGAATAGGTTATGTGTGTATAGATTTTTTCAAGTTGTTACTTCTGTTCTTTTTATAGTATAACTGAGCTAAGTGTGTATTAATTTATGATTTTGCTGAACATAATAACTTCCTTATGTACAATGTAGACTTAAGAAATGCAGCAGTAGAAGTTATTATTTCATACATGTAATAAGTTCACTTTCAGAATCTGAAAGGTATAAATAAAATGTTCATTTGATCAACTTCAGGTGATTTTGTTATAATACATGTATAACTAATGCACTGCACATCTTATCTGAAAGCAATATGCTTACCGGTGTGAAAACAATATAGGCATATATTTTTCATTCACTGAAATTATTCATTAGGTTTTGCTAATCACGTGTGTGTTACACCTGTCTATTTCATATAGCTGCCCGTTACCACTTTCTTTTTCAATAGACCACATACAATTATTTAATACTTATCTGTAAAAAAAAACGAAAGCAAAAAATGATGCATTGGTTAAATATTTTTTATTCTTTCAACTTATTGCATTTTTTTATAGGAAGTTGAATATTCAATAGTACAAACTTTTTAATAATTTGAAAACCAAATTAAAGTGCAATTATTCTTCATCGCTTAACATTACAGTTTTTCAATATGTCTTTAAAATACTGAGATGAGATCAACTCGGCAACCAGGATGTAGTTAATGATAATAGTAATAGCGATGCACATTAAATATATGAAATTTATAATTTTATTTTTACTACATGGTTTGTTTTGACTACTAATTGAAGTAACCTTTGTCTGTGTGTTTGAAATATGAAATATTTAATATGAAAAAATAAAACATACAAATTACCAATACCAATAAAGCGTAGTGACCAAAAAATGAACAGGTAACACTAGTAACAGGCTCTAATAAAATCCCTGTCTTGTAGAGTAATAATAATTTGAATTACCAGCTTTGTGAGCAGTTTGGTTGACCTTTATGGCAGCTTTGTATTTCAGTCAACCCACAAATAATTTGTGCACATTTATTTTTCTGCCTTTTTTCTGAGCTTCTAACGAAACTTCTTTTTAATCCTTACATAATTAAGCAGCCTTGCCTGTCCTCGGGTGAATTGATTAATGCTTCCAAATTTTGTATGATAGACTCTGTCTCTTCAAAATCAAGAAGTGTTAACAAATCCACAAGCACTGAAATTGTTGTTTGTAAGTCTTGGTCGTTTAGGCGCATCCTGAGGTTTTTCCTTTTAATCCTACCACGGCACTGCCACGCCTTCTCACACAGTGTCCTGGGGATGGAAATTTCAGTACAGTTTTCTATGAAGCTTAATGTAAAGCGAAAATCTTCATGGAATTCTGCGGATTTGTAATAAAGTCTGTGAGCCCGAGGTATGAAGACTCTGGCCACTTCATATGGATTGGTTGGCCACTGAGATGAATTAAGACGAGACCAGCTGATCTTAAGCTTATATTGGCTGTCACACACAGCGAGGATCTCTTTTCTCCACCTGTGGATTACATAAATGGAATTTTTCAAAAGATTAAGTTACTTAATTTATAACTATGGGAAAGTTAAAAGGATAAAATAAAAATTCCCACTGCCTTATCAGCATTATAAAAATTTTTAACCGGGGCACTGGTTATGCTAAGCATTAGCCTATAAATTGAAAGTCATAACAATTTAAATTTATAAGGTCCATAAGTATAAGGGATTAAAAATTATCTACAAGTAATAGCCATTTTAAAATAAATCTTTATTGTGATATAATGTAAGTAATACAACCCATTGATTGTGTAAAACAGCAGCCATGGCAATTTTGATTTCCTCTCACCACATACACTAAAGCTAATAAATATATCACAAATAAGCCAAATCTGCCTTCCTCCAGACTTAAGCAAAACTTGCAAGTGACATCCTACATAAGAGACATTTTTTAAGGGATATAAGAATTCAATAAAGGGTTAAGATTAAGTAAGAGAGATGATCAACTGTTAATCAGCATCAACTTGAAAAGAGAACACTGTCTTTTCAATGGTTGACAATGCAATTAGGTTGAAACTTAAATGTTCAAATAATCTTTGCTAAAAGTATTAATGAATGAATGGTGGATGTTAAAAGTAGGTAACCTTTCACAGGTGGTGCACCAGAAAGCCATCCTTCCTTCATGAAGCTTGCTGCAATTTTGACTACAAGGAGGTGATGGACCGATGCTTCTGCGCATCCTTTTATACATCCGTGATATATGGATGTGAATACCCTTAGCCAGTTGCTTTGAAGCATCTCTTATTGCCATGTTGGCACAGAGCCAATTCCTCATGTGTGGATCGCCTACTTCCATATGTATAATTTCTTGTCGTGAACTGAGCTGACCCATTCTGCATAGTTTAAGTGGATAAACTTGCTGTAAAACACACACATGATCATTAGTCATTACACTGCACATAGTCTGTCATAGTTCATATTTTGACAATAGCTTAGATTCTTGCCAGCAAGTAAGCCAGCAGAGGTTATACAAAGTCAGTTAAATCAGTGTGCCTATGATTATGTCTATTCTATATAGAGTTATAGATTATAGAGAGCCTACTTCTATTTCTATTATGCAAAATATTTTGTCAAAATATACACCTGTTTAATATAATAATATTAATTAATATAACTGTAACTATTGACTACAACATATGATGTAGTCTCTTAATTTATAGAGTGAATGTCGATGTCATATTTTTATTATAACAATTTAAATTTACAAACTTCAGTTTCAGTAACTAGTAATAGTAACTTCCGTAAGTAGATAGTTAGTAGTAGATGTAGTTGAATATGAATATGCGTTTCAGTTATCAGTAAATGAATGAATCAGTTTCAGTCGTTACTGAGTTGTTAGATATGAGTTATGGTACAGTATTAGTATAGTATAATACAGTATAATAAGTATAGTCATAGCCGAGCCACTAAATTTTAAGTCAGTGACAGTGAATGAGTGATAGTCTGGTCAGTGTCGGGAATTAATAATAATATAATACATACTTTAGGTATTAGTTTAAAATATGCAATGATTGAGCAGCTGCAATGGCTTATCTAAGTATGCCATTAAGAGACCAAAAATACTAACAAATTTACATATTAATATAAGGCCAATAGCACTAATTTATCCGTTACGCTTTTAGGTGTATTCCTACTTTTTAACTACAAGACTAAATACTAATTACCGAGTTCTGTTATATTAATTCGAAAACCCGTTGGAGGTTGTCATTTAAAAAATAATAAATTAATGTGATGCATGTTTTCGGTAAACAAAATTTTCGAAAATTGTTACTGTTTTAAAGTTATTTAAAATTTATAGGAAATATACATTTTAAAATCCAAACAACTTGTGAGCGACCAGAAAATATTCAATTAATTGAGTTATAGATCTTGATTAATTATTAAATTAAAATCTAAATGACTCAAGTCACTATAGACAATGACAATAGTAATAGACTAAACTAAACGCATCATGATCATTGTTTCTATTCATCATGAAACCGCGAAGTTTGGGCAAGAGGGGGAGAGTTTTAACTGTTGAATGAAAGAAAATTAATTATGTTTTAATTTCTTACATTATCAACTTATAAGTTGACATAGTATGTTTTTATATCATGTATTGACTGTATTGTATTCGTTATATATTAGATAGGCTTATAGTAATACTCTCAAAATCAAAATGACCTCTACACTAGTCTACACTCAAATTTCTTAACTCAAAATAATTTTAAACAATTTAATTTAAAATACATTCATTTATTACCATTAAGGATTATTTCGGGTCCGTCCATAAAGTACTCACGCTCCAGATGGGTGGAGGGGGTGTAAGAAAGTGTGACAGTTTGTGACAGGGGGAGTGGGGTCCGGCGATGTGTGACGTCAAGGTGTTTTATATTAAATTTTAATTATTTTGTTAATAAAAAACAACATTTTGTTCGAAAATGTGACGTACTTTAAAGGGGGGGGGGTCCGAGATTTGTGATAGGGGGAGGGGGAGTTAAAAATGGTCAAAAATAGCGTCACGTACTCTATGGACTTCACTAAATTTCAATGAATTAATCTTTTAAACTACCATACATTTCTCTTAATTTTATGACATTCTTTTCATTGTTCTGACTTGAACAATTATTATTATTATGGATGGGGCGGAGGGTGCCAGTTGAAATGACAATGTCCGCTTTTTTTTCATGCTTGCATTATTGAATTTATTGCCATTATTATCGAATCGTTGCCGCTCATTTACTTTTTAAAATTTAATTTGTCTTTCCGTTAGAAATTGCATTTATTTACTACATACTTCACTGTCATTTTTTTAAAAGGGAAATTCGAAAATAATTGCACATTTGAGAAGGGGAAAAACGCAATCAACGCACTTCAGAGCATCGTCTGCATCTTATTCGTTTAGCATTGCCTCGTTTCTAATAGAAACCACCTTTTCCGAAGGCGAAGGCAAGGTCTTTTGCTTGGATTCTTCCTGTGTTTACATTTAAAATAAGTTTATAAATGACTTAATTAGCATTATTCTAGTTAAATATATATTTATAATTTGTTTAGTGTAAGTGAAATGCTGAATTTATTTATTGTGTGCGATCTATAAGTGTAAGTGCTATTCACTACAGAGAGAATGTTGCGCATTTACATCAGACGACAAAGGACTACGTTTATTTAGTGGGCCTATTTGGGTTAGCTTAATTAATTCAAGCGGATACAATTAATTTTACAAGTGAGTAATTTTCTGATTGGTATAAATAACCTAAATTAAATTTCGCTTTGAAATAATATACGCGTAGAAACTGCAGGATTACCACTTATAAAGAGAAAACTAAATATGAATGTTTGTTGAAAATTGATTTTTAATTTTTTTGGCATAGTAGTTATTATCATTATTACTAGTCACTAGTCTCATAGACTCATACTTGTCTGTGAAGGGTGACTATTTAAATAGTCACAGACTAGTAATATACAGTAGTCAGTTCAGTAGTATAGTAATACTGTAGTATTATATAATTATAGTGTGTAAACTGTAAGTAATGTACTGGCATAAAAGAAAAATAAACATTGGCATAGTGATGATAGTTTATAGTATAGTCCAGTACTAATACTATTATTATAGTTATAGTCACATAGCACACACCGTAGTTTATTTTTAAGAAATATAGTCATAGTTAAAGTTAAAGTGAGTGTTGTCTCAGTGTAGAAGTAGTGTATTGAAGTTGAAGTATTGTCTACCACTTTGCCGTCTGACATATATTTACAATTACATTTATAAATTATATATTCATATATAATATAAAATAATATATTATATTTAAATCAATATAATTTTTATTAGTCTTACATCAACTAATTACTTATACTTATATGTTTTAATTTAGTTATTATTTAGGTAAGACTGAGAACTAATCAAATTCACTTTCAGCTACTTTATATTTCTGTCACACTTTTATTGCAATATTCAAAATTAAAAAACATTGTTCAGTGAAGAGATTCTAATAGATTAAATTTTATTATCATTGCAGTGGAATTTCTTTTTAACTGTTGCAAAGCTATTCTAGAAAATGGGGTATCATTTGCCAAGAATTAAGATACAAGATGACAGTGTTCTTACAGACATTGTTAATACTACTTTTCAATTACCATGGAACATCAGGTAATTTTTTTTCCAACTATTGCAGTTAGCTTTTACTGTTTATTTTCTAGCAAACATGGAATTAGGCAAAGGCTAGACTAGGGTCCATGATGAAATCTGCCTTGAATTGATTTTAGAGACATGGTGGATTCTCAATATATCCTATTCAATAACTTCTTTTCTTGCCTGAATGCAGTCACACCCCGCAATATAATTTCCAAAAGTACTGAATACTACACAACTATCTATTTTTTTTAAAATTCATAGGAACTGTCTGTGTGTGTGAGTTTGGAAAAAGGGGGGGGGGTGTGTACTAATTCTGATTTTTAAAAAGTATTTATATTTTTCAATACATGTACATTGTTACAATTTTTGTTTATCTCATGATTAATTTTGCAATTTTAGCTAACAGTTTTGGGACAACCTTTGTGGTAGCAGTTCCAAGACTCCATGAACAAATAGTTATAGATATCCCTGCCATCCATTTCTATCTTTCAACAGTGTCTTCTGTAAAAGATGTGGAGGTATGCATTTTATTTTTAAATAGTTTATGATGACTATTTCATCTTTTAAAAAAGCAATGACATAAATGATCCTATGTTGAAATTTTTAATATGAAATGAAGTGTTTTCTCTGTTATTTAGGCCATCCATATATGTTGCAATGCTTCTAGGTGGAAGAGGGGTCATAAGACAGCAAAGGGTGGGAAATACAAAAAAAAGTCAAAATTGTATCATATACATGTATCTATCATTGATGGCTCCATAATATGTTATCTTGAAGGTTTTCATCACTACACCACACTATGGAGATTCAGCTCTTCAACATTATCTAGTGATTCCTAAAAATGGTTTTCGTGAATATTCTTTAGACAGAAAGTACTTGTAAGTAGTAATACTTTTAAAATCAGTTTTAAAAAGTTACTGAAAACGTTAAATACAATTTTTTAAAAGTTTATTTTATCATTGACACTCATCCAATCTTTAGCTCATTTTATTTACTTTGAAAATATTCCAAGAAAAATTTAACAGTGGGTTGATTTCAGAGTTTATCAATAATTACTTCATGATAAATAAAAGCAGATTGGAGAAAATATTAAATGATCAATTAAAATAATTTTATGCGAATAATTTTTAAACAGAACTACAGTATTTTATTAGCCATGTTTAATTATATTTTTAAAGATGATAAAACTTATTTATCATCATTATTATATCATATTTTTCAAATGTAAGGTTGTGACTAAAAGTTTGACCTATGTTAAGCTTTCAAATCCAGGTTTCAATGAAATATTTAGTTGAATAGTTTGTAGATTTAATTTTAGAATTTGCTCAAACATGTGTAGAACTTAATTAAATTTATGGATATCTGTGAAATGGCTTTTGTTATCCCAGTTCAAATCAGGACATAGGTTTGAAATGGACTTACCTACTTGTTGGAAAAGAATCATTTGGGCTGTATGTCATGTTAGTTGAAAATGAAAAGTCGGCTGCCACATTCCAAGCCCTCCCAATAGAAGAATGGGGAACCAAGTATTATGCTTTCACTTTAAGGTAAAGTTATTTTAAAGATTTAAAGTCATAATTCATCTGTGTTTTATTGATGGATTGCCTTCGCTGAAAAAATCAATCACCCGACCTGATAGAAGAAAAATCTTGGTATTTCTTCAAACTTATTAAAACTATTGTCTCATAATTTTTTTTAAATATACATATTTAGAAAATGGTTTTCAAGAGTTTGGTAAATGCATAACTGTTTTTATGGATAAATAAACTGGTTCACTACAAGAATTTGACAGAATGTGTGGCATTTTATTTTCAGATTCAATCCTTCAATTCAGATAATTTCTAGTGAAAATGATAATCTAGTGTCAGTTGCACTCAAGGTTGCTCACCCAGAACACTTCAGCCTCATCTACAAAGGTTATGATTATAGTAAGGCAGATGAGGATTTTGAGTTTTTCTTACAAAGGTTTGATATTTTGTAATTTCTTCTAACAACAATCTACCTTGTACATTAATTAATGGCCTAATTTCACTTTTATGCAAGTTTGTGTTTTCTCATAAATCATGCTTCAGGAAAAGACATATCATAATCTTTTGGTGACAAAGTTTACTATATTTTAGGTTTGAATAAACTTTGCCAAAATAATCATCTTGCTTGTTTTTATTTCAGATGGGAAGCATTTACAATCTCTAACTGTAATGATGCTCTAGCTTATTTGACAGGTAAAAAGTTGCTATAAATAAATTTCAAAACCTAAAAACCCTAATTATTCTCAATGATAGAATATCAAAATACATGATTCACTAAGCAGCACATCAGTAAGTGAGTCAAACTAAAGCTACTATAAATAAAATAATTACATTTCTGATATCTCCACATTAAATTAATTTTTTTAAATTATAAAAATGGATCATAATAATTAATAGTTTATTATATTTTCATGAAATTTTAAAAAATTGATGATATAAATCTGTGATCAGAATATAAAGCTAAAGCTAAAGAAAATAACTGAATGGTAATTATAGTTCCTCAATTTAGTGATCACTTTTGATTATATTACATGCCCTGTGCATTGACATTAAGAGCCTATTGACTTGAACTCAGTTAACAAGTCTAATGAAAATACAAATCAGGACCGTACTATTTTAAAAATCAATCTAACATATTTTATAACCAAGTTTTCATCAAATACTCTTTAGCTTAATTATTGTGCTTACTTTGGGACTTATGATGAACCATTGGCATATTTAATCCTTATCTAAATGAATTTTTTTACTGAATTTACATATAAATTATTATTTAAATATTATGTTTTTTTATGAATTATCAATTATGATAAATAAATGAACACTTAAAATTCTAGTTGCATGAACACTGGTGTTTTCCAAATATAATTTTATTTGAAAATGAAAATTTATAATAAAATTTAACTTCGTCAGGTACAACCATTACGGGATCAAAGACCATTGGGGTAATTAGTGGCAACTGTCCAGGGCGAACTTATAGCAGCTTTTGTAATTTACCAAGCAATCATACTCAGGCTGAGAGTGCTACAGATGTTGTTGCTGGTCAGTATTCTGTGGGCTTTTAGATTGTAGGATTTGTTGAAATTTAAATCAAGAATCTATGATGATGTGTTATGAATGTTTCTTAAGGGGAGGGGGGGAATCAGCCAGAAAAAGTCTTACATTATTTGTAGCTTGACCCTCACTTGGTCATTGATAGAACAGAGAAAAGCTTCTATATAGGAGCGTCTGTAACAGATAAGATAAGCAACCATGAGCTAATCAGTTTTCTGATTATATTTTAATATGGCCACACTGGGGTTATAAATGATTGACATAGTTTAAATTTATATTTTAATTTTTGCTCTTTTAAAAAGAATGAGTTAGATGCTTTTTTAAAAACTTTTTTCCCCCAAAGGATCTCACTTTATTAAGCTCACACTGACATCCCTAAAACGTTCTAATTATTTTAACATCAAGTGCCCACCTTTTCATTATCAGAGATGTTGAGACCAGAGAGTGGATCTGGAAGAGAGTTTATTTTTGTGGGTATCCCTACAAGAAGCTCAGCTCCATCAGCTGTTGTCGTTAGTACAGTCAAGAACACACTGGTAGACATTATACATTCGGCTGATGGCAAGATGGTCTCTTGGATGTTTCTCAATCCAAGGGAATGGAAAGAATTCAGATCTGTGAGTAAGTTATTTTGAGCATATTTTTTTAATGTTAACAGAAGTTTAATAATTACTTATAGATCTCTAATGGGATTTTAATTATGTCATAAATTAGCTTATGAATTTGTTATTAACATCATGTAATTATAATTTATTTATATATTGAGTTTCCTCCCCTTTTTTTTTGAAACTCAGGAATTTATCAAAGACAACTTTGTTATCAAAAGTGACCAAAATGTACATGTACTGATAGTTCAAAGTTCAACATGCTCTAATGTCGATGGAAATATTGCGGAACCTCTTGGGGACGCAGCCATAAGCCTTCTCATTCCTAATTCACAATTTTTTATGAGATATCATTGGAAGTAAGTAAATATATTTTTTTTAAAATGTCTGTATGGATTTTCTTGATGTTGTTGACCAGCTCATCTATCAGTACTGTTATGATTTTTTTTTCTTTTTCAGTACCGTTTGGGCCTCCAAAAAGACATACATTGTTGTTGTTGCTGAATGGCCTGACACAACAGATCTTTTGTTGGATGATAAAATGTTGTCCTCTGAGTAAGTTACAGAAATATTTTTAAATTTTTTTTATTTTAAGAGTTAGATCTCAACAGCATCCATCTGACAATGAGAAGTAATTACTAAATTAAGGAATAGATCAGTTGACATTGGCTGATGTCTGATGTGATTAATTAATTTTTGGCTATGAAGCCGTCTAGTCTTTTTCAACTACTTATGGCAATTGAATCAAAGATTTTTTTAATGTTTTGTTTATTAAGTCAATCTAAAATATAGGCAAGACAAAACAGCTTTATTTTCAATGGTCATTATTTCAGCATCACTCAATCTACTATTTTGTCAACACTTTAATTTCATTGGCCTTATTTCTCTGACTTGCCATTCAATGAAAATTGGTCTTAATAAATATAAGTATCTTAAAATGGATACATTATTTTTTTATTTATTTCAAATTGTTTATCTCTTCATTGTCGAGTGTGTTGTTTTATATTTTATAAATGTAAAAATTTCAAATTGTTTATCTCTACAGTGTTGAGTGGGTTGCAGTTTTTGGATCAACTAAGTTTCGAGTTGCAAATGTAGAGGTGTCACAAAGTTCACACTCACTTGTTTCAACAAAATTAAAATATTTTGGATTGTATCTCTATGGCTTGTCAGAGCAAATGGCCTACATGCATCCAGTTGGATTTAAAGTAAGGCAATATTTGAAAATTGGCAATACATCATCCTTGAATTATGTTATATCTTTATGCTACAATTTGTTTTTCACTTGAAAATTAACCCTGAGCCAACTTAACTCAAAATGGCGCACATGCTGCATTTAATCAATGTTTGAATTGCAACAGGGATGTAAATTTGACTCGACTTTGAACAAGATAAATTTCCATAAAGACTGTGACCACTCATCCAATGAAGAAGTGTATGGCATTATAGGTAAGATTCAGGAATTGTTTTGAAAAATTTTATAGTTCTTTTCTCTGATGGAGTGAACAATATAATTCTCAAAAGTCTCCTTTAAATCTAAACTTGGTCATATATTTTTGAATTTATCTTTTTTTCAATTCAACCTTACTTTCAGTATTTGATGATAATTTATCTAGTTCCTGATCTAGATTCTAAAGATACCCTTTGTTTTCAACTAAATTTACATGTCAAGCTCAACTTTTCAATTCACAGTTATTAATCACAAAGGAGAATTTATTAAGAAAATTAATGACCAATTTTGAGACCTTAAAAAAAATTAAGGTATTGTGAAAGATCATTTATTTTAAACTTAATTTGTAGTCTGTTTCTTAATTTATGTTTTCTTTCTTAGTGTTTTTCTTCCTTTCCTAGACCATGCCTCCTTTTCTTAAATGTTCAATTCAGCTCAAACTTTTTAAATAGATTTTACTAAATATATTTCTCAAAGGGATACACAGTTCTATATAAAATAATAAGAATTTAGAAAATTTGTTTGACCATAAAAATTATACACAATTGCCATTATAAAGTATATGTAAATTTCTGATTCTGGTACAACATACATACCTTTAGGTTGGTATTAATAATTAATTTATTAGTTTTAAAGTATGTATGGTAAAAAAATATAAATTAACTCTGTTATGCTCAATGTTACCTGTATGCTTTGAATAATCAAGGCTTCTTTTAACTAAGAAAAGTTGATATTTTAGAAAAATACATAGAGAAAATACATATAATGCGACTATTCATGTTAAATTGTTATATACATCCTAAATAAAAATGAAACACATGACACTGACACTGCCAATGAAATTGTGCATTGTGCTAATTTAGATGGCCTACTAATAGTTAACTGTTGCTCAAAGTTGATTTATTGCACGATCAGGCTTGAAAGAATGCCGTGTGCAAAAATATTTCTTAAATATTTAAATTCAGTGGAAAAATCATACACTCGGACACCACAAACATTTAAGAATTGCCCAAAATATGGGTAAACTGTACAACTAAACATGTTTCTAATGTGTAACATACAGACACTAGGCATTTTAATGTAACTTCATACAAACCATTGCCTATATATTTTTTATATTCATTGGCCTTTTTTACTGGTTTAAACAAAGTTGCTTTCTAAATATTTAACCAGAGAAATATTTCTTCTTACACAAATAAAAGAAATGAAACAATACCAGTAAATTATATTGTAATAATAACTACATCTAGTCTGTTGACCACAAGTCATTTACAATAAGGAAAAGAAATCCATGATGTAGCTAATGGACATCTTAGTTTCAGGCCAACTATATTCCTCTAAGTGGTTGGTGTTATCCTGTTGGTATTTAGTGACACAGGACAATGTTGGTTTCTCATGTACTGATTTGTTGGCACTTTACTGCACATAACTACATCATTTTATTGTTCTCTTTCCTTTCAGAGAGAAATAAAAGACGTAAGTTATCTTAAAAGTGTTATGGTTTGCTTTAAAGTTTCACTTATATATTGTTTCAAAGATATACCAAACCAGTGTGACATGCATCCCCTGTTTGAGTATTCTTTTCAAAGCAGTCAACTATTAGAAGATTGGATTAAACATGAGAAGGTGTGATGGTGCCCTGCTGAAGTTGATCTAGTACTAGCACTCTCATTGATTTTTATTAACTTAACAGATGATTCAAGCATCTTGGCACAAAGTTTGAAGAATGTCATGTATTGAACATCTAAAGAAAAATGTGTCAGGCTGATAAAATATTCTGCTAAATATTTCAAGCTCTATGAGAAATTAAATAAGAATGGATATTTGTAGAAGCAGGAGATGACCAAGCTGATAGTTTCTGTCAAATGCTGTGTGATCAGAGAACAACCACCATCATTTGATGGGGTCATTATATCAAGAGATTCACTGTGTTTGTTTATTGGTGAATAACTCCATTTATTTTTTTTGTGCACAAAATTTTCATTTTATCCACTGAATGATACTTTTTTTTTATATTTTAAAGAAACTGCAGGGAATGAAACTGGACCACCAAAGGGTAAGAAAATTATTGAACTGTTATACACTGTGTGGTCGTTATGTTCAATGCCATTTATCAGTGAAACTTTTATCCCAGCATTTCTTTGTTGGTTTATTGAATAATGACACATGTATAAACATGACAAGTTTCAAAGGGCCTCAGAAGAAGACTGCATCCTAATGTCCTCAACTTATTAGTGCCTCCAGCAGAACTCAGCTTGTTGTTGGGGCCCTAGTTTTTCAATGACAACTTCCTCCCTCCACATGAAAGATGTTTTCATTTATTTACTTGTTGATGTGTTTTATTTAAAAAATCTTGACTCTATCAGCTCCTGACTTTAAAAGAGTTTTTTTCCACCAGCTACATTAATAATACAGGTTTTGAACTTTGTGTTTATCTGCTTGTTTTTGGTTTATTTATTACATTCCTGAAAGATATTTATATAAAAATCTCTCATCCTTTAACATATACATGTACATCATTGTTGTTTGGGTTACTTTTGAGCCCATTTTCTCTTATACTATAATGTTAATAAACCATTTAATCTTGTTTTATATTTCCAGTGCACGGTATGTGGGCGGCATGGCAAAGTTGGACATGCAAGAAAAGTTGTAGTATTCAAGTCCTGAATAGGCGGAGGTATCACACTGGTTTCTATTGTTGATCTCTTGGCATTATTTAAACATACATTTAATATTGTGGTTTTGTTGCAGTTTATTATTGGAGATGGCTGTGACATAATGTATACAATTCTATCATCTGTATAGAAGGCGCATCTGTAATAGATAAGTCTTCTGCTTGTTGTATCTCATCTGATTGAAGTCTTCTGTTTGCTGTATCTCATCTGAATGAAGTCCTCTGTCATATTTCAGAAATCCTTGACCTGTATTATAACACCATGACTGATTTTGTTGATGTGCCCTGTGCTTTGTTAATGTCTGTAAATAAATTGAAATGACAGTGGGAGGGGAGGTGTGAAAATTATCATTTTAAAAACCCACAAGTGCAACACTGGGGCTATATGAGTTTTGTGATGTAAGGATGGGTCTTGAACTGAGCCCAGATGCTAATGTTGAACTGACCCTGAGCCCAGATGCTAATGTTGAACTGACCATGAGCCCAGATGCTAATGTTGAACTGACCCTGAGCCCAGATGCTAATGTTGAACTGACCTTGAGCCCAGATGCTAATGTTGAACTGACCTTGAGCCCAGATGCTAATGTTGAACTGACCCTGAGCCCAGATGCTAATGTTGAACTGACCTTGAGCCCAGATGCTAATGTTGAACTGACCTTGAGCCCAGATGCTAATGTTGAACTGACCCTGAGCCCAGATGCTAATGTTGAACTGACCCTGAGCCCAGATGCTAATATTGAACTGACCCTGAGCCCAGATGCTAATGTTGAACTGACCCTGAGCCCAGATGCTAATGTTGAACTGACCTTGAGCCCAGATGCTAATGTTGAACTGACCCTGAGCCCAGATGCGAATGTTGAACTGACCTTGAGCCCAGATGCTAATGTTGAACTGACCCTGAGCCCAGATGCTAATGTTGAACTGACCCTGAGCCCAGATGCTAATGTTGAACTGACCCTGAGCCCAGATGCTAATGTTGAACTGACCTTGAGCCCAGATGCTAATGTTGAACTGACCTTGAGCCCAGATGCTAATGTTGAACTGACCTTGAGCCCAGATGCTAATGTTGAACTGACCTTGAGCCCAGATGCTAATGTTGAACTGACCCTGAGCCCAGATGCTAATGTTGAACTGACCTTGAGCCCAGATGCTAATGTTGAACTGACCCTGAGCCCAGATGCTAATGTTGAACTGACCCTGAGCCCAGATGCTAATATTGAACTGACCCTGAGCCCAGATGCTAATGTTGAACTGACCCTGAGCCCAGATGCTAATGTTGAACTGACCTTGAGCCCAGATGCTAATGTTGAACTGACCCTGAGCCCAGATGCTAATGTTGAACTGACCTTGAGCCCAGATGCTAATATTGAACTGACCCTGAGCCCAGATGCTAATGTTGAACTGACCCTGAGCCCAGATGCTAATGTTGAACTGACCTTGAGCCCAGATGCTAATGTTGAACTGACCCTGAGCCCAGATGCTAATGTTGAACTGACCTTGAGCCCAGATGCTAATGTTGAACTGACCTTGAGCCCAGATGCTAATGTTGAACTGACCTTGAGCCCAGATGCTAATGTTGAACTGACCATGAGCCCAGATGCTAATGTTGAACTGACCCTGAGCCCAGATGCTAATATTGAACTGACCCTGAGCCCAGATGCTAATGTTGAACTTACCCTGAGCCCAGAGGCTAATGTTGAACTGACCCTGAGCCCAGATGCTAATGTTGAACTGACCCTGAGCCCAGATGCTAATGTTGAACTGACCTTGAGCCCAGATGCTAATGTTGAACTGACCATGAGCCCAGATGCTAATGTTGAACTGACCCTGAGCCCAGATGCTAATATTGAACTGACCCTGAGCTCAGATGCTAATGTTGAACTGACCCTGAGCCCAGATGCTTATGTTGAACTGACCCTGAGCCCAGATGCTAATGTTGAACTGACCTTGAGCCCAGATGCTAATGTTGAACTGACCCTGAGCCCAGATGCTAATATTGAACTGACCATGAGCCCAGATGCTAATATTGAACTGACCATGAGCCCAGATGCTAATATTGAGTTGTGTTGCAGGACCTGTGACAACCCTCCTCCAGAAAACAATGGCAAGTTCTGCTGGGAGGATGGAGAGGAGTACCAGAACATGCCATGCAATACAGAGATGAACTGTCCCATAGGTAAGTCATGTGTCATGCCTGCTCATAATTAGACTGTCCCATAGGTAAGTCATGTGTCATGCCTGCTATTATTTGGCTGTCCCATAGGTAAGCCAGATGTCATGCAAGCTTATACTTGACTGTCCTAATTAAGCCAATCCCTTGTCTAGCATTTTCACATGTTTTTGCACAAGGTCTGAGCTATTTTAAAAGTTGTACAATTTATTCTTCAAGTTCAACCCTCATGTGCATTAATAGTGTTTCCAAGTATTCACGTCCCTGTACATTCAGCAATTTTTGGTGAGAAAATGATGCTAGTGGCATACAATGTATGTGCAACATATGTATATTTACATTGTTAAGTTGGTAGGGTAGGAGTTTACAAAGGCAAGAGAATTGTCACAGCTATAGTTAAATTGAAGTAGTTGTGCTTACATAGCTGCAGTTTAGCTGAAACAGCTATAGTTACATAAAAGTAGCTGTACTGACACAGCTATAGTTACATAAAAATAGCTGTACTGACACAGCTATAGATACATAAAAGTAGCTGTACTGACATGGCTATAGTTACATAGAAGTAGCTGTCCTGAGATGTCTATAGTTACATAAAAGTAACTACTGAGATGGCTATAGTTACATAAAAGTAACTGTACTGAGATGGCTATTGTTACATAGAAGTAGCTGTACTGAGATGGCTATAGTTACATAGAAGTAGCTGTACTGAGATGGCTATAGTTACATAAAAGTAGCTGTACTGAGATGACTATAGTTACATAGAAGTAGCTGTACTGAGATGGCTATATTTACATAAAAGTAACTGTTTTGAGATGGCTATAGTTACATAAAAATAGCTGTACTGACACAGCTATAGTTACATAAAAGTAGCTGTACTGACACAGCTACGGCACCACTACAGAGTACAAATAATGAGTATGTCTGATCCCAAAGTACACTGCCTAACAAATTTCTATCTTTCTGTTTAGAGCCCTATCCCCCAGATGAGGAGAGGACACGTATGTAAACTAATTATTTTTTTTTAAACTTTGCTTGTTTCTAATTGCATTGCCGTGTTTGTTAATGTTCTGCTTTTTGTCGTTAGTTTATTCCATTAAGTTTAAGCGTTATGTTCAATCTTTTTCTATACCTTGATTTTTCTGATTTTCCTCTACAATGTGAGTGGATTTCGAGCTTTTCTCCACATTTCTCTCCCCTGCCCGACTGAATATAAACTCATCACTTTTGGGATTTGTTACCAGTGTTTGGATTTGTGATCAGGAGATGTTATATTGTTTGAGGCTTGTAATGGAATAGTGAATAGTGGTTGAATGTTGCTGTGGTCTGTGATGGAATAGGGAAGATCCTCGGCATAAAGTGGCAGGATAAAATACCAGACACACTGATACTGACCAAGGCAGGTCTCCCCAGCATATTCACACTCCTGATGCAGTCCCAGCTTCGTTGGACAGGGCACGTGGTCCGAATGCCAGACGAAAGACTGCCAAAGAGACTCTTCTATGGCGAGCTCCAGCATGGCCAGCGGTCCCACGGTGGGCAAAAGAAACGCTACAAAGACACACTGAAAGTCTCACTGAAAGCGTTTGCCATCAACCCAGACACGTGGGAACTTGCTGCAATGGACCATTCCACCTGGCGTTCTTCCATCCACGAAGGTGCCAAGTCATGCGAGGCAAACAGGATCACCTCCGCAGAAAAGAAGATGCAAGCCCGAAAGGCCCCTTTATGTGAACCCTCCTGGAGATGTTCCACTCGTCCCTTGTCCCTTCTGTTCCCGAACCTTTCGTGCTAGGATCGGCCTCATCAGCCATCTGCGCACGCACAAACAAAGCCAGTCCCAGCAACCCTCGGATGACTAGAGTGGTCCTCGTCGAATCGAAGGACGAACAACAGTCTGTGATGGAATAGAGGTTGAATGTTGCTGTGGTCTGTGATAGAATAGTGGTTGAATGTTGCTGTGGTCTGTGATAGAATAGTGGTTGAATGTTGCTGTGGTCTGTGATAGAATAGTGGTTGAATGTTGCTGTAGTCTGTGATAGAATAGTGGTTGAATGTTGCTGTAGTCTGTGATAGAATAGTGGTTGAATGTTGCTGTAGTCTATGATAGAATAGTGGTTGAATGTTGCTGTAGTCTGTGATAGAATAGTGGTTGAATGTTGCTGTAGTCTGTGATAGAATAGTGGTTGAATGTTGCTGTAGTCTGTGATGGAATAGGGGTTGAATGTTGCTGTGGTCTGTGATAGAATAGTGGTTGAATGTTGCTGTGGTCTGTGATAGAATAGTGGTTGAATGTTGCTGTAGTCTGTGATAGATTAGTGGTTGAACGTTGATGTAGTCTGTGATAGAATAGTGGTTGAATGTAGCTGTAGTCTGTGATAGAATAGTGGTTGAATGTTGCTGTAGTCTGTGATAGAATAGTGGTTGAATGTTGCTGTAGTCTGTGATGGAATAGGGGTTGAATGTTGCTGTGGTCTGTGATAGAATAGTGGTTGAATGTTGCTGTGGTCTGTGATGGAATAGTGGTTGAATGTTGCTGTGGTCTGTGATAGAATAGTGGTTGAATGTTGCTGTAGTCTGTGATAGAATAGTGGTTGAATGTTGCTGTAGTCTGTGATAGAATAGTGGTTGAATGTTGCTGTAGTCTGTGATAGAATAGTGGTTGAATGTTGCTGTAGTCTGTGATAGAATAGTGGTTGAATGTTGCTGTAGTCTGTGATAGAATAGTGGTTGAATGTTGCTGTAGTCTGTGATAGATTAGTGGTTGAACGTTGATGTAGTCTGTGATAGAATAGTGGTTGAATGTCTTATCTTATCTTTACAGACGCTCCTTCTATGCAGAAGATAGTTGCGCCCACAGATGATCTGTTGGCAAGTGATGCAGCGTTCACAGGCCACGGCTTTGTGGGTTCCACGCATTACCCAGCCGCCTAACTACGTGTAGTGTTAGGTACCGATTCGGAGCGGGGTGACTCAGGGACGCCCTAGGCCTTGCCTTCACACGGATTCGAACCCGTGACCATCAGTACGACAGTCCAGTGCGCTGCCACTCGACCACCGCGTCCCCAATGTCATTGGGAATTCAACATCCTTTTATGCAATTTGACAATATGTTATATAATGTCTTTGAGATTTTGGCTCATATTACACCTAACAAAATATTCCCATTCCTCCTATTGGTAAATTTTATTGAAACCAAAAATGTCATGTTGCAATGTTTGCTTATTGTTAACCAAATCTGTCATGTTATAATGTTTGCCTATTGTTAACCAAATCTGTCATGTTATAATGTTTTCCTATTGTTAACCAAATCTGTCATGTTGCAATGTTTGCCTATTGTTAACCAAATCTGTCATGTTGCAATGTTTGCCTATTGTTACCCTTCCATTAAAGCCCACATCCTATCAAGTTATAATTCATATATTAATTAACTAAACTGAAGTTTTTACTAACTTGTTTGTTTGATTTCTTTCAGAAATGCTGACCAAGGGTAAGTGCCTACAGTCATTTGTTTTATCCAAAAGTAATTTGCTCTCCTTAGCCATACAGTTGTTAGTTTTACTGTGCTATTTGATCAAGTCACATGTGTCTCTATCTGTACTATTTGATCATGGCACATGTGTCTCTGTCTGTACTATTTGATCATGGCACATGTGTCTCTATCTGTACTATTTGATCATGGCACATGTGTCTCTGTCTGTACTATTTGATCATGGCACATGTGTCTCTATCTGTAGTATTTGATCATGGCACATGTGTCTCTGTCTGTACTATTTGATCATGGCACATGTGTCTCTATCTGTAGTATTTGATCATGGCACATGTGTCTCTATCTGTACTATTTGATTATGGCACATGTGTCTCTGTCTGTACTATTTGATCATGGCACATGTGTCTCTGTCTGTACTATTTGATCATGGCACATGTGTCTCTGTCTGTACTATTTGATCATGGCACATGTGTCTCTATCTGTACTATTTGATCATGGCACATGTGTCTCTGTCTGTACTATTTGATCATGGCACATGTGTCTCTATCTGTAGTATTTGATCATGGCACATGTGTCTCTGTCTGTACTATTTGATCATGGCACATGTGTCTCTGTCTGTACTATTTGATCATGGCACATGTGTCTATCTGTAGTATTTGATCATGGCTCATGTGTCTCTGTCTGTACTATTTGATCATGGCACATGTGTCTCTGTCTGTACTATTTGATCATGGCACATGTGTCTCTGTCTGTACTATTTGATCATGGCACATGTGTCTCTGTCTGTACTATTTGATCATGGCACATGTGTCTCTGTCTGTACTATTTGATCATGGCACATGTGTCTCTGTCTGTACTATTTGATCATGGCACATGTGTCTCTGTCTGTATTATTTGATCATGGCACATGTGTCTCTATCTGTACTATTTGATCATGGCACATGTGTCTCTATCTGTAGCTGGTACCAAAACCAAGTCAATGTTATCCGCCTCATTATAATTCACAGAGTCAACAGCAGTGATGAGGGCACTAAATAATATTCATCTACATAGAATCTAATTATTTTTATTTTCTCTTTCAGAGTGTCCGCCGTTCAGGTGGGGGGCCAAATGTGCCTTCTCCTGTTCTAACTGTGCCGTGGACTGCGATATCAAGACAGGGGAATGTGATTTTTGCAAAAATGGCTACAAGGACGCTTTTGATGCATGTAACGTGGGTGAGCCGCTTTGTACTTGTACCATGGTGTTGGTCTGTGTCTTAATTCAGCTAGGTCCTAATGACACTGCCAAGATGGCTGACTCAACAATATTGGGTTTTACCTTGACATGATTCTTTTAGCATCATCCTCTGACTGATAGTAGGCCAGAAGATGACTGATAGAGTATTAGGCCAGAAGATGACTGATAGAGTATTAGGCCAGAAGATGACTGATAGAGTATTAGGCCAGAAGATGACTGATAGAGTATTAGGCCAGAAGATGACTGATAGAGTATTAGGCCAGAAGATGACTGATAGAGTATTAGGCCAGAAGATGAGATTGATTTATGAATTCAAATCAATTGAAATTATTTCTATTACACTAATAGATTTTCAATCAAGTGTCGAGTGACTCCACTCACCTAAGTCAAGTGATGTAGTGCATTATTTTACTTTAATTATTTTTTTTTGTAAATCCGGCTCTGACTGGATCTCACTTCATAAATCCGGCCAAATTTATGCTCCGGCCAGATCTCAAATATTTGAATCCGGTACAGCCCTATTTATATATATTAATCACTTTACCATTAGAATAAAGGACTATAACCTTGGCTTTAAAAAATGTTTAATTTTTATTTTCTATTACTTTTGAGGATAAGAAACTTTTCAAGGCTGAAAATCATTTTTGTAATAAAACAATTCAAGATAGAAATGGAGTCAGGGAAATGTGAGCCTATAGCATCTAGTATTACAATGACATGATAGGAGGGGTCTTACATCAGGATTTTCTCCCTTGATTTTGGGTATGTCATTAAGATACAGTGATCTCAATGACTTCTCTTTACCAACATTTGAGTGGAAGCTTGTAGAAACATGGCTCAATGACTTCTCTTTACCAACATTTGAGTGGAAGCTTGTAGAAACATGGCTCAATGACTTCTCTTTACCAACATTTGAGTGGAAGCTTGTAGAAACATGGCTCAATGACTTCTCTTTACCAACATTTGAGTGGAAGCTTGTAGAAACATGGCTCAATGACTTCTCTTTACCAACATTTGAGTAGAAGCTTGTAGAAACATGGCTCAATGACTTCTCTTTACCAACATTTGAGTGGAAGCTTGTAGAAACATGGCTCAATGACTTCTCTTTACCAACATTTGAGTGGAAGCTTGTAGAAACATGGCTCAATGACTTCTCTTTACCAACATTTGAGTGGAAGCTTGTAGAAACATGGCTCAATGACTTCTCCTTACCAACATTAGAGTGGAAGCTTGTAGAAACATGGCTCAAGACTTCTCTTTACTAACATTTGAGTGGAAGCTTGTAGAAACATGGCTCAATGACTTCTCTTTACTAACATTTGAGTGGAAGCTTGTAGAAACATGGCTCAATGACTTCTCCTTACTAACATTTGAGTGGAAGCTTGTAGAAACATGGCTCAATGACTTCTCCTTACTAACATTTGAGTGGAAGCTTGTAGAAACATGGCTCAATGACTTCTCCTTACTAACATTTGAGTGGAAGCTTGTAGAAACATGGCTCAATGACTTCTCTTTACCAACATTTGAGTGGAAGCTTGTAGAAACATGGCTCAATGACTTCTCTTTACCAAAATTTGAGTGGAAGCTTGTAGAAACATGGCTCAATGACTTCTCCTTACCAACATTTGAGTGGAAGCTTGTAGAAACATGGCTCAATGACTTCTCTTTACTAACATTTGAGTGGAAGCTTGTAGAAACATGGCTCAATGACTTCTCTTTACTAACATTTGAGTGGAAGCTTGTAGAAACATGGCTCAATGACTTCTCTTTACCAACATTTGAGTGGAAGCTTGTAGAAACATGGCTCAATGACTTCTCCTTACTAACATTTGAGTGGAAGCTTGTAGAAACATGGCTCAATGACTTCTCCTTACTAACATTTGAGTGGAAGCTTGTAGAAACATGGCTCAATGACTTCTCCTTGTTAACATTAGAGTGGAAGCTTGTAGAAACATGGCTCAATGACTTCTCCTTACTAAAATTTGAGTGGAAGCTTGTAGAAACATGGCTCAATGACTTCTCCTTACCAACATTTGAGTGGAAGCTTGTAGAAACATGACTCAATGACTTCTCTTTACTAACATTTGAGTGGAAGCTTGTAGAAACATGGCTCAATGACTTCTCTTTACTAACATTTGAGTGGAAGCTTGTAGAAACATGGCTCAATGACTTCTCTTTACTAACATTTGAGTGGAAGCTGGTAGAAACATGGCTCAATAACTTCTCTTTACTAACATTTGAGTGGAAGCTTGTAGAAACATGGCTCAATGACTTCTCTGTACTAACATTTGAGTGGAAGCTTGTAGAAACATGGCTCAATGACTTCTCCTTACAACATTGAGTGGAAGCTTTTAGAAACATGGCTCAATACTTCTCCTTACTAACATTTGAGTGGAAGCTTGTAGAAACATGGCTCAATGACTTCTCCTTACTAACATTTGAGTGGAAGCTTGTAGAAACATGGCTCAATGACTTCTCCTTACTAACATTTGAGTGGAAGCTTGTAGAAACATGGCTCAATGACTTCTCTTACCAACATTTGAGTGGAAGCTTGTAGAAACATGGCTCAATGACTTCTCTTTACCAACATTTGAGTGGAAGCTTGTAGAAACATGGCTCAATGACTTCTCCTTACCAACATTTGAGTGGAAGCTTGTAGAAACATGGCTCAATGACTTCTCTTTACTAACATTTGAGTGGAAGCTTGTAGAAACATGGCTCAATGACTTCTCTTTACTAACATTTGAGTGGAAGCTTGTAGAAACATGGCTCAATGACTTCTCTTTACCAACATTTGAGTGGAAGCTTGTAGAAAGATGACTCAATGACTTCTCCTTACCAACATTTGAGTGGAAGCTTGTAGAAACATGGCTCAATGACTTCTCTTTACTAACATTTGAGTGGAAGCTTGTAGAAACATGGCTCAATGACTTCTCTTTACTAACATTTGAGTGGAAGCTTGTAGAAACATGGCTCAATGACTTCTCTTTACTAACATTTGAGTGGAAGCTTGTAGAAACATGGCTCAATGACTTCTCCTTACTAACATTTGAGTGGAAGCTTGTAGAAACATGGCTCAATGACTTCTCTTTACTAACATTTGATTGGAAGCTTGTAGAAACATGGCTCAATGACTTCTCCTTACTAACATTTGAGTGGAAGCTTGTAGAAACATGGCTCAATGACTTCTCTTTACTAACATTTGATTGGAAGCTTGTAGAAACATGGCTCAATGACTTCTCTTTACTAACATTTGAGTGGAAGCTTGTAGAAACATGGCTCAATGACTTCTCTTTACTAACATTTGAGTGGAAGCTTGTAGAAACATGGCTCAATGACTTCTCTTTACTAACATTTGAGTGGAAGCTTGTAGAAACATGGCTCAATGACTTCTCTTTACTAACATTTGAGTGGAAGCTTGTAGAAACATGGCTCAATGACTTCTCCTTATAGCATTTGAGTGAAGCTTGTAGAAACATGGCTCAATGACTTCTCCTTACCAACATTTGAGTGGAAGCTTGTAGAAACATGGCTCAATGACTTCTCTTTACTAACATTTGAGTGGAAGCTTGTAGAAACATGGCTCAATGACTTCTCTTTACTAACATTTGAGTGGAAGCTTGTAGAAACATGGCTCAATGACTTCTCCTTACTAACATTAGAGTGGAAGCTTGTAGAAACATGGCTCAATGACTTCTCCTTACTAACATTTGAGTGGAAGCTTGTAGAAACATGGCTCAATGACTTCTCCTTGTTAACATTAGAGTGGAAGCTTGTAGAAACATGGCTCAATGACTTCTCCTTACTAACATTTGAGTGGAAGCTTGTAGAAACATGGCTCAATGACTTCTCCTTACCAACATTTGAGTGGAAGCTTGTAGAAACATGGCTCAATGACTTCTCCTTACCAACATTTGAGTGGAAGCTTGTAGAAACATGGCTCAATGACTTCTCTTACCAACATTTGAGTGGAAGCTTGTAGAAACATGGCTCAATGACTTCTCTTTACTAACATTTGAGTGGAAGCTTGTAGAAACATGGCTCAATGACTTCTCCTTACCAACATTTGAGTGGAAGCTTGTAGAAACATGGCTCAATGACTTCTCTTTACTAACATTTGATTGGAAGCTTGTAGAAACATGGCTCAATGACTTCTCCTTACCAACATTTGAGTGGAAGCTTGTACAAACATGGCTCAATGACTTCTCTTTACTAACATTTGATTGGAAGCTTGTAGAAACATGGCTCAATGACTTCTCCTTACCAACATTTGAGTGGAAGCTTGTAGAAACATGGCTCAATGACTTCTCCTTACTAACATTTGAGTGGAAGCTTGTAGAAACATGGCTCAATGACTTCTCCTTACTAACATTTGAGTGGAAGCTTGTAGAAACATGGCTCAATGACTTCTCCTTACCAACATTTGAGTGGAAGCTTGTAGAAACATGGCTCAATTTACCACGAATCGGATTAAGAATTTAAAATTCTTTTTTTTTCATGATGATTTCCCTTATTTGAATATCTTTGTTTTATTGTTTTTCTCCAACCAATAGCATGTGGTAAGGGGACGTACGGACAAGACTGCCTGGGAAATTGCTCGAAAAGATGCAAGCATGATTGCTTTGATAGAAAAACTGGGGATTGCATAAATTTACTTGCAGGTTGGTTTCATTTCTATAGTTTCATGTTATATGCTGCACTTCAGTATGCGGTCAGCATGATTGCAGTTGATTGTCAAAGTCATCACACAAAAATAAAACCGTCATGCCCTCCTATCTGTTAAATCATTGCTGTCAATGAATTGATATTAACATCAGCCCTCTTATGAGTTAAATCATTGCTGTCATTGAATTAATAGTAACATCAGCCCTCTTATCGGTTAAATCATTGCTGTCATTGAATTAATAGTAACATCAGCCCTCTTATGAGTTAAATCATTGCTGTCATTGAATTGATATTAACATCAGCCCTCTTATGAGTTAAATCATTGCTGTCATTGAATTAATAGTAACATCAGCCCTCTTATCAGTTAAATCATTGCTGTCATTGAATTAATAGTAACATCATGTCCTCTTATCAGTTAAATCATTGCTGTCATTGAATTAATAGTAACATCAGCCCTCTTATCAGTTAAATCATTACTGTCATTGAATTAATAGTAACATCAGCCCTCTTATCAGTTAAATCATTGCTGTCATTGAATTAATAGTAACATCAGCCCTCTTATGAGTTAAATCATTGCTGTCATTGAATTAATAGTAACATCATGTCCTCTTATCAGTTAAATCATTGCTGTCATAGAATTAATAGTTACATCAGCCCTCTTATCAGTTAAATCATTGCTGTCATTGAATTGATATTAACATCAGCCCTCTTATGAGTTAAATCATTGCTGTCATTGAATTAATAGTAACATCAGCCCTCTTATGAGTTAAATCATTGCTGTCATTGAATTGATATTAACATCAGCCCTCTTATGAGTTAAATCATTGCTGTCATTGAATTAATAGTAACATCAGCCCTCTTATCAGTTAAATCATTGCTGTCATTGAATTAATAGTAACATCATGTCCTCTTATCAGTTAAATCATTGCTGTCATTGAATTAATAGTAACATCAGCCCTCTTATCAGTTAAATCATTACTGTCATTGAATTAATAGTAACATCAGCCCTCTTATGAGTTAAATCATTGCTGTCATTTAATTAATAGTAACATCAGCCCTCTTATGAGTTAAATCATTGCTGTCATTGAATTATAGTAACATCAGCCCTCTTATCAGTTAAATCATTACTGTCATTGAATTAATAGTAACATCAGCCCTCTTATCAGTTAAATCATTACTGTCATTGAATTAATAGTAACATCAGCCCTCTTATGATTTAACTCATTGCTGTCATTGAATTAATAGTAACATCAGCCCTCTTATGAGTTAAATCATTGCTGTCATTGAATTAATAGTAACATCAGCCCTCTTATGAGTTAAATCATTACTGTCATTGAATTAATAGTAACATCAGCCCTCTTATGAGTTAAATCATTGCTGTCATCTGTCATTGCATCACTAGTAGCATGCATGAGCTAAGCCTAATGAAGTGATCCTCTTTATCCCAGAACCAGCTGGTGGCAGCATGTACTTGGTGCCACTTGTACTTCTCCTGGTGCCATTTGGCCTGCTGCTGTATCTAGGGTAGGTCCAGTCCCCACTATAACTGACTTCTGTTGGTCTTGTATGTTGGTCAAGTCCAGTCCCCACTATAACTGACTTCTGTTGGTCAGGTCCAGTCCCCACTATAACTGATTTCTGTTGGTCTTGTATGTTGGTCAGGTCCCCACTATAACTGACTTCTGTTGGTCAGGTCCAGTCCCCACTATAACTGACTTCTGTTGGTCAGGTCCAGTCCCCACTATAACTGACTTCTGTTGGTCTTGTATGGTGGTCAGGTCCCCACTATAACTGACTTCTGTTGGTCTTGTATGTTGGTCAGGTCCAGTCCCCACTATAACTGACTTCTGTTGGTCTTGTATGTTGGTCAGGTCCCCATTATAATTATAACTGACTTCTGTTGGTCTTGTATGTTGGTCCAGTCCCCACTATAACTGACTTCTGTTGGTCTTGTATGTTGGTCAGGTCCCCACTATAACTGACTTCTGTTGGTCTTGTATGTTGGTCAGGTCCCCACTATAACTGACTTCTGTTGGTCTTGTATGTTGGTCATGTCCAGTCCCAACTATAACTGACTTCTGTTGGTCTTGTATGTTGGTCAGGTCCAGTCCCCACTATAACTGACTTCTGTTGGTCTTGTATGTTGGTCAGGTCCAGTCCCCACTATAACTGACTTCTGTTGGTCTTGTATGTTGGTCAGGTCCCCACTATAACTGACTTCTGTTGGTCTTGTATGTTGGTCAGGTCCCCACTATAACTGACTTCTGTTGGTCTTGTATGTTGGTCAGGTCCAGTCCCCACTATAACTGACTTCTGTTGGTCTTGTATGTTGGTCAGGTCCAGTCCCCACTATAACTGACTTCTGTTGGTCTTGTATGTTGGTCAGGTCCAGTCCCCACTATAACTGACTTCTGTTGGTCTTGTATGTTGGTCAGGTCCAGTCCCCACTATAACTGACTTCTGTTGGTCAGGTCCAGACACAACTATAACTGACTTCTGTTGGTCTTGTATGTTGGTCAGGTCCAGTCCCCACTATAACTGACTTCTGTTGGTCAGGTCCAGTACCCACTATAACTGACTTCTGTTGGTCTTGTATGTTGCTTTGGTTTGGCTTGGGGAAGAAAGTCTTTGAATGCTTCTGTCTGTTATCAGAAATGACTTAGCTTAATTTTGAGAATAAACTTTGATATTGAGGTTGGTTGGGGGCTGGGGATATCAAAATAAAGGTCCATCTATAAAATAAAAGATTCATGGTTTTATGGGATATTGGTGGTGGGGTTTGGGGGGGGGGTTAGTTTTAGTTTTCCCATTAGGCAGCCTGACTTATTTGTTCAAAATGAGCTTCATCTTTTAAACTTGTAAAAACTGGTGATAAACTATCTGACATTCATTGATTGCTAACTCTGGACATTCTCTCTGATCTCAGGTTAAAGAGAAAAACTTACCCACCACAAGAAGAAGAACAGCTGCCCGTTGATGTAAGAAAGAAGATATCATCACCGGCACTGAAGAGCAAAAGTTCTACTCTTATCAGATAGAGCATTTCTTTTGGTGGCATTTCTTTTGGTGGCATTTCTTTTGGTGGCATTTCTTTTGGTGGCATTTCTTTTGGTGGCATTTCTTTTGGTGGCATTTCTTTTGGTGGCATTTCTTTTGGTGGCATTTCTTTTGGTGGCCTCATCGTGAAGGCATCAGGTACAAACAGGAATGAGTAATGGAATAGAGAAAGAAGACAAGAGGTTGCTAGGGATTGGATCTCAGGGCTTGACTTCATAGACCTAATCTGGCAGGATAGACATGGGGGTGGGGTTGGGGGGGTGGAGAGTTAATGAAAGGCTTTGAAAGAACATTCCTGTTAAAGATTTATTGGTAAAAATGTTGTGAAATTTTCAGTAGAATAACTTGTTACATTTTTGTGTGGTACATATGTTTTGGGATAGAGCTCAGTAACAACATGGCCGGTTCAACTCTAGAAATGGCTAAATATGTTTATCTTCTCTTTTAACAAGAAAGTTTATTGAAATTCTATGAGCTACAACTGTGGTTCAACAGACACGTCATTGAAGTTACATTTATCTTATCTGTTACAGACGCTACTTCTATACAGAAGATTATTGCATCCTACGGTTATCCATGGTTTATGTCTTGTCTTGGATCTTTATTAGTGTTTTAAATGTTGATAGAATGTTGGTTTTCCTGGTTTGATTAGGCAACCAACGTCTGAATTCCGGACGGGAAGAATGAGAATTTGTGTGTGTTGTTGCATATGAAGAGTGCTTTTTTATGTGTGTATATATTATATAAAGAGTAGATATTACCAATATGTGTAAGGAAATTTCTTAAAAGTTCTTTCTGAAAATATGTTCCAGTTAATTATTTTAAACTGCTTAAGTCTTACATTTCAAGTTATTAGTTTATCTGATGATAGCATGCATGATCTTATTGTTGCATGATCTTATTGTTGCATGATCTTATTGTTGCGTGATCTTATTGTTGCATGATCTTATTGTTGCACTATTGGAATACAAGGAATTGTTGGACTGCTTTGTATAATTAAAAAGTTGTTTGTTTATTTCACACTCAATTTTAATGCCTTTGTAATTTCAAAAATAGTTTCCTAGTAACTTTTTTGACACTATCCATTCATCATAATTGTATACATAACTGAAGGGACAAATAAAGTTATTAATATTTTTAACTTTTAGAGCTTTACAATCATTTTAAATTTCAAAGTGCACATTTTTTCTTTTTTGTTAAAATTTAAGACTATTTTGACTCTTATTTATTCCCAAATTTTAATGTTTAATTCTTTCCTTGAAAATTCTTTTTGAAGTATAATTTGTACCCTCTTGCATTTTGGTTCTTACAGAAATGTTTTTTTAATTGAAGGTTGTTTTTTTCACCTTTAAAACTCTATGTCAGTATTGTAGTTATAGTTATTGCATTGTTGTATTCTAGTAAATTTGGGGGGAGGGGGGATGGTGGTTATGATGTGTTTCTTTTGAATTTTCAAAATTTAACATTTTCAAAGATGGAATCATTTGATGTGTTTTTTTTTGTTTTTTTTATTTCTATTTGAGTCCACTGTATTTACTTAAGTTAAGGATGTTTTCATATTTTGGAATTAGATAACAAAGCCAAAGTTGAAGTTCCTGACAAGATGGAAAAAAGCATGTTCCCTTGTAAATTTCATAATTGTAGAGTTACTGTCCTTGTGGGGTGTAAATATTCCCTTCTCTAGCCTCTAGGACAGGGGTCAGCGAACAGGGGTAAATTACCCCATTTGGGGTAAAAAGGTAATTCCTGTGGATAAAACAGTCTCATTTGGAACATATAAAATCCGCCAGATTTTAATCTTTTAATTTAAATTTAATTTTTTTTTAAATCAAAATCGGTCATGAGTACGTATATTTACAAAAGGCACTGCCTATTAATAAGATTTTTCGGCTTTTGCAAGAGACAGGAATCCAAAAATTTGAAGTTAACCACTGTATGATCCATGTATTAAACTAAATTCAGTACCTTTGTCAGCAAGAGTTGTGACAGACATAACTTCTACTTTGGTTGAAAATGTCCGGGAACAAGTACTTTCATCTAAAAATGCGAGTAAATTCTTTGCTATTCAGCTTGATGAGGCCACTGATTTCAGTAGTAATGCGCAGCTTATGGTGTATGTTCGATACAAAGGTTTACAAACAATTGAAGAGGGAATGTTGTTTTGTGCTCCCCTGGAACTGTGATGTCAAGGAATTGATGTATTCAATAAAGTTAATGAATACTTTGAAAAAGTTAATTTAAAATGGGAAGACTGTATTGTTGTGTCTGTTGATGGAGCTCCAGCTATGTTGTGTCGTGTAAGTGGTTTTTCGGCTTTTGCAAGTGAGAGGAATCCCAAAATTGAAGTTAACCACTGTATGTATGATCCATCTTCAAGCTCTGGTCAAAAGCATGCACTGGCAGATAAGTTCACAAACTATTGTTGGGTTGCACATCTTGCATACTTAGCTGATATTTCTGAACATGTGAATGCATTGAAAAAAGAATAGCAGGGGGGAAATATCAATGTAATTACATCCAGAGAAAGGATTGCAGCATTTGGGTTAAAGCTTTCATATTGGAAACGAAAAGCAGAAGGAAAAAAGCTAGCGGAATTTTCAAAGTTGGCCTTGTACTTGGAAGATTGTGGAAATATAACTTTTGACAACATCAACGAAATAGTTATCAGACATCTTACGAAGCTCAAAGAGCGGTTCACTGTTTACTTTCCAGTTATTGATTCTCATAAAATCAATTGGGTTGTAGATCAATTTCGATGTGACATTGAGGATGTACCAGATGAGCCTCAAGGGTTGGCAGAGGCACTTCTTGTACTTCAGTCTAATAATGAATTTGCAAACAAAGCAGATCTGACACATTTTTAGATGTCAAATGCTGCAAGGGCTTTCAACACTGCACATGAGGAGGTCGTCAAGAACAACATACCTTTGTGAACAAGGATTTTCCACTCTAGTGAACATAAAAACATAGCTGCAAAATCAATTGGACCATGAAGACAGCATTCAACTTGCCCTGACATCAAAAAGCCCCAATATTGGTGGAATTGTGTCAAAAATGAAACATCATTTTTTTCAAAAAACTGATCTGTAATGAGATTTAAAGAAAAAACCTCTGTGTTTTATAATAAAATTTGATGACATTTATTTAAATTAAATTTAAAATTTGTTATTTTTTAAAGTAAATTTGTGTTTATCTGACTTTACTGCAGTATGTCAAAATGGCCAGGGCCGTTAAACTTATATCCGTTAAAAGAATAATATTATATTCGACTGTTAACTTTTATAATTGCATCATACGCTTAATCCTTTTCGGGTCATTTGTAGACACTTTTCAGGCTTCTAAAACTCAACATACGTTTTTGGCTGGAGCTTAGCCCTAGACTGCTTACAACGCTCCCAAAGCAACCAAGTGGTGTGGGCAGGACCTGGCGCCTTCGGGGGTAATGGCAACTTAAAGTTTTATATTTTGGGGTAACGGGCAAAAAAGTTTGCCGGCCCCTGCTCTAGTATGTCTTTAAAAAAATAGGTTTCCCTTGTAATTTTCATTATTAAATTCAATGCCTCAAAAAAAAACTTTTGCTAATGGTTCTTAGTCTTTTTCATCTCTTGTTTTTGTAGATGAATTGATCTGATGCTTCTTGACCTTGGCAAATAATTTAATAGTGATGCAGCACCATCATTAAGTGTATATAAACTGCCTCATCTACAATCCTCTATTTAGCAATGACCTCCAGCCCCCACCCCCACCCCTCTTTCAACAAATGTAGTGCTGCCATGTGTAAACAGTGACTTTGGTATTGATAAAATAACCCACCCAAGCTCTACGCCTGTCATTGACTACCAAACTTGACTTCTCTAGTCTCAAAAACTTTCATTCAACTCACAATAATAAAAGTTAACATTTTTAGTCTGTGCCATGTAACATTAATTTTGCCAATTTCTTTTAATGATTAACATAGCTTATGTGTAATGTACGGTCCTTTATGTTGTTATTATGGTATGAATGGTTATTTAATTATTATATGTATGTTATGATCTCTGTGTAAAGTCCTGTGAACCCGGTTCCTTGCTGGGATACAGGGCTATATAAATTATCAATTATTATTATTATTATTAAGTGAATGTGTGCACATTTTTACATTTTAAAAAAAAGGCACCAATCTGCACCACAAGTGAATCTTTTCTAGAGCAGCGTTTGTCTCCCTTTCCTTCACAGTAATATTTGCAACATTAGTGAACTCCTTTTGCTACTCAGATAAAATTACAGATAGAAAGATCAGAGAGAGATCATGATACAATTAAAGTTTGTTGAAAAGTAAGTACAGAGTTTAATTATACTCATAAACAATAACATGGCTAATGATTGAGTAAGTCCTTAACTTTATTCTGCATCTAATTAATAGTTACCCACATTATGTGTGTTCTTAACACAAGACTTGCTGTTCAGAGGCTGCTGCAAAAAATACAAAGAGCACAATGTTGTTGGTCATGCCACTGAGAGGGGAGAGAACCCTGCTCAGAGAAGGCAATGTGAGAGGGGAGAGAACCCTGCTCAGAGAAGGCAATGTGTATAGATGACAAGATTGCTGGCTAGATAGATGGGTGTGGAGATAGATAGGCTTTTAGTAACTGAGAAAGTTTGGAGGCTAACTAAAACTTTTAAAAATGTATTTATCTCTTTTAAAGTATGGGGTTTTTTGGTATTAATTGATTACAAACTAATGTAATAGTGTTTTGTCAAATTAAAAGTTATTTTGTTTCCTTTTTTGCAGCTTCAAATTTTTTGAGATGGTGTTCCTGCCAATATTTCTGGTTCTATTGTTCAATGGTTATGAAACTACAAGCAAAGGTTTGTTGTCAACTCAAAAATGTGTCTGTATCTGTCAAAATTATAGGCATCTGTCAAATGTTTATGTATCTGTCAAATGTTTATGTATCTGTCAAATGTTTATGTATCTGTCAAATGTTTATGTATCTGTCAAATGTTTATGTATCTGTCAAATGTTTATGTATCTGTCAAATGTTTATGTATCTGTCAAATGTTTATGTATCTGTCAAATGTAGTTGTATTTGTTAAGTGTTTATTATGTATCTGTTAAAATTGTTTTTATACTATATACACATGTACCATGTAAGACATTTTAAAGAAAATATGAATCCAATGTTAGGTTCCTAAACTAACATATTAATGTAAAATAACAACAATAAAATTCATTCCAATGCCACTGGTATACTGTAAAATGTTATTTACTTCTCAGGTGTGATATCAACAGCTGGAAGAAAATTCTTGGTGGCCTTCCCCAAGCTGGACAAGACCAGGGGTCAAGATTTATCTAGCATCACATTTTACCTGATGACACATGCTGTCAAAGAAACACAGGTATGTTTACCTAGCACACCATTCTACCTCATCACATGTGCTGTTGGAAGGAGACCGCTGGTACTTACCATGTAATGTAGTTTACAAATTTTTATTAAATAAATTGATAATTTTTTTTATTCAATCTTAATTATTTTTAAAATTTAAAGTTAAATAAACTTTATTCAATACTTAATAAATGCGTTCATTAAAATTTTTGTGTGAGAATCATGCCTAGTTTGTACTGGGTATAACTGTCAGAGGAAAGGGGAGAAAATCTTAAAACTTTTCCAATCAGGATAAATATTTGTTACAATAATCATATATATATTTACGCTCAATTATGTAGCCTAACGCTAAGGGACATCACTCTGCTTTTTTTAAAAATTGGATAATCATTTTGGTTTCCAGATTAACATTAAACACCCTCCACACTATTATTAATAATTAAACAATTTCATGCGGACGTTCGATAAGAGGTATTTTTGGTGCAGTAATTTGGTGCGCTGCTTTCTAAAATTACTTTAAAAATCGTGTGGTGATTGGCACTGTAAAAAAATATTATATACATACTTTGTGTACATTTCAGGAATATTTCGTATTTATCATATAAGGATATGTTACTTGGGCTTTTGAAAGAAAAAAAACATTTATAAAATACTTTGTGTACATTTAAGAAAGTTTCATATTACGTATTTATCATACAAGGACAAGTTAGTTGGGCTTTTAAAAAAGGTGGGCGCATTAGGCGCCCTTAAAAAAGGGGGCGCCTCAGGCGCCACGGCGCCGCAGCACAAACTAGTTTACTATAATGAATGTCCATAAAATGTTACAGGCCCTCATTGTGTCCAGATATTTTCCATCAGAAAATGTAACTGGAGATAAATATTTGTTTTAATAATGAAAATCCATAAAATGTTACAGGCCCTCATTGTGTCCAGAAAATGTAACTGGAGATAAATATTTGTTATAATAATGAATGTCCATAAAATGTTACAGGCCCTCATTGTGTCCAGATATTTTCCATCAGAAAATGTAACTGGAAATAAATATTTGTTATAATAATGAATGTCCATAAAATGTAATAGGCCCTCATTGTGTCCATATATTTGTTATAATAATGAATGTCCATAAAATGTTACAGGCCCTCATTGTGTCCAGATATTTGTTATAATAATGAATGTCCATAAAATGTTACAGGCCCTCATTGTGTCCAGATATTTCCCATCAGAAAATGTAACAGTGGAGATAAATATTTGTTATAATAATGAATGTCCATAAAATGTTACAGGCCCTCATTGTGTCCAGATATTTGTTATAATAATGAATGTCCATAAAATGTTACAGGCCCTCATTGTGTCCAGATATTTGTTATAATAATGAATGTCCATAAAATGTTACAGGCCCTCATTGTGTCCAGATATTTCCCATCAGAAAATGTAACAGTGGAGTTAAGCCTGAGACCGTATCAGATCAGCAAGTATCAACTTTCAAGGACGTACCAGTAAGAGATTTTACACTTAACCACTATTTGTCTCCCCTGGACAAAAATTTGCTTTAAGCTTTGAGTCCCTGTAATGGCTAAATATCTAGCCTTAAAATGCTTTAAATAGTTTTTAATGTCAGCGATAAAAAATTATATATAATTTTTAATTATTATTAACGTGTAAGATCTTTTAACAATATAAATAAATATGGCAATATTGACACTTAGATATCACAGTCGGACCTCGCTAAGTCAAACTTCCCTAAGTCGAAAACCTCCCTGTATCGAATTAATTGTTAGGTGTCGGCCAAATTCTGCGCCTATTACGGCATTTTCCTTTTGAGTTCGACTCAGCGAGGTCCGGCTGTATTTATTTTTATGGTGCAATGGGCAGGTAAGGGTAAGAGGCCATCTAAAGTAAAAACTCTTGGTTATGTGGTTAGATTGATTATTTTAATATTTATATTCTAATTTTTATGATTTCATCAAAAATAATAAACTCAATAGATTTTGTGGTCCTTCCTTCCGGCATCCGGGCAGAATAGCGACTGTCAAAACAGCGACCGTCATAATAGCGACTTCAAAATAGCGACTGTATCAAAACAGCGACCGTCATAACAGCGACTGTATCAAAATAGCGACTTTCTTCTTTTACTTGTATTAATGTTTGTAAAACTTACTGTGCCTAGCCTACAATGGAGTTTATAAAATAAAGAAAAGTAAGACACGATAAGCCATGTAGGTTTTTTGTACAGAAGGGACAATACAAAATTAAATACAATCAACTGGAGGTGTGTATAAATAAATGTTGGTGTTGTAAAGGGTGTAAACACATTTTCGGGACACATTTTGTTTTTAAAAAAATTCTGTGAAAAAAATAAAATTATAACTGCTATTACTTCAGTCAAATATATTTTGCAGAAAGCTCGATAGTGATTAACAAACATAGATGCAGTCGATTAATTTAGGGGGATTGCGGTGGTAGGGGGAGAGGTGGCGTGTGGCTGCTTTTTTTAAGCTAGAGAAAGTTCGACTACAGGACTTTTTGATCCCCGGATGTTTCGACCCTTTTCGTTTTTACCTCGTAAAATTTTTTTTTCTAATTAAAAAAAAATTAATAAAAATAATATAGTTTAATATTATTATCTATTGAAAATTAAAAACGGCATGAAATAGTTATTTTCAACGATTAATTTACCACTAAAAAGTATATACACTGAAAACAAATCAACATTAAGGGCGAATTCATGATTGTGTTAAATGCACCACTCCTCTGAGGTAGCAAGTCCTTTCAAACCTATCCAACTCCACCCCCACCCCCAGTCAATGTGGTCAGATAGTCCTTTATAAAATAACTTACATTCTCTCAGCCCCAAACCCTTTATTTACCTTCTCCATAACACTGGGTCCGTGGTCGTCACTTAGTCTAGCCTTCGTAACATGTCATTATGTAATCCCCGGACAGTTCGACCACAGGACGTTTTGACAAGGGGGCTGTCAATATTGTTAAAAAAGCTGCCCGGGTAACCATGATTCAAATTTTATTTTTACTGAGCAGTTGTTTGTATTTGAATGAATGCGTTTATATATAGCATAAGTTAATTAAGTTTTAAATTTTATTTTAAACACAATTTTTAATTTCAATAAATACTTTTATAAAAATGTTGCTATTTTTTGGAGTTTTTATTTGTTACTATGCATTTATGTAGTTTTTTCACTAGAGGTCCTTGGGTAGGTTTAGACAATGAAAAGGGGTCTATGTGTCAAAAAAGATTGGAACCACTGTGTTAGGTGAACGGTTGGACAAGAATAGCTATGTGGTGAAGTCGCTGTTATGACGGTCGCTGTTTTGATACAGTCGCTATTTTGAAGTCGCTATTATGACGGTCGCTGTTTTGATACAGTCGCTATTTTGAAGTCGCTATTATGACGGTCGCTGTTTTGACAGTCGCTATTTTGAACCCGTGCCGAATATGTGCCAAGACATTCTTAAAGGATAATTTTTATCAAGAAAATGATTGTAAAGTTAATACATGTATTATCATTTAATTAATTTAAGTTTGCTATTGCTGTCTTTTTTAATTTAATAATTTGAAATAAGATCAAATAGAAAAAAATGAGTTAATAACCTAATACAGAGGCGGTCAAACTTTTTGCATGGCGGGCCATATTCCTTGAAGTAAAGATATTTGGGGGCGGATTAAAATAATAAACAAAAATGATATAGGTTGAGAGGTTTTTATTGCAAAATTTAATGTGAATGGCGAAACTGAGATCGTGAATGGAGTAAAAGGTGAGATCAGGTTCAATGCCACTGGTTTTGATACGTATGATATCATGCAAGTGAGAGTCACTTATTCTCGTCCTCACGATTTTTGTTAAAATTCATAACTGAAAATGTCTGCTCACACAAGCAAGTTGAGCCAAACAAGCTGAGAATTTTCTTAGAAAATGTTCAAATTTCTTGGAATCTAGCTTTATCAAGGTGACGATAAAAGTCAATTAAAGAAAGATGTTGTCTGCTACGACATTCAGCATCACTTTACAACCCAATAAGATCCAGCTGCAGATTGCCTGGGGCATTATCAGGGTCCACAGAGAAAGGTGCAGAAAAAATGATTTCCTTTTCAATAGTTGCTAAGTCCTGAAAGCGTCTTTGAAATTCATCAGCCAAGGATTTGATATCTGCAACATAACTCAACATTTGCTCATTGAAGCCTATTTCTGGAAAACTTATCAGTATTTCCTGTAGTGAGGGGAAATGTGTGTTATTAGCCTGAATTTGAGACAGTTGCCTTTGAAAAGTTGCAGTTTGTTCCTAGGGTCCTTGATGTGTGCACTGCATTGTGCCTTTGAATATTTGTGTTGAGAACGTTTAGATGTCTTGTCATATCAATAAAAATGCAAAATCTACCAGCCAGATAGTTCTGGAATTGATTGTTCCTTATCTTCCATGAATCGCCAAATTTCTTTTTTAAAACGCATAGCAGCGCTGAAATGCTATCCCCCCGACTGAGCCATCTTACATCATACACAACATCTCCGCATTCTCCCTGAATGTCAAGAAGAAACTGCCAAAGCTGGCGGTGAAACAGGGCTTTTGAGCTAATAGAGTTTATAACTATTATCCCTGGCTTAATGACATGATCACATCTGAGATGTTTGGCACAAGAACTTGTTGGTGAATGATACAGTGAAGTTTAAAAGCTTTGCCACCTCTTTACTCTTTTTGTTACAAACAAGTGTTACTATTCCAGTAATAATTCCAGTTATTTTTTCCAAGGTAGCTTAATGTCATTGACAACAGAACAAACGGAAGCAAATAAATCTTTTCCCCTTGTTTGGTCTTAAAGACTCTGAAGGTCAAGTAGTTCATCACTCGCGCACATGTCATCATTAGCCACTCTAAAAAAAATAAGAAGTTGGGCAGCGTCAGATGCATTGGTGCTTTCATCACAGGCTATAGAAAAAAAATTTGTTAAAAAATAAAATGTCATCTATATTTGCAATCTTTTGATGTACTCAAAAAAGCACAAAATTTCAACTTTTCGTATAAAATATAATGTAGTTACAGAAATAATACGTCAAACAATTAACTATTTCAGATGAGGCCGCGGGCCATTTAAAATTGCATCGCGGGCCAGTTTTGGCCGGGGGCCGGACTTTGGACACCCCTGCCGTAATATAATAATACTAGCTGACCCGCTAGTGACTAAAATGATTTAGTGACAGGTGAAGACTTCCTGAAAGACACAGTTGTCAAAATGGGGTGGGTTTGGGCAAACGACTGTGAGTGAATGAAAAGAAGGAACTCTGGAGAGATCCGCGGCGTATCACCCGTAAAAAATGACGGAAGTGTTCAGCTGAAATCTATTTATTTTGAAAAAATGCACTTTTTTAGGGCGCCTACGGCGCCCACCTTTTTCAAAATCCCAACTAACTTGTCCTTGTTTGATCAATACAAAATATTAAACTTTCTGAAATGTACACAAAGTATTTTATAACTTTTTACATTGTTCCCTTTTTACAAAATTAAAATATCAGCGAAAACAATGACGTCATATAATTTTTTTTTACAGGGCATATTTAATTTGCACACCTTTTGATGCATTGGTGGAGTAATTTGGTGCGCTGCTTTCTAAAATTAGTATCTGTTGAACATACTTGCAGCTTGTCTCGCAGGGTCCGACCACGAAGAGAATTATATATATAGATTACATTGTTCCCTTTTTACAAAATTAAAATAGCAAAAACAATGACGTCATATAATTTATTTTTTTACTTTTACAGCGCATATTTAATATGCACACCTTTTGATGCATTGGTGGAGTAATTTGGTGCGCTGCTTTCTAAAATTAGTATCTGTTGAACATACTTGCAGCTTGTCTCGCAGGGTCCGACCACGAAGAGAATTATATATACAGATTTTAAATAAAAATTATATATTTGTATATAATATTCTCAAACACATTGCCCTTATTTTGTCTAATCCCGTTTAGTAGGCCATCCAGCTAACTGATAGTTGCATATGTCCACAACTGTCCAGTAAATCTACTAGAATCACTTGTTCTTGTATTTCCCAGCTCAAAAATCAGGACAGGGAAGATAGGGACTTACAGACTGTCCAGTACAGAAAAATTTCAGCTGGGCATCTACCTTGTCCAGAATCCTGTGTCAAGTTCCTACATCCAAGCCGTGCCAGTTGAATCATGGGGTATCAAGTATTTGGCTGTCACTTTGTTGTAAGTCTTCTTGTGGTGTGTTCTTTGTTGTAAGTCTTCTTGTTGTGTGTTCTTTGTTGTAAGCCTTCTTGTGGTGTGTTCTTTGTTGTAAGTCTTCTTGTTGTGTGTTCTTTGTTGTAAGTCTTCTTGTGGTGTGTTCTTTGTTGTAAGTCTTCTTGTGGTGTGTTCTTTGTTGTAAGCCTTCTTGTGGTGTGTTCTTTGTTGTAAGTCTTCTTGTGGTGTGTTCTTTGATGTAAGTCTTCTTGTTGTGTGTTCTTTGTTGTAAGCCTTCTTGTGGTGTGTTCTTTGTTGTAAGCCTTTTTGTGGTGTGTTCTTTGTTGTAAGTCTTCTCGTTGTGTTTTCTTTTTTGTAAGTCTTCTCGTTGTGTTTTCTTTGTTGTAAGCCTTCTTGTGGTGTTTTCTTTGTTACTGTTTCATTAACTCTGAGCCATTTAAAATGTGATTTGTTGCAGGGGATCAAAAAAATATTAGATAGTTACTCATTTAAATTTTACATATTAAAACAATTATTTTAACTCTTGTTTTTTTTCTGGATCCATAGATCTGTTCAGTGATTTTTTAGAAAACAAATGAATTTCTCCAACAATATCTGAACCCCAACTATCTTACTGAAATATGCATCAACTATATTTTAAATAAAATATTATACTTCATCTCAAAGTCAAAGACCGTGGGATATGGTGTAGTTTAGGGTGATGTCCGTGTTCAATGGCCTGGTTGTTTATATAAATTATTGGATTTTTAGATGTTGAGACTTCGCAACTCCAAGAAGAAACAGGTCAATAACATTCCTCTTATTATCTTTGTTACACCAGGTCGCACCTTCTTGTGCACATCTCCAAGTAGGAAACAGGTCAATAACCCTCCACTTATTATCTTTGTTACACCAGGTCGCACCTTCTTGTGCATAACGAAGGTTTTCAACAACAAAAAATGTCAATTTTAAGTTGATATTTTTAATTTCGGAAAAACTTTTTTTTTAAATTAAAATTTTAAAAAAATAGTAATTATTTCTAAGTGCAATCTGGTGTTTATAACTGTTTATGTTATTGGTAACTCTAAGATTGTAGAAAAGTTCCTTTAAGACAAAGACTGGTATTTAATGTTAAAATCTGTAGCATTTACCACACCAAGGAATTAATCAGTTCATCTTCATTGAACATAATAGGATCATACAAATTTGGTAAGAATTGTCAGAAATCAAGTGTTGAACTTTTACAAATTGGAAACCAAAATCCATCCCTTTCAAAGAGCTATGGTAAGACCCAAATAAAATAGTTAAGTCCCCTTTTTAGACTATGCTAGCCTCTGGGGGGCAAGCGAAGCAGAGTTCACGTTTCTATAGCCACGGTATACAAGAAGATTGTGTGGCTAGCACAATGCCCAGCAGCCTTTTACTTTCCCCAACTGTCAGGTACCCATTCAGAGCTGGATGGACTCAGGGACCCCCTTAAGCCATGGGAACAAGACGCTGCCTTCCTTAGATTCGAACCCATTGCTCTCTTACGATAGCCAAGCACACTGCCATTCGACCACCATGCCCTCTAAAAGGAAGACCAAAGTTTTATGTAAATTTCTGGTTCAACTTCTCTGATTTTCCTTTGGTCCTCAGTTGGAATGCAACAATCCAGGTCATGGCGGCGGAGGAGGAAACAGTCGTGAAGTTCGTGGTGAGGATCAAAGCTCATCCAGACTTCACCAATCAGCCATACAAAACGTTGAATTTATGGTTTACTTTAAATAGGTTGGTGAACTGCTGTTGTTTACTGAAACACTTTATAGGTGGGTCAACTGCTGTTGTTCACTGAAACACTTTATAGGTTGGTCAACTGCTATTTTTTACTGAAACAACTTAACTGCAGAAATCTTCTGGATTTGTCTGGCAGTTTTTTGTCTCTAGCAGAGCTACTTCCCATTTCAGTTACTTCCCATTTCAGTTCCTTCCCATGACACTTCCACTTTTTGGCAAGGGAGATTTTTTTTCTAATCGTCTATTTCCATAGTAGCTTCACTCTTACTACAATAAACTAACAACTGTAGTAACTGCATGACCTGGGCTCACAATTAAGACATACATATGTTATTATTAGCACAACTCAAATATAACTAAACCACGACTGTAACACTAATAAATTATAACCAGTGGCAAGGGAGGATGTGGGGTGCACACCCCTACCATCCAACACACCCCTACCATCCAACACACCCCTACCATCCAACACACCCCTACCATCCAACACACCCCTACCATCCAACACACCCTACCATCCAACACACCCCTACCATCCAACACACCCCTACCATCCAACACACCCCTACCATCCAACACACCCCTACCATCCAACACACCCCTACCATCCAACACACCCCTACCATCCAACACACCCCTACCATCCAAACAACACTTTCTCTCTTAATAAAGTAAGGTGGCATTGTTCGGCTGGGGGGGGGGCTTATGATGGTGGCCTGCACACAGCTTAGCCAAGTCACTGAACAAACATGAGTTTTAAATATCTGCATGACTTAAACCTACATGTTATTACTGTTTATGACAGTGGTGGCGAACCTTTGTGGGACGGCGTGCCCAAAATTCAACCAAAATCCACTTATTTGTAGCAAAGTGCCAACACTCCAATTAAACCTTAAAATGGTGGTTTGGCTCAGATGGTTTGATTAAGGAAGTAAAATTTTAGTCGCGAGCCGACTGTGGCATGCATGCCATAGGTTCGCTATCTCTCTTATATGAGAACCAGTCAATGTGTCCTGAGTTGTTGCTCAATATCAAATAAACTGATTGATTTCCTCTTTGTACTTTTATTTCCCTATCTCAGTGAGGAAGCTTATGACATTGGTAACTGCACTAATGAAGAAGCATATTTAACAGGTGATTGTGCTTTTTGTTTACATTAGATAGTAACTTTGTTTACATAACAGATTTAATTTTGGTTTAATTCAGCAGTGAAGCTGATGTTTATGACGTGATAAAATACTTGTTAAATGGGACCCTTGAGTTTTCAATAAAACATCTTCAAATTAGCCTATGTCATTTAGCCCTCTGGTGAGGACAGTTTGTTTTTTTCTAATCCAGGGGAAGTAACAAACTTAGTTAAATGAATTCAAAACTTGAGGAATTTTTTTTTAGTCACATCTGGAAAGACAATGTTTTTTTCTGTTTACTTGATTGTGGCAATTGTCTGTATTTGATGGGTTTTGGGTTGTCTGTTGTCCTGATATTTTCTTACTGCCAAGCAGAGCTTTATAACTTACCTGACTAATGAGTCAACACCACCCAGTTGTTTGATCAGGGAGCTAACCCCAACCAACACAAGTGGGACAAAGTGGCTGGAAATTTCTGAGACAAACTTAAAGGAATAACAAAACACATAAATAAAAGCTCAGTAACAGCTATTTAGCTGACTATAGATTCCTGAAACTTTCTGTTTGCTGTTGACCTTTAAAAATTTGATTATATTTATAGCACTCATAGCTAAGGTTAAGACCAAAATGAACACACAAAATTGTGTTCAATAAAATTTAAATAAATAAAAAGTTAAGATAGATAATCATGGTTCTGAAAATCTTCTGATATTGTTTGTTTGTTTGTGTTTGCTGTGACAGGCACTCTAATAACTGGCAGCAAGCCTGTTGGTGTCATTAGTGGGAACTGTGCCACTGTCTATAGAAACAACTACTGTGGGCAGAGACAGGGATCCTGGAATAGTTCTATGACATCTGATCTTGTGTCTGGTATGTGTGTCATGCCGACCTTGTATGTGTGTCATGCCGATCTTGTATGTGTGTCAGGCTGACCTTGTATGTGTGTCACGCCGACCTTGTATGTATGTCAGGCTGACATTGTTTGTTTGTTTGTGTTTGTTGTGACAGGCACTCTAATCACTGGCAGCAAGCCTATTGGTGTCATTAGTGGCAACTGTGCCACTGTCTATAGAAACAACTACTGTGGGCAGAGACAAGGATCCTGGAATAGTTCTATGACATCTGATCTTGTGTCTGGTATGTGTGTCAGGCTGACCTTGTATGTGTGTCATGCCGACCTTGTATGTGTGTCATGCCGACCTTGTATGTGTGTCACGCCGACCTTGTATGTGTGTCATTCTGACCAGCTGATCTTGTGTCTGGTATGTGTGTCACGTTGACCTTGTATGTGTGTCACGTTGACCTTGTATGTGTGTCACGTTGACCTTGTATGTGTGTCACACCGACCTTGTATGTGTGTCATGCCACCTTGTATGTGTGTCACGCCGACTTTGTATGTGTGTCATGCTAACCAGGCGATCTTGTGTCTGGTATGTGTCAGCTAATGCTGATTTTACTAAAAGTCCTTAAACTAAAAAATTACTCACATTGAATTTTAAGTTGCTCTTGATTCATCTTGATTGATTGAGTTTTGGTCCTCCATTATATTGGTTGATTTTCTTTTGTCTTGCTTTATCTTAGCTTTTTACTGTGCTTCTTCTTTCTCCATCATTACTTTAAGAAATGCTCCTGCCCACCAGTGCATTTGGAACAGAGTTTGTAGCTGTGCGTAGCCTCAGGAGGATTCCACCGCCCCTTGTGACGGCCGTCGCTGGAGCAGAGAACACCGTTGTCAGTGTGGGGAGTCCCGGCGACAATTTTAAAGATTTCCAGTTACAAGAGGTTGGTGACTGGCTGGATTTGATTCGGGTAAGTGTGTCAGGATTTGTTTTATCAAAGTAGGTTTAAAATTTTCAGTAGAGTCATACAAGCCTTGGGTTAACATGAAAACCAGCTTATTAACATTTGAACTTTGAACAAAGTAAATCGCCTCGGTGGTGTTGTCTAGGCATGCTAAGATGACTTGATGGTTGCGTCTGTGAAATAGTACCTGAGACCCACCACCCAATCTCATATCTATCATAGTATCTGAGACCCACCACCCAATCTCATATCTATCATAGTATCTGAGACCCCCCACCCAATCTCATATCTATCATAGTATCTGAGACCCCCCACCCAATCTCATACCTATCATAGTATCTGAGACCCATCACCCAATCTCATATCTATCATAGTATCTGAGACCCACCACCCAATCTCATATCTATCATAGTATCTGTGACCCACCACCCAATCTCATATCTATCATAGTATCTGAGACCCACCACCTAATCTCATATCTATCATAGTATCTGAGACCCACCACCTGCCGGGAGTTGTTGGTTTCAGATCGCCTAGTCACGGTCAGGTCCGTGCCCCACGACCCTACTCATCCGCCAAGCCCCGTAGAGGCCACCCCCTTTCGACGGACTTGGTCTACTTAAATGTCCAAGTGCTTGACTTGGTCTACTAAAATGTCCCAGTACTTGACTTAGTTTACTAATATGCTTTCATTGAACATTTCCTTGTGCCTGTCAACAGGAGCTCTCTGTCTCCGAGGACTTTGTAATCAGGAGCAACAAGATGATTCAAGTTGTGCTCATCCACCCGTCACCATGTGTGCTGCAAGATGGGCAACTTGGTGAGTCCCTGGGGGACATGTCCATGAGCCTTCTTGTTCCCAATTCTCTCTTTTATGTGGCATATTACTGGAGGTTCGTACTCATTTATCACCTAGGATCTTTAATGTCTTGTCTTATCTATACAGGCACTCCTTCTATACAGAATATTATTGCGTCCACAGACCATGCGGTCTGTTGGCAAAGCGGAGCAGCATTCACAGGCCACGGCCATGAGGGTTCCTCACATTACCCAGCTGCCTTTGTTTCCCCAAGTATTAAGTACACATTCGGAGCTGGGTGGACTCGGGGACACCCTTGGCCCTGGGGAAATAAACCCTTGCCTTCACGGGGATTCGAACCAGTGATCATCAGTACGCCAGCTGAGCCCGCATGCCACTCGACCACCGTGCCCCTGTGCATTAAACTGATAACAAATAAAATGATAGATCCGTGTTAATGAATTTCTATCCCTTTTGAATACATGAAATACTTTGCTTAAAATACTAAAGATGCTGTATCATTGGAATTTGTTTTAATAAAGTTTGAGATTGGGATGGTTCTGTTTAATCTGATAAAAGTGATCCCCTTGTTAACGTTTAATGATCCCCTTGTTAACGTTTAATGATCCCCTTGATAACATTTAATGATCCCCTTGTTAACGTTTAATGATCCCCTTGTTAACGTTTAATGATCCCCTTGTTAACGTTTAATGATCCCCTTGTTAACATTTAATGATCCCCTTGTTAACGTTTAATGCCCCATAAGGTTTTCGGTAAACTTCCACCTCAGTCCCGTAAGGATTTCCCGTTTATTGCGATCAACTGGTTATGAAATTAAAAAAATTGCGGAAATTGTAATTATATTATTATTCTCATACTGACTTCATCTTTTAGGACAAGAATGGTTATTTTACGTATCCAAAAGACAGTCTTGAGTTTAATATTATTTTTACCTGTAGTTTAGTACTATTATTTTTACAAAATGTATAGCAAAATCACATCTTTAAAAAAAAACATAAAAGCTACCAAAAAACTTCATGAATCGAGCGATAACACTAGCGAAGGCAACCGCCGCCATTTCCAGAAGTTGAGTAAAGCTCCTCTCACTAAATAAAGAATTTCTACTTTCTATGATTTCATTACTAAAGAGAGTGCTATCGAGGCGTACTTTACTACGCTTTGGTATTAGAGACAAGGCGGGCATTACCACACTTTGGGGCATTAAATGTTATTGTAAACATCTGCTTTGATTGGCGCCACAATATCCTATAATACCCTACCTCCATACTGTCTTCAGAAACTTAGTGATGAGAAAACAAATCAATGTTAAACATATGAGACGAGCTGTGAATGATGACAACATTGCCTCTGGTTGCTACTACAGTACTACTGTCATAATGTCAGCAACAATTTCAATTGTTTACAATGATTAAGTCCTGGGGCCACTCGACCAACAACACCACCACCACAACCCCCCTACAATAAATAGATCGACGAACTGCGCAACTCCTTCTCACTTAAATCGAAATCACCGCGCAAGTCACTTTTGTCATCCATTCCATACCAGCGGTCGAAACAAAAAGAAGAAAACGAGGATATTTCCTCTCATATTGGGCGCATGGAATGTGCGCACACTCCTGGACAGAGACGATGCAGACAGACCTCAGAGGAGAACAGCCCTGATTGGTAAAGAACTCGCTAGATATGGCATCGACGTCGCAGCCCTGAGCGAGACCAGGCTCGCGGGAGAAGGAGAGCTCTGCGAAAGAGGATCTGGTTACACATTTTACTGGAGTGGCAGACCCAGCGAGGAGCGACGTGAGGCAGGCGTTGGGTTTGCAGTTAAGACAACTCTTGTCGGAAAGCTGGCTGGACTTCCCAAGGGAGTGAACGACAGGCTCATGACCATGAAACTCCCACTGGCTGGAAAGAAGCACCTCACCATCATCAGTGCCTACGCTCCAACCATGACTAATCCAGATGACGTAAAGGCAAAGTTTTACGAAGAACTTCACACTGTCATTGCCGACGTTCCAAAGGCGGACAAACTCATCTTGCTAGGTGACTTCAACGCAAGAGTTGGCAAGGACAACGTTGCCTGGGAAGGAGTCCTTGGACACCATGGAGTGGGTCAATGCAACAGCAACGGTCTTCTTTTACTCCAGACCTGCGCTGAACTTGAACTGCTGATCACCAACACAATCTTCCGCCTCCCCACTCGTAACCGGACGTCATGGATGCACCCCCAATCGAAGCACTGGCATCTTATTGACTACGTCATCGTGAGGAAGAGGGACAGGCAGGATGTACGAGTTACCAAATCCATGTGCGGCGCTGAATGCTGGACAGACCACCGCCTCATCATCACCAAGCTCAACATCCGCATTCAGCCTAAACGACGCCCGCAAGGGAAGAAGGCCCTGAAACGGCTTAATGTTGCCAAACTGAATACCGACAGCGGCAAACAGTCCTTTGTAGATGCTCTGGAAAAGTGCTTGAAATCCACCTCTCCGAGAAACCAGAGCGTAGAGGTCGACTGGGCAACACTCAGAGAGCTGATTTACACCACAGCTACAGAGACCCTGGGCCCCCAGACCAGGAAACATAAGGACTGGTTCGATGAGAACTCCGAAGACATCAAGCAGCTATTGGATGAGAAACACCACCTTCACCAAGCTTACCTCAATAACCCCAAGTCCACGGCAAAGAGAGATGCACTCAACAAGATACGCAAGACTGTTCAGCAGAAGCTCCGTCAGATGCAGGACGATTGGCTCGGCAACAAAGCTGACGAGATCCAAGGCTATGCAGACAGGCGTGACTATAAAAACTTCTACGACGCCTTGAAAAGAAAGTATATGGCCCTACGCCCTCAGGATCAAACCCCCTCCTCAGCGCAGACGGTAACACTCTCATCACAGACAAAGAGAAGATCTTGGAGAGATGGGTCGAACATTTTCGATGACGTCCTAAATCGCCCTTCGACAATCAACGACGAAGCCATCAATCGTCTACCCCAAGTGCCCACAAACAAAGCACTGGATGACCCCCCCCCAACCTTGCTCGAGACCCAGAAAGCAATCTATCTTCTCTCCAGTGGCAAAGCACCTGGTTCTGACGCCATACCAGCTGAGGTCTACAAGGAGGGGGGAACAGCCCTGACTGAAAGGCTCCACCAGCTGTTTCTCTTAATATGGCAGCAAGAGACGATCCCGCAGGACTTCAAAGATGCCACCATCATACATCTATATAAGCGAAAAGGAAGTAGACAGGCTTGTGACAACCACAGAGGCATATCCCTGCTTTCTATCGCAGGAAAGATCCTTGCCAGAATCCTCCTCAACCGCCTCACAGTCCCACCTTGACCAAGGACTCCTGCCTGAAAGTCAGTGTGGATTCCGAAAAGAGCGAGGAACCATCGACATGGTGTTCGCTGCCAGGCAGCTGCAAGAGAAATGTCAGGAGCAGAATTCCGACCTGTTCTCCACCTATGTCGACCTGACCAAGGCTTTTGACACTGTTGGCAGAGAGTGTGAAGATCATGGCCAAGTACGGTTGCCCAAGGAATTTCATCGTCTTGGTGCAACAATTCCATGAGGGCATGCAGGCCAGAGTCCAGGACAGCGGGGAGTTTTCTGATCCTTTCCCAGTCACAAACGGGGTCAAGCAGGGCTGCGTCCTGGCACCAACACTGTTTAGCCTCATGTTTTCCCGCCATGCTGACAGAGGCCTTCAGAGACGAGGATGTTGGTGTCAACCTGAAGTACCGCACAGATGGCAAGCTGTTCAACCTTCGGAGGCTCCAGGCAAAAACCAAAGTTATGACAGAAATCATCAGAGACCTGCTGTTCGCTGATGACTGTGCCCTCAACGCTGTCTCAGAAGTCGACATGCAATGCAGTGTAAACCTGTTCTCCAGCGCCTGCACAAACTTTGGTCTAACAATCAACATTAAGAAGACTGAGGTCCTCCATCAGCCCGCGCCTGGAAGGCCCTACGTAGAGCCCAACATCACTGTCAACGGCCAGAGACTCAACACAGTGCATCGGTTCACATACCTAGGCAGCACACTGTCTCAAAATGTCACCATCGATGACGAAGTGAACGTCAGAATTGCTAGAGCCAGCTCCACTTTCGGCAGGTTGTACCCTAATGTCTGGAACAGAAGAGGCATTACCATCCAGACCAAGCTGAAAGTGTACAGGGCAGTGGTGCTCCCCACACTGCTATATGCTTGTGAAACTTGGACTGTTTATCAGCGCCATGCAAGAAAGCTTAACCACTTTCATATGACAAGCCTCAGGAAGATTCTCGGCATAAAGTGGCAGAACAAAATTCCAGACACAGTGGTACTGACCAGGGCAGGTCTCCCCAGCATCTTCACCCTCCTGATGCAGACCCAGCTTCGCTGGGCAGGGCACGTTGTCCGAATGCCAGACGAGAGACTGCTAAAGAGAATCTTCTATGGTGAGCTCCAGTATGGCAAGCGGTCCCACGGTGGGCAAAAGAAACGCTTCAAAGACACACTAAAAGCCTCAATGAAAGCGTTTGTCATCAATCCAGACACGTGGGAACGAGCTGCAAAGGACCGATCCACCTGGCGCTCTTCCATCCACGAAGGTGCCAAGTCATGCGAGGCAAACCGGATCACCGCCGCAGAAAAGAAGAGGCAAGCCCGAAAGGACCATGCTGTCAACCCTCCAGGAGATGTCGCACTCGTCCCTTGTCCCTTCTGTTCCCGAACCTTTCGTGCAAGGATCGGCCTAATCAGCCATCTGCGCACGCACAGACAACCCTCGGATGACTAGAGTGGTCCTCGTCGTATCGAAGGACAAACGAATAATACAATAAATATATCTTTATGTATGAGGACATAATTTTTTAAAAATAAAACTTCATTTCCTAAGCCCTTAAGGAATTAAAAAACTGTTTGTTGTTTGAAAATGGGATTTCCAAAACCACAAATAGGTTCGCAAAAAAAAAGTGTTTTTCTTTTCACTTTAACTAACCCCTGTGTTTAGGACTTGAAAGAGATTTTTTATTCTCACTGATTTTTGTTCTTGAATCTGCATGCATTTAATCATTTTATTTAAGCTTTACTTTCCATACAACAAGTGTAACATAGATAAATGTCCCATACAATTTTATTTAAGCTTTACTTTCATGCAACAAGTGTAACATAGATAAATGTCCCATACAATTTTATTTAAGCTTTACTTCCATGCAACAATTGTAACATAGATAAATGTCCCATACAATTTTATTTAAGCTTTACTTTCATGCAACAAGTGTAACATAGATAAATGTCCCATACAATTTTATTTAAGCTTTACTTCCATGCAACAAGTGTAACATAGATAAATGTCCCATACAATTTTATTTAAGCTTTACTTTCATGCAACAAGTGTAACATAGATAAATGTCCCATACAATTTAAAACATTTTTTTCCTGGCAAAGTATGTGATAATTAAGCTCAGATAGAGCTGCCAGGGTGTAAGGGCCCAAAACTTAAATGTATTAATAAACATATTTTATGTGCAATTATGATGTGATCTTTGGCACTCTCGGACCCAGGGTGGGTGCTCCCTAGGCTGCCACCCCGCACCTTTTCCACCTTGAACTCTCTTTTTACAGCCATCAGTTACACTGTAGTCCTCACAGCTGGATATGTGTTTCACAATACATGTACCTGATTATATCTCTACTTCTGACCATTTCTCTACTTCTGACCATTTCTCTACTTCTGACCATTTCTCTACTTCTGAACATTTCTCTACTTCTGACCATTTCTCTACTTTTTATCTTATCAATACAGACGCTCCTTCTATGCAGAAGATAATTGCGTCCACAGACCATGAGAGATGATCTGTTGGCAAGTGATGCAGCGTTCACATGCCTCGGCTTTGTGGGTTCCACGCATTACCCAGCCGCCTAACTAGTGTTAGGTACCCATTCGGAGCTGGGTGACTCAGGGACGCCCTAGGCCCCGGGAACAAATCCATGCCTTGACATGGATTCGAACCCGTGACCATCGGTATGCCAGTCGAGCCCGCTGCCACTCGACCACCGCGTCCCCTTCTGACCATTTCTCTACTTGTGATTATATCTCTACTTGTGATTATATCTCTACTTGTGATTATATCTCTTCTTGTGATCATATCTCTACTTGTGATCATTCCTCTACTTCTGATCATTCCTCTACTTCTGATCATTCCTCTACTTCTGATCATTCCTCTACTTCTGATCATTCCTCTACTTCTGATCATTCCTCTACTTCTGATCATTCCTCTACTTCTGATCATTCCTCTACTTCTGATCATTCCTCTAGTTCTGATCATTCCTCTACTTCTGATCATTCCTCTAGTTCTGATCATTCCTCTACTTCTGATCATTCCTCTACTTCTGATCATTTTACTACTTCTGACTTTAACTTAACTTTGTTATTTCCAGAACAGTTGCTGACATAGAGACAAGCTTCATCATTATTGTAGCTGAACATGACCACCACTCTTTTCTCTTGTTGGATGGTAAACATTTGTCTCAAAGGTGAGCTGGAGATGGTATAGACAAGACAAATGTAATGTATAGGCCAGTATAGACAAGACAAATGTAATGTATAGGCCAGTATAGACAAGACAAATGTAATGTATAGGCCAGTATAGACAAGACAAATGTAATGTATAGGCCAGTATAGACAAGACAAATGTAATGTATAGGCCAGTATAGACAAGACAAATGTAATGTATAGGCCAGTATAGACAAGACAAATATTTGTGGGTCATGGGGTGTTTAAAAACGGGATTTTTTTTTAATTGAACATAGAAGAAAAAAAATCATATAACCTTTTTTCCGAACAGCTACAAGTGGAATAATGTTTTGGGAATGTCCACATTTAAAACATTCAACTTACAAGTGAACGAGTCGCCCAGCACCCCTTCCTGCAACCATTCTATGGTGTCCGTCAACTTCTATAGATTTGGTTTATATGTTTACGGGATGTCCAAAGAGTTGACATATATGCATGCAGCTGGATTTCAGGTAAGTAGTATAAACAAACCAACATGTCATGAGTTAAAAGACAGACACATACTGGTGACCAGGGCGTGTTTGTACAGTAATGCCACCCATGGATATAACTTTTCGGCACTGTGATAGTGTATAAGACAGTATCTCCATCTCATCTATATGACACAATCATTTGATGTTGCAATGCCTGTTTTCATTCTTCATCTGGATTTCGGCAAACCACACTTAAGGGTCCGGGGTAAAACTGTTTTAGAACCATTCATGTTTTAATTACATTGTCATATGTTCAGTCAGTTAAACATGGCAGATTTATAGAAATGTTTTTGTGTTTAACTTAAGGACTGCAGAGACCCAAAACCAGATGGAGACATTATGGATCAGAACTGTGTGAAAATCAACTTGAAAACAGGGAGTTCTTCAACAGTCAGCCACACGACACTGGGTAAGTGAATCTATTGGTCACAACAGCCAGCCACATGACACTGGGTAAGTGAATCTATTGGTCACAACAGCCAGCCACACGACACTGGGTAAGTGAATCTATTGGTCACAACAGCCAGCCACACGACACTGGGTAAGTGAATCTATTGGTCACAACAGTCAGCCACACGACACTGGGTAAGTGAATCTATTGGTCACAACAGCCAGCCACACGACACTGGGTAAGTGAATCTATTGGTCACAACAGCCAGCCACACAACACTGGGTAAGTGAATCTATTGGTCACAACAGTCAGCCACACGACACTGGGTAAGTGAATCTATTGGTCACAAAAGTCAGCCACACGACACTGGGTAAGTGAATCTATTGGTCACAACAGCCAGCCACACAACACGGTAAGTGAATCTATCGGTCACAACAGCCAGCCACACGACACTGGGTAAGTGAATCTATTGGTCACAAAAGTCAGCCACACGACACTGGGTAAGTGAATCTATTGGTCACAACAGCCAGCCACACAACACGGTAAGTGAATCTATTGGTCACAACAGCCAGCCACACGACACTGGGTAAGTGAATCTATTGGTCACAACAGCCAGCCACACGACACTGGGTAAGTGAATCTATCGGTCACAACAGCCAGCCACACGACACTGGGTAAGTGAATCTATTGGTCACAACAGCCAGCCACACGACACTGGGTAAGTGAATCTATTGGTCACAACAGCCAGCCACACAACACGGTAAGTGAATCTATCGATCACAACAGCCAGCCACACAACACGGTAAGTGAATCTATCGGTCACAACAGCCAGCCACACAACACGGTAAGTGAATCTATCGGTCACAACAGCCAGCCACACGACACTGGGTAAGTGAATCTATTGGTCACAACAGCCAGCCACACAACACGGTAAGTGAATCTATTGGTCACAACAGCCAGCCACACGACACTGGGTAAGTGAATCTATTGGTCACAACAGCCAGCCACACGACACTGGGTAAGTGAATCTATCGGTCACAACAGCCAGCCACACGACACTGGGTAAGTGAATCTATTGGTCACAACAGCCAGCCACACGACACTGGGTAAGTGAATCTATTGGTCACAACAGCCAGCCACACAACACGGTAAGTGAATCTATCGATCACAACAGCCAGCCACACAACACGGTAAGTGAATCTATCGGTCACAACAGCCAGCCACACAACACGGTAAGTGAATCTATTGGTCACAACAGCCAGCCACACAACACGGTAAGTGAATCTATTGGTCACAACAGTCAGCCACACAACACGGTAAGTGAATCTATTGGTCACAACAGCCAGCCACACAACACGGTAAGTGAATTGATTAGTTGATGTTGTGTGGAGAGATAACAAAGCCACTTAACACAACAACCTTAAAGAAGATGAGTCAAACATTGGAAACATGACATGCATGCACTTTAACAATTATCTACACTACAATTAATGGAGAGTCTGGCAAGTGGGTTACAGATAGGACAGTCAACATGTGACTGAAACAGTTGGAAACTAGGAACAACATAGGAAAGTGGGGTACAGATAGGACAGTCAACATGTGACTGAAACAGTTGGAAACTAGGAACAACATAGGAAAGTGGGGTACAGATAGGACAGTCAACATGTGACTGAAACAGTTGGAAACTAGGAACAACATAGGAAAGTGGGGTACAGATAGGACAGTCAACATGTGACTGAAACAGTTTGAAACTAAGAACAACATAGGAAAGTGGGGTACAGATAGGACAGTCAACATGTGACTGAAACAGTTGGAAACTAGGAACAACATAGGAAAGTGGGGTACACATAGGACAGTCAACATAATGTGACTGAAACAGTTGGAAACTAGGAACAACATAGGAAAGTGGGCTTACGGATAGGACAGTCAACATGTGACTGAAACAGTTGGAAACTAGGAACCACATAGGAAAGTGGGGTACAGATAGGACAGTCAACATGTGACTGAAACAGTTGGAAACTTGGAACAACATAGGAAAGTGGGGTACGGATAGGACAGTCAACATGTGACTGAAACAGTTGGAAACTAGGAACAACATAGGAGAGTGGGGTACAGATAGGACAGTCAACATGTGACTGAAACAGTTGGAAACTAGGAACAACATAGGAAAGTGGGTTACAGATAGGACAGTCAACATGTGACTGAAACAGTTGGAAACTAGGAACAACATAGGAAAGTGGGGTACAGATAGGACAGTCAACATGTGACTGAAACAGTTGGAAACTAGGAACAACATAGGAAAGTGGGGTACAGATAGGACAGTCAACATGTGACTGAAACAGTTGGAAACTAGGAACAACATAGGAAAGTGGGGTACAGATAGGACAGTCAACATGTGACTGAAACAGTTTGAAACTAAGAACAACATTGGAAAGTGGGGTACAGATAGGACAGTCAACATGTGACTGAAACAGTTGGAAACTAGGAACAACATAGGAAAGTGGGGTACACATAGGACAGTCAACATAATGTGACTGAAACAGTTGGAAACTAGGAACAACATAGGAAAGTGGGCTTACGGATAGGACAGTCAACATGTGACTGAAACAGTTGGAAACTAGGAACCACATAGGAAAGTGGGGTACAGATAGGACAGTCAACATGTGACTGAAACAGTTGGAAACTTGGAACAACATAGGAAAGTGGGGTACGGATAGGACAGTCAACATGTGACTGAAACAGTTGGAAACTAGGAACAACATAGGAAAGTGGGGTACAGATAGGACAGTCAACATGTGACTGAAACAGTTGGAAACTAGGAACAAAATAGGAAAGTGGGGTACAGATAGGACAGTCAACATGTGACTGAAACAGTTGGAAACTAGGAACAACATAGGAAAGTGGGGTACAGATAGGACAGTCAACATGTGACTGAAACAGTTGGAAACTAGGAACAACATAGGAAAGTGGGGTACACATAGGACAGTCAACATAATGTGACTGAAACAGTTGGAAACTAGGAACAACATAGGAAAGTGGGGTACAGATAGGACAGTCAACATGTGACTGAAACAGTTGGAAACTAGGAACAACATAGGAAAGTGGGGTACAGATAGGACAGTCAACATGTGACTGAGACAGTTGGAAACAAGACAGTGTTATGTCATAAGTTAATAAATGTTTGTCATGATTCTTATACTTACAGTCATTAACTTAACAATTAAAACTAAAAATAGTAAACAGTTGCATTTTTTAAATCCCTTATATTAACTTCACCGTCTTGTCTCTCTTTCTGTCTGTTGTGGTCCCGCGGAAAAACAAAAGTAAAAAATGACCCACTTCCCATGATCCTATTGAGCTGAAATTTTGCACATGGACTTTTTTCACCTAACAATGCATTGTATCAAAATTTCAAATCGATCTAATGTATTGTAATTAAATTAATGAATTTTTATTTTATCTCTATGTAGCATGTAAATGTTTGTGCCAGTCTGTCGTATCGTGTGTATTATGTATAATCAATACTTTTAGTTATGTCTCATATATAAGGTATTTATAGTCAAAAACTTTGTTTTTAAGGGTTGTTTATTTCTGTAGATCTGTCTTAGTGGTCTGGTTCATTTTCATTTAGTCATGCAGCTTAATTTAGGAATGTTTTTGTTTTCTGCAGAACATGACAAAAGTGGCTGGGGACCTTGGCATCCTTGGGTTTGTTCAAAGGATTGTTCTGTCAAAGTTTACTTCAGAGAAAGGTATGGCCGTTGTTTTATCAAAGTTAACTTCAGGCAAAGGTATGGGGGGTTGCTCTAAATTTACTTCAGACAAAGACGTGGGGATTGTTCTAAATCAACATCACTGATGGTGCACCACTGAGATTTAAATTTAAAATACTGAAAAAGATCAAACAAAATCATTTTGAAAACATAGGCTTGATATAAATATTGTGTTGAACTCTTCCCTCAGATTCTGTAATAACTATTCCCTCAGATGTTGTAATAACTATTCCCTCAGATTCTGTAATAACTCTTCCCTCAGATTCTGTAATAACTTTCCCCTCAGATTCTGTAATAACTATTTCCACAGATGTTGTAATAACTCTTCCCTTAGATTCTGTAATAACTATTCCCTCAGATTCTGTAATAACTATTTCCACAGATGTTGTAATAACTCTTCCCTTAGATTCTGTAATAACTTTCCCCTCAGATTCTGTAATAACTATTCCCTCAGATTCTGTAATAACTATTTCCACAGATGTTGTAATAACTCTTCCCTTAGATTCTGTAATAACTTTCCCCTCAGATTCTGTAATAACTATTCCCTCAGATTCTGTAATAACTATTTCCACAGATGTTGTAATAACTCTTCCCTTAGATTCTGTAATAACTATTCCCTCAGATTCTGTAATAACTATTTCCACAGATGTTGTAATAACTCTTCCCTTAGATTATGTAATAACTTTCCCCTCAGATTCTGTAATAACTATTTCCACAGATGTTGTAATAACTCTTCCCTTAGATTCTGTAATAACTCTTCCCTTATATTCTGTAATAACTTTCCCCTCAGATTCTGTAATAACTATTCCCTCAGATTCTGTAATAACCCAGGACCAAGTATCAGTGGAGGAGGGGGTTGTGTTGGTGAGGACAAGGAAGAACACTTTCAATTGTGCCCTTGTGCTGAAAAGAAAGGTAGAGTGAATTAGGGACTGAATTGTTGTATACCAGGAGTTCTTCACTTTTATGCAGTTCTACACTTCTTAATTTAAAAACATTTTTTTAACCACCATACAACCTCTCCATTGTAGAATAGGTTAAGTGCACACACAAAAATGATTTACTGTGTCTCCCTACCACCTCTGGTTGAGAACACTTTTTGAGGCCCCTATCCTATTAACTCGTGCAGGATTCCGGATTCAACGCTTCCGGATCTGTCGTCAACTTTTTCAAAACGCTCGTAAACACGTTTTCTGACTTGCTAGAGAGCTGAAATTTTCACAGTAGGTTTGGCTTGTGGGGAGGATAAAGCTAATAAATTTTCAGATATATCGAATGTACCGTTATTAAATTAATGCATTTTTAGTTTATCTCTATATGTAGCGGCCAGCTTTTGTTGACATTTTTCTCGTCACATTGAGTTAAGTTCAGCAATCCGTGACCAAACATTTTCCCTGCCCCCTTCGTTTAACAACAAAGGGTATTTAAGGCAATCTCAGTCTGTAAATGTTTGTCGCGTTTTAAGCATGATAAATACTTTTTAGTTATGTCTCATATATAAGGGATTTATATTCAAAAACTTAGTGACTACTTAGTTTGTGACTAAAAAATTATTTTCTGCTTTTTCATGTGAGATTCTACATTCCTCACTGCAGCTGGGCCTCATCTTTTTTAAAAAGTTTCTTTGTTCATTTTATTTAAATTAACATTGTAGTTTCTTTTGACATGGCATATTTATTGTTCTTTAAAATATTGCCATGAAATGAAATAAATTATATCAAAAGTGAATTGAATTGCTAAAACCATGACAAATCCTTTCAAATGAAGAACTTTGATACCATGTCATAAAATAATATAAACATTTTCACTGTGAAAATAACAGTGACGTGTGTGTGACTCATGACCATATTATAATAGTGAACTGTGTATGGCGACATTATAACATTGAAATGTGTGTGACTCATGACCATATTATAATCGGGAACTGTGTAAGACCACATTATAACATTGAAATGTGTGTAACTCATGACCATATTATAATCGGGAACTGTGTAAGACCACATTATAACATTGAAATGTGTGTGACTCATGACCATATTATACATGTAATAGTAATTAATAGGGAACTGTGTAAGCAGTGGCGTAACTAGGGGGGGCGCCCCGGGTGACACCCATCAGGGGATGACACCCGAGTCTAAAATTTTACTGTGTACGATTTTATGTCCGAAAACAAAAGATGACAAATTGTTTAATCTAGAAAAAAATTAAGAAATACAATGAAATACGTTAAACGCGAAAATTCTTATTTAAAAAAATATCAGTTAACTTGCAATAATAAAACAGTCCCAACACACGAACAACATTAAAACAAATTAGGAAAAAAAGAAAAGAAATAGTCGCAGCAGAGAGATCTTTAAAAAAGGCTGGAATGAATGAGGCAGTGTCTTGTTTTAAAAGATATAAAGCCATTTGGGCTTGGACACACTGACAGCATGAACAAATCCCACCTCACGACTCTGGGGTGGGGGGGAAAACGATTTTTATCACAAGAAAAAAAATCAAAAGATGGGTTTTCTTTGTTGATGTTTTTCTTGAGGAAAAATATGATTTCAATGTCTTTGAGTTTGTTTTTTTTTAATATATTTATTAAAGGCGTGAAAGCATATATATGCATGTTTATATACAGGTAGTCCTCCGGTTACGACGGTCCCATCCCGACTTACGCTGTTTAGTGCTTAAGAACGCGCCCCCATAAAGAATAGTATTACGCGTTATTCCATTTTATTTTTTTTTAAATTAATGAGGTAACGAATTGTTTTCTCTATTTGAAATAACAATCATTATTGAAAAATATGTATGATTATTATTTCAACCCACAACTTTCGTTTGCGAATTTTTCAAATGGCGAAGTTTTCAATCAAGTCAATAAAGCTGAGTAAGCTTACAAGTTCCTTTTCAATGCTCATTAGAGGGAGCATATTCAGTCTTTTTCGTCCCATGCAACTCATTATATATTCTTTTCACCTTTGAAAAGGATCGCTCTTAGCTGCAGTTTGATGTCATCATTGAAAGATAGATGCGAAGTGCGATGTGTACATTTGTAAAGGACTGTGTGAAATATAGCTCATTCAAAAGCAGCAAATTTTTTAGCTCTGTGCAAGGTTTTGAGTTTTCGCTTTGTGCTAATTCCTTTTCCTTACCCTGAGCCTGGGGCTGGACAATAATTTTTTTAAGAGTTCTGAAAATTGGACTAATTCTGAAGGTAAGCAGTCTTCGAAATCACTCATGAACCTACATGTGGAAGAAAATCAGAAGCCCCTAGCTTAATGCTCTTTATGGGTCTTCCCGGAAGACCCCCTTAGCCATCTGGGCACCAAAGGGACGTAACAGCTGAGCTGCTGAGGAACCAAAAAAAAAGCAGTCGCTTCTGAAGCGGCCACCTGGGCATCCAGGACATAGAGTCAAAGATGCCTCCCACTAAGTTGCCCTCACAAGGAGGTGGTGGAATTTCCTACTACGACCCACTACCACTTTGGCGCCATCCCGGCAAAGCACACGGTTCTCCATGGTTAGGACCGCCGCAGACCGGGGGATCATCAAAGACCTACCTAGGGTGCAGCCCCCACTGGAAGGTTTCCTCAGAGCTGGCATCCAATGCGTTCTTCGCGGCACTTTTTGCTAATCCGTACTGGCACTCCTGGCCCTAAACCGGCACCGCTCGATGGCGTTGCTAGTAAATTGAGGGGGACGAAACGGTTGCTTCGGATTTACCCGACCCCTTCTTCGAAATCACTTGAATGTTCTTCCATTAACTTGGCTGCTGCCCATCGGGTGGCGAAAGTGTTGAGCTCAGTTAGTTTTGTAAGAAAGCCAAATTTCTCATGGATGTATTTATAAGCCCCTAACCAATGTTGTAGGGCTTAAGAAAGTTTGTCAATGATTACCAGAAATACCTCAATCTTGAATTTTTGTCTTGAGGAGAATACTGTTTTGTTGATGTCTCTTTATCAAACTGACTTTGTCTTTATAGGAATAAAATTAAGAATGCTATTTTTTAACAAACTCAATGAGAGACTTCCTTTCTAAATTTTTTCCCCCAAATTTCAAGTAAAATAGCGACTTCCAGTTGTTCAATTTCCTTTAGAAATCCTTCTTCTTCAAGTCGGCAGTCACGTGGCTGATTTTCATTCGTTGCTAATTCTTCCAGTGCTTCGATATTCTCATGGTATGAATTATTAACAGACCTTACAGCATCATGTCAGGCTGACCATCTTGTGTCAGACAAGGCTTTGTTAGCATGTATCAATTTCATATGTTTTTGAAGTACCTGTCAACGATGAGCAGATGCAACAAGTCGGGTATAAAGATTTTGCAGAACACAACAAAATCTGACCGCAGTAGGACAACCTGCTGCTCTTTTCCCAACCAAATTAAAGGAATGAGCTGTGCACGGCACATAATGAGCTACAATGGACTTCTCACGAAGAATAGCCTGGTTTCCGATATACTTCCTACTCATTTACAGTATTGCCGTATGACTGTCCAAGGCATTTTCAGGGATACGTACAAACATAATGGCCTGCATCTTTATTATACACTATAATTCATAAAAATTTTGGGGGCCCTTAAATTATTGGGGGCTTTAGACCGTTCAGCACCCCCCCCCCTTTTTAATCGGTGATGTGGTATGAGGAGGGGGTGTTTAAGAAATGTGAGGTCACATCAAAAACGCGAAACTTTAAATAAAAGTTCCACTTAAATATTTGATTGTTCACCATTTATTTAATTACGTTTTCAATGACTTCACGCATGTTACGATATTACAGTGCAGACTTACCCTAAATACATATTTAAATGACAAAAAATAATTTGCAACACACTAATTTTTATTGAGAAAATACGGCTTGGGGGGGGGGCTGTCAAAGCTTTGTGACGTCATATCGTAAAAAGGGGATGGGGTCTAAGTTTTTGTGACAAAGTATGACGCTGGGAGAGGGTGGGGTAAAAATCAGCAACCTCGTGTGACGTCATTTATGGACGGCCCCTTCGGTCGTGAAGGGGTGACACCATGAGCTACCGCCCCGGGTGACACCAACCCTAGTGACGCCTCAGTGTGTAAGACCACATTATAACATTGAAATGTGTGTGACTCTTGACCATATTATAATAGGGAACTGTGTAAGACCACATTATAACATTGAAATGTGTGTCTCATTTATGACCATATTATAATAGGGAACTGTGTAAGACCACATAAATTACAACAGTTAATGTCTGTACCTCTAGGTGGTGGACATCATCTGTTCTGGTTGCCCCTTTTGTTTGTTCTCATCCCTGGTGTCTTCGTGGTATATATATTGTAAGTATTGAAATAGCTTAAACATAGCTTAAACATAATGTAGTGTGCATCTTTATGTAGTGCACATCTTCTTTTATGTAGTGCACATCTTTGGTGCAGTGCCCAAACCGTTTTTGTATAATTAAAATTTATTAATGAAATGAGTTTGATAATAAATAATAGCATTAATTAACACACATTGGGTGGATCAAAGAAGGTCTGGAAATTTCACAAGGAAAGTAATACAAAACTGCCAGTGTTATGTAATAAAATGAATTTCATATGTAACTATACAAGTTCTAAAAGTTTGAATCACTTCATATTTCTATATATCAGAAAGAAGAAAAAGATCATTCAACTAACAGCAGAAGATAACAATGCCTTAAGAGATTTTGAGAAGTCCCTCAGACACTCTGAGAGTCAGAAGCACTTCAATCCTCCCAGCAACAAGAAAAAATCTAGTGCCTTTTCTGATGCTGGGAAGAAATTGATAGTTCATCCAGAGAGAGCCAACAGTATGGCTTCACAAAAATCAATTAAGCGAAAGCAATCCGACCTATCTGACATAGATGGGAATCTGCCCGTCTACCTTGGCCGAGCGAGGCTGTTGCCAAACTGCAGAGAAACATCACTGACTTAAATAACTCTTAAAAATGCAAATGAAATTACCATATATTTAATTTAAAATAAACAATAGAAAAAGTAATTACTATGCAAATGAATCCCCCCCCCACCTTATTTAAATATGAATAACCTGTTTTTGAAGGTAAATTGTCTTCCTCCTCCCATCTTTTTTTCTTGTGCCAGTAATTGGATGGGGCAGTTTGCTCATAATGGATAAAAATATTAATATACACTGTAGTGTAATTTTTTTATTGTTATGTAAATGAGCTGGAATTTTTTTTATATTTGTGTACAATTGTGCCTTTGAATATTTTGATCAGACTGTTCACTTAAATTGTATTTCTATATAAATATTACTGTCCAATAAAGTGAGATTTCCACATTAATACACTGTGACTTGTACTTTTATCAGTTAAAAGAACCTTTAGGAAAAAATGAATTGTAAGTAAAATCATAACAGTTAAATTTTGCAACAGTTTATGTAGAAAAGTGCTAAATTGACAACTATGCCTTTAAGGGCAATTTTTTTTTCAATTGTTCTTTTCTAATATTTTGATCAGTAATGATCAGTCTGTTAAAATATACAAAATTTAGAATAGTGCAAAATTAACTGGTATTTGTTGTCTCAGTAGGATTAGGATACATTCCCCAATTACAGCACACATGCAGTACAGGTGTACTGTGCAGCAAACAGATTTAAATATTTTTAACTCTTTTAAAGAATTAACAACAAAAGTCATGACCTATCAAAAACTTTTAATATGCACATGCATTTGGCAGTAAGAATAAATTTTAAAACATGAATAGGAACTTTTTTTTTACTTACATTCTTTCCAAAATGTAATGTTGCAAGTTTACCTTTTAACATGAGAACTAATAAATTAAACCTAACATTTTAAAAGTCACTAAAAAACTTCTTTTAAAAAAAAAGGTCATAAAAATTGCATAGTTAAATATTTTGACGTATGTCTAAGTCCTTTATCATGTAAGTGTCGATTGTCACTAACAAGTAATTCTTGCAATGTGCTATTTTGATTGTTGAAACAGTATGTGGGGTTATAGCTGTTAAAAAGTTAATTCAAGTCATGCGTCACACTGTAATTTTTTTTTATTAAAATGGCTTTTGAAGCTTGATGCTCTGATTTAACTGAAGCTGTAGAAAAAATGCTTTTTGTTCAGGTGTTAAAATAGTGATTGGAGTGATTTTGATTGAATCCAGACAAAGATTTGCTAGGTGTAAAGATAGATCTAACACAAGAGCCAGCCCTGTTTCCCAGATGATAACCAACAGCCTAAGGTGATTGAAATGCCTGTTGTTTCGATCGAGTTACTGGGTTGTCTCATCACACACAAGGACACACAAATAAACAGTAGATCTAGGTCGTACAAATTCGGCGAGTTCTTAAAAAAAGTTGTTCTGTCTTCCCGGTTAATTTCCTTTTTAGTCCTCTTTGCTCTCAACAGTGGTGGAGGAGGGTTCAGACTTGAGGGTATCATTGCTTGCTTCAGCTCTAGGAGTCTGGTCATCGTCATCTTTTCTTGGCTGAATGAGAATATAGATACATATATCATAACATGTAACAGAGTGAATGAAAAATTACTAATTAGCAAAATTAACCAGTCCTTTGAGATCAAAATTTAAAATTAAACAGTTAAAACTTATTTCAGCTCAAGACCCAAACAATGCATCATGAAATAGGTAATGAAAACAAAAATTTAATTTGATTACTTACTCCTTTGCCTCTGCGGAATCCACCACGTCCCCTCCCTCGTCTTCGGGGTCCTCCTCTGGGTGGACCTCCTTGATAACCATAGTATCCACCATCATAGTAGCCCCTGGGTGGTGGCCCATAGTAGCGTCGATAAAATGGTCTACGACCTCTATAGCCCTGGTCACGTTGAAGTTGATATTCTCCTTGACCCTGAATTAAAATGCAATGAAGATACACCAGTCAATATACTTAAATCTACCACGAGACCTTCAAACAATGAGAACCATTTACATTAAAAAATGGAAGGATAAACTAATATTTACTTTTTAAAAAATAGAACAAACTCATGTGTATTAGGAAAATTGACATATACCAAAGAATATATAGATATTAAAATTAATTGTCAAGACACATTTCATGACACACATTTCACATTCAAGTTTTTCTTAGAATGACAAAAAATAATCACCTCAAGAAACTGTTGTCTTCCACCTCCACCACCACTACCACCGCCACGACGGGGTGGCCCAAAGTAGCGTCGGTTTTGATAGAAGGGTTGACCCCTGCTTCTGCCACGTGGAGATGGGTAATCTACTATGTTGGATTCCTCCTCTTGATAGTTCTAAAGTAAATCATCAAATTATATATGATTTATTGAAAATCTCTGATAAAAATTAAAATGTTAACAAGGCACTACAAGCTCTTAAAACCACCAGACTATTACGTAAATAACTAACCTGTCTAGGTCTGCTACCTCTTCCACCACTACCTCTGTAACGTGGAAACCATCCACCCCTTCGGAATCTACGTCGATCAGCTGCATATTTGCTGCCTTGGACGTTAGAACCATCAGGTCCAGTGACATTAGCAGCTTCATTACCCTGTGTTTAAATATGAAAGATAAGTAATGCAGCCAAGCAAAACATTTGAATGCTACAACAACAACAAAATTCCTTTATATATTAACATTATGTAATGTGCTGCTCTATCCTGGTCCTAGTTGAGTTATTCCAATTAAAGATGAAGATGAATGAAGCCATCTCAAATAAAGTTTAAACAGGTCAGGTTTTAACTTTTAATTTTATAAACCAACCATTGCATGGTACTAATAAAAATTCTAACCTTTTCTCCTTCTACGACATCAAACTCCACTTTTTCGCCATCTCCAACACTTCTAAGGTATTTTCTTGGGTTGTTCTTTATAATGGCCGTCTGGTGCACAAAAACATCTTCCTTTGTGTCATCACTTAAATAGAGAAAAAGATACTGGGTTTTTAAGTACCAAATATTAAAAAGATCATCCTAAATGCACAAATAAAAATTCCTTAATACTCTTGGAGTGTATCTTAGTCACTAGCCTTATAGTTAGCTCATGCCACTTATGTACAATTTATGAATGGGAAAGCTGCATTAAAAAAAGGACAATGTATATTTGAAATTGTGTTTATCAAGACAGTGCCTATCAATATAAAATGACTATGCATTAATTCATTTTAGTTGAGCTATTTAAATAGGCACACAAGTATTTTAAAATAAACTACAATAAAATTAAATTAATTTTTTTTAAATGAGCTTTTTATACACAGTCTGAATTGACTAGACCAAAATGACTAAATTAAATGCTTGCATATATAGTTCAACAGACTGTTACGGTCACTGTAAATTAAGTGTATAAGTAAATTAAATTTAAAATGCTGTAAATTGACCTTTGGGTCATTGAGAAATGGCTTGAACTACACAAGAATACTAAACAGGATGCAGAAATAATTATGTGGTCACCCAGTCAGAAAATTATCTGTGATTAAACAGACTTCGTCACTGACAACAAGAAACAAAAAAAGGGTGAACCAAAAAAAGCCTTTGGTACCAGTTAAATGCATAGAAAACCAAGAAGAGGCTATATTGAAGACATGGAGTGGACCCATGAGAGTTGTCAGCCACTGTCAAAATATATACCTTCTACAATATGGGGCTTATTTATTGCCCCCATTTCGATTAAGTTTCATTAATGGATATGTCTAAATTATTTGTATATTTTTGCTTCATAATTATGTTGAATAAAATTGTTCCCTTATGAAAATATGGATTGCCTATGACTTGAAAACAGTAGTTCTTTAAATGTAAAATTTAATGTAATAATATTTATTGATTTGAAGGATTTCCTATGACTTGAAAACAGTAGTTCTTTAAATGTTTAATTTTAATGTAATAATATTTATTGATTTCAAAGGGAAAAAAAGAGAACATGTTGAAAACCTGGGGCTTATACCCCACTTTAACCTAACATTATTACTATATTTATAGTATAGAGTAGCTTATAGAATAGAAAATGACATTATTTAAAATTTACACCATTCATTCATCATTCATTTAATTTGTTGTTAGGCCTAGTTCATTCTTCACTTCCAGTCATTCAGTCATGAGTCATATACATGTACTTGTACTAAAATGTTAAAATTATTATTGATATATATATATATATATAATATATATATTTGAATTAGATATAAATATAGTATATGTGGTCAGTAGTCTATAGAAATAAAATAATGCCGATGCTAAAATAATGTTTGACCTGAAGGCCCAGACATCGCGTGACCCTAATTTCAGCCGACATGACCGATATACTACATTACAAATCTTTTGTTTGTCCTTGGCAACTCACGTGGGATGATACTGATATACTAAACAAACCCAAACTACACACACGGGTACTTGAATTTAGTTTTGACCTAAAACACGACTTATTAAATAGATATATACAATACAACCCTAACAGAGAATGCAAAAGCAAACTAAAATGCACTTGTAAGGCTTTTACTAGGACAAAGAAATGCGGTGCACTGCTCGTGACTCATTTATCGCACACCCCGGCAACGAGCATGAACGAACACGGTGTATCTCCACACCCTCTCCACAATAATTCTGGGGCCTTACCGGTTGATAAATCCGTATCCACTCTTTACGTTGAACCATTTCACTGTCCCTGTTACGTGGCCAGCTGAAATTAAACGGGGAAAGATGCATACAAAACTTTTCCAGGCCGGTTGAGAGATAAATTCTTTTTTAAACGTATAATCGAATATTAGGGTTATCAATGGAGAGCAAGGGGCGACACCGGTTCCCGGTGCGCTGCGGTCGCGCGACCGCATGGAGAAATAAACGGACAAATAATAGCAACTCACCAATAAGTTTCTTTTCCTTTTGTTCTACTTTTTGTTCAGGTGCCGGCTTGTTTTCAACCTCATTCTGATTTTCAGTGTCGGCCATGGCAGATGGTAAATGCCGTCAGTTGGTACTACTAAAAAAAACCCACTATATCTCACGGTCTTTCCCTTACCATGTCCTCTCTCGCAATGATCTACTTTGGTGTTGGCTTGTTACCTCTCTTGTCGTCACTTGCACGCGATTGGACAAGTTGCCTGACGTCATTTTAAGCAAACATTATAATTGGTTGATGTTGAATCTTCGTTAAAAATGTTCTTATTAAGTCGAAAGAAATTCTAAGTTAAATCAATTTTATTTTATTTTGAAATAAGTAAAATTGAAGATATAAAATGACAGATTGTTACCTAAGAGTCTAAGAGCTATTTTACAAGACTAGCAGTCATTTCAGAAATGTATTATTTGTGTAAATACATTAGTTTAAAACATACTTTTAGTTTTATTGGGAGTGATGGTGACCGTGATAAAAATATAAATAAAATAATGACATCTCTCCGCCTCCACCCCCGTTGTTTTATCTTTCATTATTTATACTTCATTTATATTTTAATGGTTGTTTGTTTTGTTATTATAATTATTTTAAAAGTGTTATGAGAAAAGTAGTGTCTTTACCCTTTTTAACGTTTATTTATTGGGATTTTTTTATATATACTGTACATTGATACATTAAAATAATTTTTTAAAGAGTTATGTAAATTAATTAAGAGGATAGAAGAACCAAAAGCAAAGTAGTAATCATACATAAAGCAATTAATTCTAATTTAGAAATACAACACAAAGATAACGTAATACAACCCTCAGATAGACATAAGGATAAAAACACCTTTCTTATTCCGTATGCAAGAACAAACACATACAAGTTTTCCTTCTTCCCGTCCGGAATTTGGGCGTGGAATGGGTTGCCTGAAGAATCCAGGAAAACCAACACTTTATCAGCATTTAAATCTCTAATAAAAATGCAGGACTAAACACAAACCATAGATAAGCGTAGGACGCAATAATCTTCTGTATAGAAGGAGCGTCTGTAAACAGATAAGATAAGATAAGATAATTAGAGCAAATATCTAAGAAAAAAGCCAAAATGATTCGGTAAATTTGGGACTGTGCTACTTAAATATTTTTTGAAAATTACAGTGCTGGATTAGAAATTAAAAATTATTAATATTTTATAAATGTTTATTCACCTTTGTCATCCATCATATTTGTCATTATTCATCCATATTTAAATTAACCTTTGACATTTTTAGCTTAGCTAAGGCTGAGGGAGAGGGTAGATATAAATAGCATGCTACAGAGATCTAACGAGAGAGAGAGAGAGAGAGGAGAGAGAGAGAGAGAGATTAGTTAAAATTAAAGATAAGTGGATAGAAGTAGTAGTATTTAAAATTATCAGTCTTGCGTTTAACCCCAAATCATTTTTTGAAATTAAAAAGTAACATAAACGTAAGCATATAAATTTTTTATATAGGGGCCGTCCATAAAGTACGTCACGCTATTTTTGACCATTTTTAACTCCCCCCCCCCCTGTCACAAACTGTTACACATCTCGGACTAATGTACGTCACACTTTCGAACAAAAATGTTGTTTTTTATTAACAAAATAATCAAAATTTAATATAAAACAGCGTGGCGTCACACATGGCTGGACCCCCCCCCGTCACACTTTCTTACACTCCCTCCCCCCTCTGGAGCGTGACGTACTTTATGGACGGTCCCCCATAGGCTTTCATCAAAACGATGATACCATCATGGGCATTTCTCCATTCCAAATCACGTCTTATTATAAACTAGCAACAAAGCCCGTCAAAAGACGGGAATAAGTGTAGTGTGACCTGTGAAGTTCATGGTAGGACATCACAACATTACCCACCCCCTTCTGTCCAGAGACCCTACCTCCCCCCCCACACCGCCGGTCTGTCCAGAAACCCTACCTCCCCCCCCCCACACACACACACCGCGGTCTGTCCAGAGACCCTACCTCCCCCAACACCGCGGTCTGTCCAGAGACCCTACCTCCACCCACCCACCCCCCACACCCCCCCACACACACACACACCGCGGTCTGTCCAGAGACCCTACCTCCCCCAGCACCGCAGTCTGTCCAGAGACCCTACCTCCATCCACCCACCCACCCCCCACCCCACCCCCACACACACACACACCGCGGTCTGTCCAGGAAATCAGGAAAAGTTTTCCAGAAAGAAATTTAATGAGTAAATTCAGAGGTATGTTGCAGATAACATACCTCTAAATTATGAATTTATAAGACGCTTTCAGGACTTGAAAAGGAAATCGTTTTTTTTTCCTTCACACGTTTCTGTGGACCCTAATGATGCTCCATGCCAAATTTTGCAACTGAAACTCATTGAGTTTCAACTTATGCTGAATGTCACAGCAGACGACAGCTCTTTCTCATGAACTTTTAGCGTCAACTGGATAAAGACTGATTCCAAGAGAATCTAACATTTGCTAAGAAAATGCTCAGCTTGTGTGACTCGACATACTTGTGTGACTCGACATACTTGTGTGACTCGACATACTTGTGTGACTCGACATACTTGTGTGACTCGACATACTTGTGTGACTCGATATACTTGTGTGACTCGATATATTTGTGTGAGCCGACATACTTGTGTGAGCCGATATAATTGTGTGAGCCGACATACTTGTGTGAGCCGACATACTTGTGTGACTCGACATACTTGTGTGAGCCGACATACTTGTGTGACTCGACATACTTGTGTGACTCGACATACTTGTGTGAGCCGACATTATCAGTTATGTATTTTATTAAGAACCGTTTGAGTGCGAAATTAAGTGACTCTCACCTGCTTATTATCATCATGTGTACCAAACTAGCGGCATTGACCCTGACCTTGCATATTTACTGCATTCAATATCTCAGTTCTAACCTTCACATTAAAATTTAGCAATAAAAGTTTCTAAACGCATGTTAACTGTGTTTTTATTATCGTTACCCCTGCGCCCGAATATCTTTACTTCAAGGAATATGGACCGCCATGCAAAAAGCTTGGACGCCACTGTCTTAAACAAAGATATAGGCTGCATGTCAATCGATTTTTAAAAAATTATTTCGCAGCAAGAAAATTATTTTTTTCTGATAATCTTTAACTTAATCTGTTTCCTTCCACTTCCTCTCCAACTTCTAGTCAATCTGCACTGATTTTCAATGTTTCATCTACTTTATCAACAACGAAAGTGTTATAATAAGCCCATTAAAAGTTTGGCTATAGTTTGTGTTAAGGCATATTGCACGTTGTTCTGTTTCAATGAGTGGTTTCACGGGTTCTTCGCCAGTAAAGATACATTGAAAGTCCATGCATATTGGTCAGCAGCAGGCATTTCTATGTTTACATAATCAATACATGGAAGATATCATCAGCTTGGAAATGAAAATCAATTATTTAATTTTTTTAAAGTAAATATATCACATATTACTGATCAACAAGCTATTTGGTGCAGCAACACTGTTGTCCTCAAATATCTTTTAAATCTTTTTACAAGAGACGCACAAAATATATATTTAAATTGCGCAGAGGACGTCCCGAAATCGTGCCCGTCCTCCCTTTAGAACAAGCAAGCATCATCATCTTTGGCGCTACAGCCCACGGTGGGGTGGGGGTGGGGGTGGGTCACTGGCCCCATCAATACCGCTATTCCAATCACACCGATCAGTGGCCTTCCACTTTTTTGCCTAGGCCCACATCAGCTGATGGTCATTCTCCACCCCATCCCATCATTGTATTTATGGTTAGCCTGTTAGCACCAACACACCGTGTTATTGCAAACGGCAATTTTCTTACCACGTAAGTATCGCAATAGTTTTTTTTTAAAGCAGTGTCCTAGCTAGGGGTGTGTCTCTCCACGGATGAGACTTTTCTCTTTATAGCGTGTGGCATTTTCGGTCAATTGAATACTGTTTGTTTTGATGTGTAGGAGGGACACACAAATCTTGGCCAGCTACATTTTTAGTTTTTCCTTATTTAACTGATTTTAAAAATAAAAAAAAAGATTGTATTTTTAGCAAAATTAATCGAAAGTGTATACCCGTTAAAATTCTCTAGCTATTGTTCTGTGAATGTTAAATTGAGTACATATAATTTTCCTTGGAGTTTTTTGTAGGCCTAAATAAATATTTTATTTTCAAATGAAAGAAAAAAAATGAGTTGATTTACTAAAGAGCATTAAATTCCTCATATACCATTGACATATTAAATACTGCTTTCAAACGTTCTTAGGCTATATTTGCAGTAAACCACACCTAGTAACCCTAACATTTCAACACCACTACCAAGTGCTGAAAAAAATTATTTCAAGATTAAATGGATGTTAAAATAATCATTTAAATGATGAAAATTTTAACAACACCAGTACACAACAAGCACCCCCCTTCCGCCTTTCGGCTGAAACAAACTAGATTAACAGTTTATATATTTTATTTTTATATCATTGTTCTGGAGAAGAAAATAAAAGTGTTTTAAGAAGTTGCGGTAGGTAGTTAGCAGATAGTAATAGTTGTTGAGATCGGAAATACACTTTGTCTTTAAACTCAAACAATATTATTACATGTTATTTATTGACACACTTTTTTTTTAAAACTCAAAGTTTTCGTCGGTAGTTTAGAAACCTAAAAAATAATTAATAATATTTTAATTTAAAAAAAAAGAATAACACAACTTTGGACGGGGCATTAAACCTTCTTAGGTTCTCAGGAGGAGCAAAGTAAGTCTGGATCGAGCAATGGTGGAAAAACTTAAAGTTTGAAAGTTTGATCATATCATGACAAAGTGTAATAGGCAATTTGTATGTTTTATGATTTTCATACTTTCATTTATTTGATGTAATCCCGAAGTCGAAGTCATCAAAATAAAGATTTACAACTTCTAAGAGAAATTAACTCTCGAAACACCCACAACAGGTGGCGTACCCCGTTACACACGTGGGGCGCATGCGCATCCTTTTCTCCCCGGCACCTAAACCTCCTACACGTGAGTTACAATTTTGGTTAGGAGTATTTTAATTGTTGTTTAAAGTTATTTACTATTATTAAAGAAACTATTTGAAGCTTAAAAATCCATAGACATATCTCTGGAAGTTTAAATTTGTTAATTTTTGTCTTTATATACTTGTTCATTGTGTAGCTAAGCATTCTTAGATTGTGAAAGTTGTTTTATTTTGTTGTAAACCAGCGAGCGCCATCTTGGGCACATTTTTTCCCTTATGACTAAACTTTCTAGTTGGGAATTGCATTAACGTGTCTTTCACTTCAATTATATTAAAATTATCAGGATTACCACCATTGGGCATAGAGTTAGTACTTATTTAACATTTAAATAATATATTTTACTGTCTAACTCAAGATTTCTCACAAGACATAGTGAACGCGCGACGTCAACAACAGCCAGATTTTTAGTAGATTTTGAAGAAATGAAATGAAGACTATCACAATCACATCGACCATCGGCTAATTATTAGCATCATGCATGTGTTTTTAAAATGTAAAACCAAAATAATTATCTACTATATTTGCTTAACAAAGAATCCTTAAAAAGGTGGCTTTAATTTTTAAATGATTTCTGAATTAGTAGATAATTTATATTTCAATATGGATATGGGCAGGGGCCTAGTCCAGAGGACCAGAGTCACTCAGAGTGTCATCAATCTGTATCACAATTTTAGATTCTGTTGACTGTTTAATTAAGTATGATTCGAAAATAAATTTTTGGGGAGACCGGAGTCCTCAAGTAGGAATTTAGACATAAAATCGAATAAATAAATTGAAAGATGTGATTATTGTGAATTATGAGAGATAAATGAATGATAAATGATTAAAATTAAAGAAAGATTTTTGGGCCTAAGCTACCAAATAATTGGAAGAGGTAGACATGAACGTCCAGCCTATAAATTTACTTGCTATAACACACATCAAAGCAACCCAACACATTAAGAATGACTTAAATTCCTTAAAAATCCAACTTCTAGGAAATCTATTTTCATCATTTATTGAACACAATATTTGGTATCAAGTGGAATTAGGCAATGATTATGCCTATTTTATTGGATTATCAGTTTTTAAATATATTAGGCATTAGCTCATTAAAATTGCTGTAAAATTTAAAAAACCTAAGTCAATTTATTGGAAAATGTGTGAATTAAAAATTGTTTTGTTTAAAGAGAACCACTTTCGAAAATGGTGTTGAATTTTTCTGTTACATTTTCAGAATATTAAGGCTTTAGAAGAGTGTCAGTAATGGCAGAGGTTGATCATGAAGAGACCTTTGAAAGTGCAGATGCTGGTGCATCCCAAACCTTCCCCCAGCAATGCAGTGCCCTCAGAAAGAACGGCCATGTTGTGCTAAAAGGACGTCCCTGCAAAATAGTTGAGATGTCAACCTCAAAGACAGGAAAGCATGGTCACGCTAAGGTACAGTTGTCTTAAATTTGCTTGTAATTAAAATGTTACCATGACAAGTATATATTATGGTATTTAATTATAATAGTTTTAAAATAAAAGAAAAAGGATTTAACAGAAAATGAGTTTGGAAACCATTAATTTTAATTAGTATTTTGGCTTATAATTTAGTCAAGATTTTAAATTTTTGATGTTGAGGACCTTGACATTATAGAAATCTTTTAAAATAACTTACCATATGCTTTAAAGATTCAATACGCACGTTTATTTATAATTTAAAATGAAAGACTTGCATGTGTGTGTGGAGGATGTACCCTACACAGCTAAGACTATCTATTTTATTACTTAATTTAATTTTACAGGTTCATCTTGTTGGAATAGATTTGTTTACTGGTAAAAAATATGAAGATATATGCCCCTCGACTCACAACATGTCCGTGCCTGTTGTCATTCGCAAGGATTATGAGGTTTGTGGGTGTATTCTAAAAAAAAACCTCATGTAACTTATTTGTGACTTATTAAACTAATATACTATTATACTATATTATCTAAAATTCCTGGTTTACTGACAATTCTTCTCTGAGAACTTAGCTATCTTCTTTCATATATATATGTGTGTGTGTGTGTAAATCCCTTAAGATAGGTCTGTGGCTCAAAAGCCATATTCTTGTGTTTTTTGTTGTTGATGAATTTTGAAATTAGGCATTCCTTGTCTACTTTTCCCTGTAAAATAGTATTTGCTTTGATTTTTAGTATTAAAAAAATAAGGTGTGGTCTAACATAAGTATATGTCTCAACTGGAACACAAAAAATAAATTCTTTGAAAACCAGTTTGAGTGTTTCTGTTAACTTCACATATTGCTGGTAGACAGTGATAGAATGAAGGCATTAGAGTAAAGAATATAAATGAGATTTGGTTTGTACATCCTAACTTGAGTTTGATGTCACGACTTTAAACATGTATATTTTAACACCTTTTTTAAAACCTTTTTGTTCCAAGTGCATAAATGTTTTTTTTACTATACTTTCAAGTGCATAAATAAAGACGATGATGGTTTCCTTTCTCTTATGGACGACAATGGTGAAACACGTGAGGATTTAAAATGTCCTGATAATGAAATTGGCAAAGAAATATGTGAAAGATTGCAAAAGGGAGAAGCTATCCAGGTATTAAATTTAATTTTTTGTTGCTTTCTGAAATATATCACTTTTTCTTTTCAACATTATTCAATCCTAATTATCTGAGTATATAATGTTAATTTGAATGTTTTCATATTGATAAATAATTTGTTTATAATTACTAAGGTTGTTATGACCGCTCCTTTTTGAGGACCGGTTAACCGTTCAAAAAATAGACTGGTTAACCATATTTTTACTTTGTCTTGTGAACCAACAAGAGAATGCATATTATTTTCGCCCAGCTTCGTCTGATTTGGCATCAAAGCGCCTGATATGTGCTGCCCCCTAGTGTTTAGCTCTCTGTGGCGCTGGCATCAAAATAGCAAATTCAAAAATAGAAAAAAAAATTAAAAAATTATTTTTTAAAAAATTCATCTGCACAAAGATGTAAACTGTAATGACTAATATTCAATTTTTAAAGTTATGTATTACAGTATTAAAACGGCATATTATCAAATGTCAATTCGTTTTGAGGACTAGTTAACGTTGTTTTTTTTTAAAAGCAGTTTTTTAGTCCGATCCGTTATTTCATTTTTTAAAATAGAACCAACAAAGAGTGTGTATCAATGATCAAATTTTTGCCTTGCGTCGTCTGATAGTGACTTCAAAGAGCATGTGGCGTCACAGCCCGCTTGTTCACAGCTCTCTTGCGCTGAATAGTAACACTCGCGGTCTTGAACGTTGTTCGCATTTTAACATAGCCACACTGTGTGTTAGTTCTCGTACTATGCTTCATCAACTATTTTTTTTTAAAATCGTTCACTGGCCGTACTCCCTTCCATGCATTTTTAAAAGAAAATATCAGTTTTGATATTAATGTGGTAATCTTACGTCAAATGCCTTTGACTTGCAGGAAAACTGTCACTAAAAGACCGACTCAAATTTGAGGACCGATTAATCGCTCAGTATCTTTGCTATGTCTATCAAATGACTCTCGTAATATAAATAGTAACAGTCGCAGCCTTGACTTTGACTGTTGTTCATATCATACGCACACTGTGTGTTGGCTCTCGCACAGTGCCTCGACAACTAAGCAAAGTTAAAATTTTAAAAAAATCTTCCCCCAGCTTTAGGCGAACTAAACTAATAGTGATGGGGTGTATATTATTTATAGACCGAAATAGTAAGAAAACTCTTTGAGGTCACAGTCGCTCTCTTTGATGTCACAGTCGCTTGCGTATTGGTTCTGGTATTCTGTCGTAACACCAAAAAAAATATTAACTCCGCGTAATAAGCTTATACCGAAGTTAGGGTTAACCGGTCCTGATGTAACAGGACCGGTCCTGATCTGAGGACCTTGATACCTTTATGAAGTTTAAAATTTAGTATTATTTTCATGACCTAAAAGTTGATGAACTTGGACTATAACCTAGTAAATTTCTAGATTTTATTAGTTTAATTGTGACATTAAAAAAAAAGAGTTAATAACTCAGGATCGGTTAACCGCAAATTCAATAAGCCCCCCCGCAACTTCAATAAGCCCGTAATAGCTTTTTACCCAGGAGTTCTGTTTTTGTTGTGTTGAGTTGACTTCAAATCGCTTTCTCCCTATTCTGGTATCTAAATAATATACACGTCATCACTATTAGTCTACTTCGCCTATGGCTAAGGAATGCTTTTTAAAAAATTTTTTTTTATTTGCTTAGTTGTCGAGGCACTGTATGAGAGCTTCATGAGAACCACGGTCAACTCAAAAGGGGGGGGGGACAAGTTACAGAGTTTTCTAGTTAGGGATATTGAGGGGGGGGGGAAGGCTAGAAGGCTTGAAAGGTCTTTGATGTTTATATAAAAGGAAGCCTCTTGCTTTGACATACCAATACAAGGCCGCGCCAAGAGACACCTTCCCTCCCCTCCCCCACTGTTATACATCTACAGTGGGTTGGGGGAAGGAACATTTTTCTTTTTAAATTGAGTCAGAGCATGCCTTGGAAAATGGCGAGTGTAGCTCAACCCCACCTAAACCCCACCCTATTGTGTGTGTGGGGGGGGGGTCGTCGTGTGCGCGGCGAAATTAAATAATTCTGGCAAGTTGACGAGTGAAACATAATATGGTATTTAATTTAAATAAATTCCATCTTATTATCACTGTTTACTCCGTTTTATCAGGACTGGTTAACCGTAACTTCATTTAGTCGGTATATTAGCTTATTACCCGGAGTTAATTTTTTGTTGTGTTACGGCAGAATACCAGAGCGACCGTGACGTCAAAATCAAAGCGTTTTCTTAATAATAATAATATTCTTTTCAGTAAAACTGGCTTTTTAAAAAATGATTAACCGGTCCTCAAAAACAAACTGACTTGACAACAATATATAATATGCCATTTTAAAACTATTATTACATAAAAATTGAATATCATTACAGTTTAATTCTTTGTTGGGGAATATTTATTTTTTTTTGAATTTGCTGTTTTGACAGCAACACTAGAGTCGGTACATCACGGGCTCTTTGATGTCAAATTAAACTACGACGCGATGGGAAAATTTGATCCATTCTCTTGTTGGTGCACTAAACATGGTATAAATTGTATAAATATGGAGCGGTTAACCGGTCTTTTTTTGAATGGTTAACCGGTCCTTAAAAACGAGCGGTCTTAACAACCTTATTAATAACTGATAAATGTCTAAAATTAATAATGCCATGCATTTTCAAATAGATACTGGGTTATCCATTACTTTTGTTTTCTTAGTGACTTAGTGTGATACAAAATAAATGAATTATATGGTTTTGAAAATGTGTGTTCAGCACTTATCCGTTTTAACATATAAGTAGAACTTTCAGATGCCACTGTAATTAAGAAAGAAAATTCATATTTGTATGCCATTGGAAGACTTGAAAAATTTGATCTCTCGTTGACTAAATTATATAAAAGATTTTGTAACGTGTTTAAAAGGGATATAATAAATTTATAAAAATAATTACCAACCCTTTGACAAGTAGTGATAACAATTACATAGTAAAATTTATTTAGCCAGTTGTAATTACTTAACACTATAAAATATATTAGTAAACAATGTCAACATTAAGCACTCAAGGAGGCATTTAAACATGATCCTATAAGCCGAAGCAAACATTCCTTGTTGTTGTTTTTTTTTCTAATACTATTAAGAAGAGTGTCATTTCAAAATAAATAACTTTCATGGCAGTAGTGGCAGAAAACCCTTGACTCTAAACCCATGCAAGTGTTAAAGTTGTCCAGTTCAACTATTTAGTATCAACCAACCTCTTTTAATGGAAGGTTAAGAAGATCTCTCTGGAGATGAACTAGTGAATCCCTTGTTGAAATTTCTTTTCCTCTGGCTAACTTGAACTGCTAAATTTGAGGTGATAGACTATCACAGGCCTGCCAACCCTCCCGATTTTATCGGAATTATACGATTTTCCGGAAAAAAATAATTCACCCTCCAAAAGTCCGAATGCGAAAAAATTATAAAAAGAAAAAGCTAATACTAATAATGGCAGTGATGTATTTCGAAAATGAAAATGTCACTTCCTAGGTTTTGTTCCTGTACTTCCGTTATCCAAGCGAACCGCGATATCTAACTATTTCTTCGTTGGCCATCCGATCGTACATTATTCCTTTTACCAGCCTAATAATAAAAAAAAATCAGCTGTTCTGTGATTTTAAAAAAAAATGGATACATTTGTAAGGAACGCTGCTAAAAACGGTTTTCCAGTGACTGAGCGTCAGAGTGTTATTACTAGTACTAAGACTAGTCTAACTAAACAAATAAAGAAAAGATGTCATTCTCGGACATTCGTTTTCGAAACAGTTGAAACTAAGGTTGTTAAGACGGATCGTTTTTGAGGACCGGTTAGCCGTTCAAAAAAAGACCGGTTAACCGCAAGTCCTTATATGCCTTATGTTTTGAGAACCAACGAGTCAATGTTTTTTCGCCTCGCGTTGTCTGATGGTGGCATCAGAGCCCGATTCCCCCGCTGGCGTTCAGCTCTTTTTCGCGATGCCCTCAATTCAGCGAATTAAAAAAAAATAATTTTTGTTTAAAATTCAAAGAATTAAGTAAACAGTGATGGTTAGTAGTCAATTTTAAAAAAATAATTTTAAGACTCGTGATTAACCGTTATAAATAAGAAGGCCGGTTAAACCGTTCGTTAAAGTTAGCGAGGTATTTTTCATAAGTTAAAAAAAACCACGCCTCGCCTCGTCGTTGGGACGTCGTGTCACTCTCCTGTGTTTTGTGCGTGATGCCGGTCAACTCTGATGCGGTCAACTCGCGAATTAAAATTAATAATAAGAAGAAAATTATAAAGCTTACGGAGAAAACAGTGATGATAAAATGGAATTTATTTAAATACCATATTATTTTTCAATAGTCAACTCGCCAGAATTATTGAATTTTGCGGCGCACACGACATTAACACACACACACACACACCCCCCCCCCTTTTTCATGTTGAAATAGGGTTAGAGCTACTCTCGCGGTACTCCCCTTCCAACGCATAAGAATTGCATTTTTAAAAAGAAAATATCAGTTTCAGGGTGTCCACCGAAGTCGGAAAGTCGGATTTTAGTCGGATAAAAATTTTGTGGTCGGATAAAAATTTTGTGGTCGGATAAAAATTTTGTGGTCGGATAAGTCGGATTTTGGTCGGATAAACGATCCTCGGTCGGATAAACAAAATCTCGGTAGGATAAACGTTCCTCGGTCGGATAAAAGATAGAAATAAATGAATGACGAAGCTCACGTTGCACATTGTTTTGGTTTGGAAATACCAATAGTTCGCAGCAGTATAAAAACTGTTGTTTACCTATGACAGAGTCCCCTGTCCATATCGATATCATATCGTATATATCTATAGTTTTATTTTTTTTTAAATGTGTGTTTTAAAACAAAAGTCGAAAACTAAACTTATACAAACAAATTACAGATATTAAACAAAATAATTCTCGTTAAAGATGGCATTGTAAACATAAAGTGCACTGTGATTGAAACAGATAGAAATTGTGAAATTGCTTACGCTTAGCCATAGTGCCCATAGTATAGATCTAGTAACCGCGTAATAGTAATTAGTGTGATATACTAGATCTAGATATTCATATTAGGATTTTGGTTAAAAATATATCATGATCTGAGTAAATAATAGATATCTATTTACTTTTGTTATATCTCCAAAAAATTTATGGGAGCAGTGTTAACTACGATTTTTGTGCTTATTGTTTAGCTGCTTTAGCAGCAGTCGCCATTTTGTCTGCTTGAAGTCAATAGATCTCTCTAATCTAGTATTTTGTGAAAATTAAAAACGAAAAAAACCTTAGGCTTAGCCTAGCCACGTCTAAAATCTAGATCTAGTTCAGTTAATTTCTTTTAAAATATTTAAACAGTCACGGTATGCCAAAGTCACAACTATTAAAGCAACTATTTAAATAGGTTTAGATCTAGATTCTGTTTCAAATCAAAGCTTATTTTTTATGATTAAATTGATTAAAAATCAGTCCTGTTCAGTGTTGAAAATTATGTGCTAAACATATAGAAATCTAGATTCTAGTCTAGTTAAATGGTTACAATTTAAAGTGTGTTAACTAACAGTTTTTAGGGTAGGCTGCAGTAGGCAAATTCTTGACTAAAGTCTTAAGACTAGTTTACTTTTTGTCAGTTTAAATTTGTTCCTTACTTCACTATCCAGATATTGACAATTTGTATACTATTACAAAAAACACTATCAATCCCATCAACATGGGGAAATGTTATTTTAATTCAGACTGGTTAAAAGACACTTCTTACTCTGAGTGGCTTGAACAACTAAGTGAAAATCGTGAAAAGTTCAAGTGCAAGTACTGTGGTCAAGCTTACCTTATAGGATCGTCAGGCATAAAAGCCTTGAACACCCATATGTCTTCACAAAAGCACATGCGGGCCAGTGCAAGTCATCGTGGTAGCAGTTCAATGCTTAGTTTTGCAACAAAATCAACACCTCCATCATCTCTGAATCAGACTGCCACTTCAACTACATCTAATCCAACTTCAACTACAACTAAACAGCCAACTCTTAAAGTTGCAGATACTCTAAAAGCAGAGGTTAGGTGGACAATGCACCTAGTTTCTAGCCACTCCAGTGCTCGAAGCTCAGACGACATAGGCAGCATTTTTCAACAGATGTTTCCTGACTCGGATATAGCCAAACAGTTTACCTGTGGACGTACCAAAGTAGGTTACTTAGCTACGTTTGGCATAGCCCCTGCTATCAGAGATGCCATTCTAGACAGTTTGAGAGACAGTGTTACTTATGTGATAATGTTTGATGAGAGCCATAACGCTGACCTTGGTAAAAAGCAGCTCGATGTTCACGTGAGATTTATTGATTCTGAAGGTATGGTGAGATCAAAGTATATAGACTCCTATTTCCTTGGACATGCTTCTGCAAATGATATCATGATTCACTTGAGGTCTTTCATTGAGAAAGCAGGAAGTCAAAAGATTTTGCAGCTATCTATGGATGGACCAAATGTTAACTGGAAAGTGTTTAAAACATTGTGCAAAGAAATGGAGGATGATAATGGAATGAGTTTGATTAATATTGGCTCTTGTGGCCTGCACACGGTGCACAACAGCTTTAAAAAGGGTGTTGAGGATTCAGGTTGGGGTGTGGAAGATGTTTTAAAGTCTCTTTATTACCTCTTTAAGGAATCACCAGCCAGGAGGGAGGACTTTTTTAAAGTAACAGAGGCCTCCAAACTTCCTCTCAAGTTCTGTGGACATCGTTGGTTGGAGAATGTTCCAGCTGCTGAACGAGCACTGCAAATCTGGCCAGCCATTTTACGCTACCTGTCTGCAGTAAAAAAGGGAACAGTCAACAAGCCTGGGTGTAAGAGTTTTTTAACACTGGTAGACAAGGAAGGGGACTATCTGTTCAAAGCTAAGCTTCACACCTTCATATTTGTAGCCAAGATTGCAAAACCCTTTCTTGAGAAGTTTCAGGCCGATGCTCCACTGTCACCCTTTCTTGGTGCAGACCTCTTCGCCATGACCAAAAGACTCTACAGCCTTATCTTAACTCCTGAATATGTGATGACAGTGACTAAAGCTTCACACCTTAAAATACCCAAAGACCTGCCATCCAATGCTTTCAAACGGGAGGCAGACTTCAGCTTAGGTCACCAGGCAGAAGTCATTCTGAAAGAACTGAAAGAAGCAGGGAAGGTTTCAGAGCTTAAGTTGAAAGATTTCAGACAAAACTTCCTCAAATTTATAAAGGGCATGGTTAACAAGATTCTTAGCAAGTCACCCCTTAAGTATGACATTGTCAGTTTCATACAGTGTTTGGACCCAACTGTTATCACACTTGAACCCATCAAAGCCAAGAAACTGTTCAAGAAAGTGACAGAGCATCTCAGCCTTACGAAATGGATCCAGGGTGATGAGGTGGATCAGGTGTTATATGACTTTGAGACCCTGGTAGATAGGCTGTCTCAATCAACAGTGAGGTACAATGGTGAGCGCCTAGATGAGTTCTTCATTGAACATGGTCAGTTGGATAGTTCACCTGCATTGAAAAAGGTAATCCAGATGGTCCTGCTGCTAAGCCATGGCAATGCTGATGTTGAGAGGGGTTTCTCAACCAACAAAGAAGCAACTGTAGAGAACCTGTTGGAAGAAAGTTTAGTAGCTAAGAGACTGATATGTCAGTATGTTAAGGACAACGGGCCTTTGGCTGAGATTCCTATCAACAAAAAAATGTTAGACTACTCTAGTAAGGCCCACAAAACCTACATTGATGCTATAGATAAGAAGAAGAAAGATAAAGAAGAAAGTGAGCAGACTGGGAAAAGGAAGAGAAAGGCAGAAGAAATCACAGACATGAAAGCAAAGAAGAGGAAGATAGAGCTTGATATTGATCTTTTAATCAAATCTGCTGATGAAATTATAGAAAAGGCAGTGAAGGAAACAGGAAAAGATGTACATGCTTCAATTGTAAAAAGCTTAGCTTTTAAGAGTGATGCCACAAAGAAGAAAGAGGAGGTAAAGGCTCTAGCTGCTCTCATCAATGAGAGGGAGGCTGAGCTGAAGCTTTAAAAGGCAGCTGTCTATTGTAAATTGTTTATAAACTGTATATATAGTGTAAATAATTTGAAATTATTTGTTTTATAAATCAACTTTACCAATGAACAATTTAAGTACAATGATAAGTTCTTTAAGGATGAATAATTTGACTATACGGATATCAAGTATGTAGTACAGATGTGATCCTCTAGTCTAAATGAATACATTGCTGAAGTAGAATGAAGGTATGTAGTTGTGTTCTTGTCAGTTTTTATGTTATTTTTTACAAAATATGTTAACAAAAAAACATACAATACTGCAAGTTAAATTTTTACTTGTCGAATATATACTTTTACTTGTCCGAATAATAACTTTTACTTGTCGGTTGGATGGTAGGATTTTTTGGTGGCTGGTAGGATTTTTTTGGACCAGATTTGGGTGGACACCCTGAGTTTTGATATTAATGTGGTGAGCTTACGTCAAATGCCTTTGACTTGCAGGAAATTTGTCACTAAATGACCGAACTCGAATTTGAGAACCGATTAATCGCCCGGTATCTTTGCTACGTCTATCAAATGACTCTCGTAGATACTTCACTAAGCGGCTCGCGCCGATCAATTATTTGGATGCGGGAAACAGACTATAAACCGGTGACCAGAGAATGCCGTTAGGTCACGGGGTCATATGGTTTTATAGCTTTCTTTGTCTTTATAAGAAACCGACTATAGTTAATATAAATAGAAACAGTCGCGGCCTTGACTGTTGTTGACATCAAACGCGCACTGTGTGTAGCTTTCGTACAGTGCCTCGACTACTAAGCAAATAATTAGAAGAGCATTCTTTAGCCGTAGGCGAACTAAACTAATAGTGGTGACGTGTATATTATTTATATACCGGAATATGGAGAAAGCGATTTGATTTCACCGTCGCTCGCGTTGGTCTCGTATGCTGCCCTGCATCTTAACAGTAAAGTTGCGGTTAACCAATCCTGATTAAATAGGACCTGTCCTGATCTGAGGACCGGTTAACCGTCAACAACCTTAGTTGAAACAGTATCATTATTTGGAAAAACACTCGCCTGTGGCCGTGGCGAAACATTTGCAATCTGTGCCAGACCTAATTATCTTTTGAAAGTGGTGGGTTCAATAACAATAAAGTTTAATGCAAAAATTACAACTGCTGATTAGTAAAGTAAAAGTAGTGAATCTACATCTGTTAACAATTACTTTGACTTTGTTATTGTTGAAGGAATAGGAACATCAGATATGCGATGGAAATTTTTATTTACCACCCTACTTTTTGGAAGAAATAAAGATTTTTCTAATACCTATCTTTTTAATGCCAGAGTCAAAGAAATGTTTCCAGAAAAATTACAATGAAACAAGAGCAATCATTAATTCGGTTAATTCAGATGAATGATACTCTTTCGAAAGTTTCTAACTAAAAACTAATATTTATCTAAAAGCAAAGCTAACTTCAATTGACGAAAGAACTGTTCAAGTTCAAAAAGGCCACTAGAGAAATGCTGGAAAGCTGAACTCTATGCAGCCTCTGTTCACATGTGAAAAACATGGTTATTCTCTCGTGTATCTGAATGCAATGTAAACATTTCCAGTATTCTGTGGTGTTCTGTAGACACTTAAATTAAATGATAATGGATTTAACTTATTACTTTATATTTATTTAGTATGTAGTCCTTAAACCAGCGCCGTTTGGTGCCGCGACGCAGCGCGTGGACTCCTCTACAGATTTTTTTTCTTGGCAGGTTGGCAGGCCTGCTATCAAATCATCTAACAAATAATCTTGTGAATATATAAAAGAAAAAATGGACTGTTACTTTAATGAAAAGAATGAATGAATATCTAATATTAATTTTCTGCTTTCATTACTAAAAAAAATTCAAAACCTTTAGAACTATGCTAAAAAATAGCAATGAAATTAATTTCTTACAACACATACCTGTCAAATTTCATGTTTTTTAAAGATAAAAATATATGTTTATAATCTTTGTTTACATTTCTTAGCAACAGTAACTAAGAATAATGATGTCATAGGATATCAATTTATTAAATATTTCCCATTTTAAAAAGTATTTCATTTAGGTAATTACGCTTTAAAATGGGTTGTTCATAACTAAATTTGCTTCAAAACAGAATTTGAACAAATTGAGTAAGATTCAATATAACTAAGAAAAAGAAAATGTTTAAATGAAGAAACACTCGATACCTAACTTGTTAGTGTTTACAACTTGACAAGGCTGCATTGATGATCTACATACAAATACAAATTAGAACCACTTAATCAAAATCACCAAGTATCTTTCCAACACAATTTTTAAATGATATTTAAAAATATGGTCAAACAAACTTTAAACATGCCAAACTATGCAGTGAATATTTATATTTAGGTTCTCAAAACAAAACAAAAATATGGGAACAGGTGGCCATCACCATTCATGATTATTTTTAATGAATACACACTGTACCAGAAGTTAATTTAATACATTGATTCTAGCAAAAAATTAATGTCTCATAAATTTACCATCTTTTTTAAAAATCCCTAGGTCACTGTCATGAAATCAATGGGTGAGGAAACTCCTGTAGGCATCAAATCTTCCAAGGACTAGGCAACTGGTATATAGACATTGATTGGACAATGTATGACCTACAACATAATTTTAATTAACAAAAATCTATCAACTTCTTAAAATATGACTTAAACATTTGGACACGGACAACAGGCAACTTTACTCCTGTCATAAATGCATCTTCACTGGGTACAATTAACCTTTCTTTTAAAATGATGCGTTATGAAAGACACAACAATGGTTCATGGCAATACTATACTGCTCATTTATCATGGTTTTCATTCATAAGTTAGTTTCCCATTTGAAAAGAATTTATAAAAATTTGGATCCATAAACTCATTTGGAGGCATTAGATTTTAAAAAATTTGTGGGTGCTGTTTGTGCTATTACTTCTCAATAACTTAATTTGTTTTGCTATTTAAAGCAGTGTGTTTTTGAGTCTATTTTTTTAATGATGTAATTGTAATGTAATCATTTTGGCTTCGTTCACCAAACTGGGTATTGGTAAAGATTAGGCATGATTCCTAGTCATTAAAACTAAAGTAAGGAAAAGGAATATGGGGTCCAAATTAAATTAGCATTTTAATTCGAATTCTTCCTTTGTGAAGTTTTTTTTCCACAGTAACTTATGTTGCATTTGAATAAACCTTGTTTGCACTGATGAATCTTGATGAAAGTTGTCTCTATCTTGTTGTTGTAGAAGCCATGTGCATGTTTGAATGTCAAAGAGGGTTGCAAGGATGATATTTACACTTTTTGACTGTTAACTCTAGGTTATTTTAGAGAGTTTATTTTTGTTGTAGATCTATGCAAAACAAAAATAATTTTATTCCTATTAGAGGTTGTGACTCATGTTTCTCAACCTGTTTAACAATCATACACCAACTACTTTAAAGTTTGTAATATTTAAGCTGTGTAGGTGAAATATGAACCACAAAAAGTCTCAGAAAAGTTTTTATCTTCAAAACATTGGTAGGCATTTAAAATCAGTCCAACTTAGTTTGAGCTGATGCAAGTTATATAAATTACTATGTACTATCTCCTTATGTTACCTTCCCCACCTTTTTCTTTTAATTTTTTTTAAATTGGTGTATGGCATTGGAACATTAGTGTACAAGAATTGCTGTATAAGAAATATTTTGCAGTGCTTGATGGTGATGTCTGTATTAAGCTGGATGATGTGTGGTTGTTGAAGTGTGAAATGGTTTTGCTTGAAATCGTAGGTCTAATCCATCTGTCCTATTGAAATCAATAAAATTATTTTAAAAAAACAAAACCAGAATGGCCTTGTAATTAATTTTTCAAGCACCGTGGTACAGTTAAGAAAAGTGCCAGCTCTTGTATTGCATTCAGGATACTAAGAATATTATTGGGGGTGGGTGCGGGTGGTACTTTAGAAAAAATGTTTGACCATTTGAGAAGTCAATATGTGTTGCACTTTTGCTTAATTTGTTAAGAGAAATTAAATTAATGGCGCTTTAAGAAATACTATTTATGTACACATTTGATTTTTTTTTGTTTTGTTGCAAATATTTAAGTAGAAGTACTAAATAACTAGTACTGGAAGTACCAAGGTCACAATTGGCAGTGTTAAAAAAACCATTTAAAATCTAGAGTTTTGTATTTAAGGATAAAAATCTTCAGCATAGCACCATGTAAACAAGTAAACCCCACAAAAATGACAAGCCAGCCACTGAATTATTTTGCATTTCAAGGAAGGTGGTTTTTAAATGGATGTAGCTGATCTGAAACTGAGTGAGCTGTAGCTCTTGTGCAACACAGTATAGAGTGTGTTGTGAGAGACGTGTTATTGGGAAGAGTTAGATCAGTGATTTTAACAAGTTTATATTGGCACCATGTCATAGAATGCTGATCAAGCAAATGCTAATTTAAATGTACTTAATTAAAATCTCAACCTTCCAACAAAAAAATATAGGATGAAACAGTTTAAAATTTAAACTGATTGGCATAATGATAGAGAAGGGAGTGCGTTTATAATTAACACAACAGGAGCATTCATAAATGAGAGACAATACATCTTGTTCAACTTTAATTGACTCTTAAATTTATGTTACAAATTTGATTAAATTTGATCAATAGTATTTTACAAACAACAAATTCTTATTCACAAAATAAATATTGCATCCGTCTTAACAGTTGAAATTAGACTGTGGAGTGTTTTTTGCTTTGTGGGTTGGTTACCTGCCTATCTGCCAAATATTGGAGAGGCTAATTTTTTACACAAACAAAATGCAAGTTATACATTATTTCCTTCTTTAAATGCCACCTTTGTATATTTTAGAAAAAAATATCTACATTGTGTATTAATAAATATCAATTATTAAAAATGGGGATAATACTAATACCCCTGACCTTTTTTTACAATACAGAGATCAAATTATTTATTCCATTTCCATGAACACTTTAGGTTACACATCTACTTTTTCAAATATAATTGGACACATGGCTGTGAAATAAAAAAATTAAGTTAAAAATTTTAAAGTTTACCTGGCCAACAAAGCTGGTGAAATAAGTTTAGCAGATAAAAATCTAACACAACTTCGCATCTAAATAATTTATAGGAATATTTCCTTTAAATGTTACGGCATGGATGTAAATCTCTATGAATAATGCCCAGGTATTGTTTGATATGAGGTAAAGCAGCCTTTCCCATACATTTTACAGGTTTGAGGGCCTCATCAATCAGTTATCAGTTTTTGAGACACACAAAATATGAAAACAGTGAGGAATAATTTATATCTGGTATAATTGTTCAGAAAACCATTGTGATAACTGCTTTTAATTATGTCAATATTTCTCTGTTGTTGCAACTTTATAATTTAATGTGCTACATGTGAAATTAATAAGTCACTGTTAAAAATAAAGTCATAGTCTGATCATATGCCAGTGTTCATACAAAATATAGTACATGAAGGAAATAATGGCACTAGGAAATTTTGATTTTCGAAAGAGATGGGGGTAGGGGTGGTGGTGGTTAGAGATTTTGTTAAATTTAAATACAGAGAGAGCTGCCCTCAGGTTTAAGTAAAAGGAACATACAAAGGGTAGAGAAAAGAAGTCATTTGCCTCCAGTGTACTTTCCACAATTTCAACCTTGCTGACCATACCTGTTTAGTCCTCAATGTTTTATTGACTTATTTGTAGCCATCACTTTGTATGCCTTGATTTCATGAGAATTAGCTCTTTTAAGTCCACTTTTTTTTTGGAACTGCATTTCTTCAGGATTTTTTATACTCTTAGTATTTCTTTGATTTCCATTGCATTAATGAATTAAAGAGGCTTATGAATGTTCACAGTCACAGGCTGAAGTCTAAACTTGCATATTAGTGATACCTTCAGATATTGCCAGTTTGAAAACATTTTGATAGTGACAGGCTTCATTGTAATATATGGATTTAATTTACCCAATCTTTGATATGTAATTCTTTGTGCTAAAATCTTTGTAAGTCAATAGAATTAGAATACATAAATAGTATTGTGCTTTCAATTTCAAGTTACTTTCCTTTCAACAAAAATAAGAAAGAAAAAAGTTTGTAGAATTTAGAAAATTTTAAAGAGTAATTATTTATAAAATAAATGTAATTAGCTCAAAAGTCAACTGAATGGTGACAGTTCTGACTGATGATAAACTACAGTTGAAAGATATTCCTACATCAATCTAAATTAGACAGTTCTATTCAGATTTATGTTGAAAAATGACACTGTGTAGAAATATAAATTGAGATGTGTATTTAAATTAATTTTTGGAAAAATAAGGAGTTGATGCTAGATTTTAAGAAACAAAAAAGGATCCAGGTCATGATATGTGAATACAAATTTAGCCATAGACTTTCAACTTTCATTTCCTGATGTAAAAAAAACAAACATAAATAACAAATCAACAGATCTTTCTATTATAAGAGTACAGCTCAATCAGGCCAAGGACTAGATTTTTGGATTCTTAAAAATCTGTTGTAGATGTATTGGAAAACATACTTTTTGTTAAAGACCTTTCACTACGGCAGTGAAAGCACATCATTTGAAATAGAAAAAAATAATAAATATAAGTTTATTTAAAAAAATATATAATACCAGTAAGGTCACAGGGTCAAATCTATATATAATCTCCAAACTATGTCACAGCTAATAAATTACAGTATTTAAATATCTCAGATTGAACTTCAAGAGCGATCTCCGCTGCTGTTGATTTCTATCTTCTTTGGTGTTGCTAGAGATTCCCGCTTGCTGAAACTCTCCACATCTTTGAGTAAATTTCTTATACCGTCCACTTTGGGGGAACCCGGTTCCTCCCGCAGTTGCACGTCTTCTCTCAGCTTCTTGACCTTCCTTTCCTCAACCTGCGTCTTGTGAGGTTTAAAAGGCGGGGCCACTTTGGCACATGTCGCCTTGACCACATCATGCGTCGCGCTTTTTAAACACTTTTCCCCATCTTTTGGCTCCGTGTATGAAATATCACTCTGTCCCATCACCGGCGCTGCATCAGCTGGGAGATTGCTGCGTGCGTCTGTACAAATCTTGACCGGTCCATTCTCCACCCATTTATCATCACAGCCTGGTGCTTGGTGGCCACATAAAGTGTCTGAAAAATTTTTCATGGAGTCCAGACTGCCGCTGTATACCCCGGGAGGTTTTTCATCTACTAATTCACCGTTGGTCACTAGGAGAGACGCATCATCTAATTTTGGAAGGTCTCTAAATTCCAAGTCCACAGGTGAAGACGACGAGGTCTTGTTTGTTGTGGTTTCTTGATTGGGTGCATCAAGATTTTCCCTCTCCGGTCTTTTCCTCCTTTCCCCTTTCTTGTCCCTCAGGGAGGGGGCACGGAGGAGACCTTTAGTTTTTATCAGTTCAGAGTCCAAAGGGTTGGTTCGGCTTGCTAGGATAGTCTGTCTCTCCTCTTCAGCGCCACGAATGGCATCCACTCTGAAAAGATAACATAAAAAAGTAAGACATTTTTACATGGTTGGTTATATGAAAATTCGGCAAACATTAATAAATCCATATCACATTTTTATTTACAATGTTACAGTATAAAGATTTTTTTGTTGTACTCAAGAGACAATGACATATGGTCTCAGGCGACAGACCCTCATATTAAAAAATAACAAGCGTTTCCATTTTTGTGACCATTACATGAGATCCATGATAATTCATCAGAAATGACAAACTCACACAAATAAATTGTGAGGCCATGACCAAGGCACAGATATTTAGCACATGCCATTTTTCTACAACAAAAGTCCAACCTTTGCTGGCTGTCAGGTTGCATAGAGTTGATCTCCTCCAACAGGTTGGCCATTTGCTGGTCCTGCTCCGATGACTGGTTGGACTGACCTAGCCTTCCAGATACAAGGGAGGAAATAATCATAACTCGATGTACACATTCAGTTTGGCGTAAATTATGTTAGCTCTTCACACTTTTCAAATGAAAACATCTTTCTGATTATACAATGTGGTGTGGGCATAAATTTGAATTTCATCAAAATATTCCACAAAAATATTAAGTCCTGAATTATTTAAATATATTATACGTGATGTGGGTTTTGTAATACGGGAAATATATTATATATTTGCTTGAGAGACAGATTTCTATGTTTAAATTGTTCTACCTTGAAAAATTTACTTTTAAACAGAATTCTAATCTATTAACTCAAAATTACCAAATTTAAGATAAAATATTTTTCTGTCAGGTATGTTACCATATTTCAATTCTGGTAAAAAAAAATACTTTTCAAGCTATCTAAAAAAAAATGATCAGGTCAAACCTACTTGGGTGCCAGCCTCTCTGTGACGGCCGCGATGGAAGACACAAAAGACGTGAGCTGCGATGCTATCACTCGTAGATGTTGGCTTTCTTGTTTTAGTCTCATGACATCCTGGATCTGGGCTAAATGCATCCAAGCAAAATCATTGGAAATAATTCAGTCTGGCTTTATTTGGCATTAAGAGCATTTATACAGGGTTAAATAATGCACTAGAAGTATAAACTAAATCATTTATACAGGGTTAAATAATGCACTAGAAGTATAAACTAAATCATTTATACAGGGTTAAATAATGCACTAGAAGTATAAACTAAATCATTTATACAGGGTTAAATAATGCACTAGAAGTATAAACTAAATCATTTATACAGGGTTAAATAATGCACTAGAAGTATAAACTAAATCATTTATACAGGGTTAAATAATGCACTAGAAGTATAAACTAAATCATTTATACAGGGTTAAATAATGCACTAGAAGTATAAACTAAATCATTTATACAGGGTTAAATAATGCACTAGAAGTATAAACTAAATCATTTATACAGGGTTAAATAATGCACTAGAAGTATAAACTAAATCATTTATACAGGGTTAAATAATGCACTAGAAGTATAAACTAAATCATTTATATTGGATTATATAATGCACTAGAAGTATAAACTTAACCATTTATACAAATACAAGATTAAATAATGCACTACAAGTATAAACTAAATCATTTTAAAGGTCCTCTATAATGCAATAGTACAAAAAATGAATGTAAATTAAATAAAAGACTTGTCCATTATTTTCCTTGATGAGATGAAATATATATAAGAAATGAAGTTGTTTTGGGGCAAAAAAAAATGGTTGTGACTGTTACTTATGTTAGTGAGTTAGTGTTACAAAAAAATTTAAATTCTAATTGCAAGAAATCTCAACTACCTTGATAAAGATCTTGCTCATTGTTCAATCTCTCTAGACTTTCTTCCCAGTGCTGATGAACAAATTCAAACCAAAGAAATTATGAATGAAATTTATCTAGTACAGGTAGTTCTAGTAGCTGAACTAATACACAATTAAAAAAAACACACTTAAGAAATTCTAAAAAAGATTGAAATATATTTTCTAAACTTTGAACAAAGTGTGCCAGATTCAACTCATGTGGAGGTGTGGCATCTGTGTTTAAACCTGTCCTACGTCTTCTCTACCTTTTCAAGCAGTGGTAACTTCTGCTCAAGGATATTGTAATGTGAGTCCAAATTATTCTGGATCGTCTCGATACTGCCGGCAAGTGTCATGACTTCATCTTTCTTGGCCAGACATCTGCGCATGGTCAGGTCCCGCTGTAACTCCTGGCACTGGCCTTTCATCTGTTCAAATCGTTGCAAGAGATCCTAAATTAAAAATAAAAGACAGAAAAAAATCTATTCCGATTGGTTGTTCCCAATGGCTATTTTTGAAAGGCATCTTTTATGACAGCTTGACCCACCAACCAGTTCTCCACTTGTGAGGGGGGGAGCGTAGAAAGGCATTAAGGTAATGTAACCACCTTTCAAATCACAAATTTACCAGAACTTTTCTCTCCAGATCCTACAACTGAATTAAAGATTTAAAAGACGCCACCAACCCTGTGGGCATTCTCAAACTCTCGGCAGTGTTCCGCAAATTGACCCTTGGCATCAATGAATTTGACCTTGGCTCCGTTCAGTCCACTAGCACGCCTGGTGTGGTTTGGGGTCAACCTGTGAATGACCGGGCTCCCTGGACAAGATGTTCCAGCGTGAACTCCATTGACCCTGAAGGATCCAACAATTCAAACATTTAATAAGTTTACTATACTTATATTTTGTTCAGATTCAAAAGAAAGCCATACAATTAAATAAACTATTACTTGATCACAAAGTCAGTGAGAAGTGAGAGTTACTCACCCATTAGTCCCTGCAGTAGCTAGAGTACATCTCTGCATAGGAACATACAGCAGTGGTTCTAGACTCCTGATAAAAAAAAACACAACATTATTAAGGTTTCTCTAATTATTCAAAAAGAAATGAATTATTTGATCAAATTTAAAATCATTGTAATTGAGGGAGAAAATTTTTAGAGCACTTCTACCGTGTATTGATTATAGCTATATGAATTATCAAAGCCAAAAGAAAATGAATTATACTAAAAAATTATATAAATGATTTATTTTTATCCACAAAATTTACACTGTTAACACGGGCAAGAAAATTTCTGAGCAAAATTAAGAGGAGCAATTAAAATTTAACGCAGCGATGGAGATCTGTAATTTTTTATATTTGGAATACTGGATACATTTTTTTAAAACATGAACCTGTAAATCACATGCTAATGATAGCAGTTAAGTTAAGCAATCAACTTGTTCATTTTCATTTGAAAAAATAAATAAATAAATAAATAAAAATAATGAAATATTTAAAAGGTTTGTTTGAGGGCAAATCTGATAGACTACTATTTAGGCCCTTTTTAAAAAAAAATAAATAAACAAAATAAATAAAATTACCAGGAAATAGCTTACTTGAAAAACTCAGTTTTATATGAGGTATCAATCTGACCACTCTGTGTGGGGTGAATGGGGTGCTGCTTCTGTACTATGGACTTTAACCTCTCCATCAAGACCTGATGGGTGGGGTAAGGTGGGACATTCAAATATTCACAATTAGTGATGGTGACAAAAGTTAATGATTAATGTTAACGCAGAATTCCATCAAGACCTGGTGGGTGGGGTAAGGTGGGACATTCAAATATTCACAATTAGTGACAGTGACAAAAGTTAACGATAAATGTTATCACAGAATTCCAGGTTCAGATTATGTGAGTGAAGGGGGCAGGGCAGAGAAGAAAACGATCATTTCCAAGTAGGCAGTACATGAGTTGGAGTAACAGTACTTGTCGTCATCACATGTTGAGATATTTATTTATAAAGTTCAATATTATGCATTTCCCTCTGTAAGTCTTGTTGTATTTATATTATCACTGAAAATCCCTATTGGGCAGATACGTTCATTTTGTTATGAGATGACCTTTTTTCCGGTTATTTTCTGCAACTTTCAACGAATTATGAATCAGGTCAGGAGAACAAAAACAAAACCCTTACATTTGCAAAGTCCAAGAATTCAAACTTGGTGGCTGATCCCCTGAAAGCGCTGGCGATCACAAGGTGAACATGCAGCGTAGGAAGAAGGGCAGATAACGACTTGAGTTGTGAGCGAAATGTGACCTCTTTCTCAGCATACTGACTGGAAGACAGAGTCAAACCAAACATTAATCGTTTCTAAAAATTGAAATCTCTTATAGCACATGTGTTACTCAGTTATAGAATTAATTATTTGTTAATTAAGACTCGGACCATTGAGTCTGATCTGTTGACTTGCCAGGTAGACTGAGCTAAAACTGTAATCCTCATATTTTTCCAACTAGTAAATTTTATTTTTTAAAGTATCAGAAAACAACAGCAATGAACAGAAGGCTGTTCTCACCTGTCTACTTTCTGCAGCACCATTGCTTTTGTCTCAGCTAACCTCTCCAAGAGGTTCACATAAAGTTCTTCTATAGCTGCCCTCTCTTTGCTGGAGTTTGCCTTTATTTCCTCAAGCAGAGCCTTGAATAAAAGAATCCCTTCACGGACGGAGTTCTGGAGTTCACAGAATGCCTGAGGATCAGTGGTAAATATTTCTTTTACTTGTACAAAATAAGTATTTTAAAAAAATGTCTTAGGTTAAAATAATGATAACATTTTTAAGCGTATTAATTGCCAAATTCTGCTTTTTATTTTGCTACCTCCTAATCTGACACTTGGCGTCAATCACTTAAAAGTTTTAAAGAAATAAGGATCCTGTCGCGTAACTTTCCTTTAAGGATAAGTGATAAAACTGATAAGGAGACTCATCTACCTGAACTCTGATATCTAACTTCTTAAAACTCTGTGTGTAGGCTGTTTCCAGATCTAGACAATGTCCCCGGCTTTCTCTGTGAATAAAAGAGAATGTTTTTTAAAAAAAAACAACGGTGAGAAACTAGTGTAATTAAAATGAGCACATCTTAAAATAAATTAATTGTTAAGGGTTATATTGTAAAAAATCCAGATATGGTTGTCTCAAGACACTGAAATCTGGCCATTGCGGAATAGGGTGTGTTTTGAGGGGGAAAAAATTCATTTAAAAGACTAAGATGTTTGGTACTAATGGTGTTATAGTAAAAAAAGTACTTACATTCTCATGTCTCTAAAGCACTTGATGCTAATAGTGTTATAGTAAAAAAAAGTACTTACATTCTCATGTCTCTAAAGCACTTGATGCTAATAGTGTTATAGTAAAAAAGTACTTACATTCTCATGTCTCTAAAGCACTTGATGCTAATAGTGTTATGGTAAAAAAAAAGTACATGTACTTACATTCTCATGTCTCTAAAGCACTTGATGCTAATAGTGTTATAGTAAAAAAAAAGTACTTACATTCTCATGTCTCTAAAGCAGTTGATGCACAACATAATTTTCTTCTCAGCAGAAAACATAATATATGGTTCTTCGTGAAGTGCTGAAAAACAAAGACTTTTGATTTTGTTATGTCTTTTTGATAATGTTGTAAAAATAATAGTTCCCAAATAACTAGAAATTATTTTAAAATGGGGCAAATCCTTAGGATACTGGAGCTAAGTTTTTAAGATTACCAACACCTTAAGAAATGTAATTAATGTACCCTTCAATGAAATCCAAATCTAAACAAATGAATAGAAATTATAGCTCCTGCTCCATAATATTGATATAGTAGAAAAGGAGCTAGTTAAATATTATCAGAAATAATATTTTTAGGGACGTGCAAGAAGGAAGTGAGTTGATAAGCATATTCATACCCATTTCCTGAATTTTAAGATGGTGGTTGATACTACAAATGTGATTTCTAAAATAACTTAACCCAGATCCTGCCACACCAGCTTGGTTGTAGCTTGGTTGCAGTTTGGTTGTAATGGTTGTAGCTTGGTTGCAGTTTAATTGTAATAGTTGTAGTTTGGTTGTGATGCTAAAAATAGATACTTACAGCACTTTTTGTGAACTTCTCTTGCTCGTTTTGTCAACAGGACCATGTCATGGCTAGAAAACATTTTGGCACGATGAGTCTCCTCGCGACATTTTGTGCACAAAGGCTGCATGCATGTGTTACAAAAAAACATCTGTACAGCAGTCTAGGGAAAACACGGTGACAATTTTTGAAATATGTTATATAGATGATTTATATTTAATTTAAGTTGCAATCACACACTTTACACTATTTTATTATTGTGTTCTAAAAAAATTTTTCTACCATTCATACATTAATTTACTTTGCCCCATCCCCTAAAAAAAAATATTTGGTTTTTGGTACAATTGATTAAAAATGCAATTCAATCCGACTCTCTCTTTGTTTACAAATATTTCTACATAATTAGTTTGCTTTTGTAAAGAACTTATAAGCATTAACTTGAACTAATCTCCTTCAAAATAAAACTTATTACTAATAGTAATAGTTGGCAATAAAGAGAAAACGTACAGCATCACAATTGGCGCACTGAGCGCGCTCTTCTGTTGATGATTCAATCATGAATTTGAGAAGTAAGTCAGGTGGAGGTAGAGAAGATCCATCTTTTAGTGTGTGAAGATACCTGAAATTTTAATGATGCCAGGGTGAGTTCCAGTGAATGTTGGAAACTTTGCCATACATATTAATTACTAACTGTTGAAACTTAGGTCACGGCAACAGGTGTGAATTTTATGTTATTAATATTAATAAATAATAGGATAAAGCTGATAGTCTGGAAGATCTCTGCCATTCCTTTATGCATTTTTCATCTTTGCCTTTCATACAAACTTTGTGACCTTTGAACTTGCTTTAAAAGTCAGCTACAAAAACACATTAGCCCTTTATCTTTACCTCAAAATTATTTTTTCATTCATCAAGAAATAAAACCCAATTTAAGTATGTAATGTACCTTACCCGCAAAGTGGACAAGAAATTTTTCCTTCAGATGCCCTGCCACGCAGGCAGTGTGCACAGAAGCTATGAAAGCATCCAAAAATACAAGGCTCTTCATAAGGTTCATTACAAAGGTAGCACAAAAGTGGATTCCGAGGTGAAGGCAGGAGTGGTTCGTCAGGGTTTTCCATTGGCTGAAAAATTTCTCCTGACATACTTGTATCCAGGACTGGATAAAGGAATTACTGATACCGGTACAAAATAATGTACTAGAGCTTCAAGTTCTTGGAAAAAAAATAAAAAAAATAAAAGATGAAACACTACAGAAATGTATAAGTATAAATTATAAAAATTCTGAATCCATATATAGAAATTCAATCCATTAAAGAGTGAATAAAAAGAGTGTAATCATTATGACCCTGAGCTTATTGATGTGTAAAAATAATTAGTATTACTATTATTTAATAATGATTGTTCAACAGTTGTAGATATTTTTAAAGGATTCGAAGTAAGGTTGTAAAGACTGCTCGTTTTTGAGGACCGGTTAACCGTTCAAAAAAAAGACAGGTTAACCGCGAGTCCCTAGGCCTATATTATATTATTATCGAAGTGTCTACAGACACCGCGGCGGTGCACCCAGCTAAACCGTCGTCCTTGGCCTGCTTACACCGCCGCGGTGTACCTAGCTAAACCATTGGCTTTGGCCTAGGTACACCGCGGCTAAAAAAATGAGATGATTTCACTATATTTAGGCTAAAAGTGTGTCATCCCTATGCAAATAAACAGTAGACCTTAAATAATCAATGTATCTATGCAATTGTTAAATTACTGAATGTTTAAGAAAGCTATTTTGGTCACCATTCCAGCATAATTAGTTATAACTTTTAAAAACCAACATATTTCATGAGCAGTTCCAGGTGAATGGTAAAGTGCAGTGAATTAGCGGTTACGTAGGTGGTGTCGGGTTCGAATCTCTGTGATGGAATAAATTTTTTAAAAATTGTTATTATTTTAATTTTAAAACCACAATGTGGGTGCTCGCAAATGGTGTTTTATACTACGTGCATATCCAAGTATCAATGAAGCATTCACCACAAAAGACTGTCTTATCTTTTGTGTTACAGACTCTCCTTCTATTTCTACACAGTCTTACGCCTATGCATGCTTTAATATTTAATGGATTTATGTTAAGTATTTCATTTTTGTTAGAGTTTTAAATTTTAAAAAATGATTGTATGTTGGATTTCGTAGATAGTTTAGGCGACCCATTCCATACCCAAATTCGAGACGGGAACGAGAATCGGTATGAGTTTGTTCTTGCATACGGCTAGGTAAAGGTGTTTCTATCACCATCGCTATGATGAGTATGACCTTTATGTTTAACAAAAGGATTGTATTGGTATTAGATTATCTCTTTGTCTCATTGACTAGCTAACTTTAAAAAAAGTGTAGAACACGTTGTTTTCCACCGGACCCCTCCCCCATTATAATAATATAGGTAAATACACCCCCCACACACACACACAAACACCAAAAGAAAAGGAAAATTAATTTCAATTTTTATTTTTAAAATGTGTATTCATTCAAAGATATTAACAATTACATAATATTCAAATATTTACCTTATACGTAAGGGGCGAAGAAAGTGATTTTAATTTATTTCATTTTCAAATAGAAAATACGTTGTTTTTTGTTGTTGTTGGGTTGTTGTTTTTTTTTGACAGCTCTGTGACGTCATATTGAAAAAAATGGGGGGGGGGTCTACATTTTTCTGACGACATGTGACGAGGGGGTGAAAATCGTCAAAAATCGTGTGACGTTATTTATGGACATTTTTTCACTGGATTGACAAATAAGATAGCCTACACGCACAGGTTATAATTTGTTCAGGTAGACTGTCACTAGTAGACTAGTAGTATATAATCTTAACTTTAAAATGTATTTGTTAAAATGGTACTTGATAATTATGTCAGTTTCCACAGCCTGAAAGAGAAATAGTGGCGTTCCTCGTTGCCGTTGAATGAAGAAAGATAGGAATAGGGGGGATATGAAGAGTCGAAGATGATAGAGTATCATTTTGCAGAAACATAAATTTTGCGTTGAATGGACATTTAATAATCACTTTTTAAATCTAAATAGTTTTGAAATTTGAGTATTGGCAAGCGATTTTTACCTCCCCCCTCCGCCTTGTCAAACTTCCAGAGACCCCCCTATAAACATCACTAAATACATGGTGAACATAAAAATTAAATAAACTTGGCAAGGTGTTGTAGTATTATCATTCAATATCAATAAAACTGTCTTATCCCTATAAAGGACCTAACTCTAACAAAATATGAAATTATTACTGGTATTGCTGATAAGTGATAGCCATAGCTTTTAGTTTAAGTTTAGCCTTAGCAACTAAGCACACTTACAAATTTAAACCAGTAAATACAGAAAGATTGCCAAATAACTTATACTTTTTAGCTAATGCGTAATTTATTCACATCTATGCTTAATTATTGGTAAGGTATCATTTTCTATTAACTTTTATATAATATCTATTTTTAACCGCGGTGTACCTAGCCCTGACACAATGCGTTGGCTAGGTTCACCGCTGCGTTGTTTCCAGCCCAAATCTCGTATTTTGGCTAGGTCCACCGCCGCGGTGTACGTAGTGCCGGCCTATTATTATATGCCTTATTTTTTTAAAACCAACAAGAGAATTTTTCGCCTCGACTTACGTGTTTATAATATATAACACTTACCTATAAAAAATATTGGTAATCCTGCAGATTTTACACGTATATTATAATTTATTATTTCACAGCGAAATTTAATTTTCTCTTGAGAACTTTCGTTTTTAATTTATTAAATGCAAAATTATATGTTGTATTTTAGCTATTACAGCGCTAATTTGTGAGTCTTTTTAATTTCAAATGCATTTTTTCGGCTCTATATAATACAGAATGTGGTCACGATACGTCCATTTTGTTTACCTAGCGAACTGCTGCCAGATGTTTTTTACCTGGCTCGACCCATGCTAAAATAAATTTACTGACTGAAGATATTTTTTTAAAGTATTATTCATCTATTTTAATGTTCTTAGAAGATAAATAAATATTTTAAAGACAATTTCTTTTTTTTTATTTCGTTACTAGATGTTTGATTCTTATTTTCTTTGTTTGTAAGTGAGAAATTTCCATTTGGCATCTTATCGGACAATCCGGCATGTAGTTTGATAATTTAAAAAATGGTTGCATCATCATCAGACTATTTACTGTTGAGAGCCGAAAAAATGGCTTAGAAATTAGAAAGACTTACAAATTAGCGCTGTAATAGCTGAAATACAACATATAATTATGCATTTAATAAATTAAATACGAAAGTTCTCAAGAGAAAATTAAATTTCGCTTTGAAATAATAAATTATAATATACGTGTAAAATCTGCAGGATTACCAAAATATTATTTTAAAGGTCTAACTAACTGAAACTGCCAAACTTAACTATGACTATACTATAACTTGTCTTAACTTATTTTATTAATTATTATACTACTTAGAGACTACTAAAACCTTAAACTAAAACTAGTAAAAGTAAAAGACAGAAAACCTAGGCCGGAATGTTCCAGCTTCAATGCACTTGGCAGAGTCAGCTTTATAAAATTTCTCCAAGTTTTCTTTAGAAGAAGATGATAATCGATAAAGGGAAAAAAATAAAATAATTTTGCGAAAAGCCGACAATGGTTCTTTCATTCATTTTAGTGTGTGTATATTTTTGTCTACAAACACAGAGCATAACCGGAAGACGGAAGCAAAAAAACGGAAGTAGCCAAAGATGGCAGGGTTAATTGTACTACCGAGATCTGAAGTAAGTAAAAACTTTCCGAAAAAAGAAAATAATTATAATGTTTAAGTTGACATTCTATACCAAAGTGGGTGAACCTTTTTTGGTTGCGCTTGCCCAAAATTAAACCAGACCCCACTTATTTATAGCAAAGTACCAACACTCCAATGAAACCCGAAAATAGAGGGTTTGTCTTAGCTGGTTTGATAAAGGAAGGAATATTTTAGTCGCGTGCCGGCTAATTGGGATCTGCGTGCCGACTGTGACACGCGTATCATATGTTCGCCATTACTATACAAGGCTATCTATACAATGATGATGGTTTAACTTATAATTTATAGCGTTATTTGTTTATGATAGTCCAGCATTCTCATAGCGCTCTGATTTTCAAAACTTAGCTTAAATTTTTAAAAAAAGTATTTAGATTTGCCTCTAACTCAAATGTTTCTTTGTAGTCGCATTTTGAATTGTCTTAATGACAGGGACTTGGGAAAACTGCTCCAAAGCTTAGAATGGATGAAGTTGCTTCAAAATAGCGCACTCCCAGAGTCAGAGACTTGTTTTTGTGTCTAAAATGTAAAAATTCAGAAAGAACTTGAAAGATACGTGAGCATTTGAAGACCCTAGTGCTAAAAGTACTAAAGTCACATTGTTGTCAAATTCAATCTAAAAAGCAACTTGTAACATTTGGTTTATAGAAATCTATTGTATAAATTTGAAATCAATACAACGCAACTAAGTCCAATTTTTTAAATGTGTAAAAAAAAATTAAATGTTATCATCAAATGGACAACAAAAAAATTAATTAAAACTTGATCATCTCAAAATGCATAAATGGCATCACGCACATAGGGGGGAGGGAGTCACGAATTTGTGCCGATGTGTGACGAGAGGGAGGGAGGTGTTTAAGAAAATAAAAGTTCCACTTGAATATTTGATTGCTTGCAATTTATATAATGACGTTTTCAATGGCTTCACACGTATTAGGATATTAGAGTGCAGACTAACGCTAAATAAATATTTAAATGACAAGAAAGTAATTTGCAGCATGCTAATTTTCAATTAGAAAATACGGCTCTTTTTTTTTGGGGGGGGGTGGTGTTCAAAGATTTGTGACGTAATATTGGAGGGGAAAGTTTTTGTGACTAAGTGTGACGAGGGGGGGGGTTAAAATCGGTCAAAATCACATGACGTCATTTATAGCTGGCCCCAATTTGTGACTTAAGTACTTTTAGCACTAAGCTCTACATTTATAAATTATTAAAATTATGTTAGCTTAGGCTTATTCTAAAAAATTTAATAATAATAGTTTTTTTAAAAACTTAAAACTTAGTAATGTAGTTATATCTTTTAATTTAATATTTTGATATCAACATTTAAAAATCGAATAAAAATGCAAGACTAGACATAAACCATGGAGTAGCACTGGACGCAATAATCTTCTGTATAGAAGGGGCCTCTGTAACAGAACAGATAATATAATGTTATATTTTTATATTATACTAGCTGACCCGCGGCGTAGCATACGCCGCTAATGATTTAGTGACGGGTGAAGACTTCCTGAAAGACACAGTTGGCAAAATGGGGTGGGTTTGGGAGTGAGTCTATGAGTGAATGAAAAGAAGAAACTCTGGAGAGACCCGCGGCGTATCACCCGTAAAAAATGACGGAAGTGTTCAGCTGAAATCTATTTATTTTGAAAAAATGCACTTTTTAGGACGCCTATGGCGCCCACCTTTTTCAAAATCTCAACTAACTTGTCCTTGTTTGATCAATACGAAATATTAAACTTTCTGAAATGTACACAAAGTATTTTATAACTTTTTACATTGTTCCCTTTTTACAAAATTAAAATATCAGCGAAAACAATGACGTCATATAATTTTTTTTACAGCGCATATTTAATTTGCACACCTTTTGATGCATTGGTGCAGTAATTTGGTGCGCTGCTTTTTAAAATTAGTATCTGTTGAACATACTTGCAGCTTGGTGTCTCGCAGGGTCCGACCACGAAGAGAATTATCATATATATAATTACGCTCAATTATGTAGCGGAACGCTGAGGGACATCACTCTGCTTTTTAAAAAAAAATTGGATAATCATTTTGGTTTCCAGATTAACATATAACACCCTCCACACTATTATTAATAAGTAAACAATTTCATGCGGACGTTTGATAAGAGGTATTATTGGTGCAGTAATTTGGTGCGCTGCTTTCTAAAATTACTTTAAAAATCGTGTGGTGATTAGCACTGTAAAAAAATATTATAAACATACTTTGTGTACATTTCAGGAATATTTCGTATTTATCATATAAGGATATGTTACTTGGGCTTTTGCAAAACATTTATAAGATACTTTGTGTACATTTAAGAAAGTTTAATATTACGTATTTATCATACAAGGACAAGTTAGTTGGGCTTTTAAAAAAGGTGGGCGCCGTAGGCGCCCTTAAAAAAGGGGGCGCCGAAGGCGCCACGGCGCCGCAGCACAAACTAGTAAAACTATATAATTTTCAATTGTCACGCAAGTCAGTCAGTCTGTCCTGACGCTACTAATTTTAGAAAGCAGGGAAAACCAAATTACTGCACCAATGCACCAAAAGGTGTGCAAATTTAAGATGCGTTGTACGATAATATAATATTGCGTCATTGTTTTCGCTCATATTTTAATTTTGGAAAAGGGATCAATGTAAAAAGAGGATTTGATGATGGTTAATTATAAAATAAAAAAACAACCCTTATTATAAAATACTTTGTGTACATTTCAGAAAGTTTAATATTTCGTATTTATCAAACAAGGACAAGTTAGTTGGGCTTTTGAAAAAGGTCCGCGCCGTAGGCGCCCTAAAAAAAGTGAATTTTTTATAAAATAAATAGATTTCAGCTGAAAACTTCCGTCATTTTTGACGGGTGTACGCTATTATATATAGCCCTTATACTTAAAGCATATGTTTTTGATAAAGTACGTAATCATTTGATCAATGTTTGCTTTTTTGGCTTTGGATTACACCGCGGCTAAGTTTTAAATTCATTTATTAATTTTATTTTTTCTTGTCTTTGACTTTGATTAAGGCTCTTTGTAAAAACATTAACATTCCTTGTTTTGTGACGTCTTGTTAGGTTCATACATGCTCTTTTTGAATGATGTGCATGCATCTACTCATATTACAGAAGCCAGTCTTTATTAATTTAGATTTTGTGGTGAAGTTTATAATTCAATGTTTGAAGTAACACTTAATTTTTTATATTTTAAATTCAATGAAATCTTTCAACAAAAACATCGAAAGGGGACGTTATAGTAATAATAATAATTTAATAATATAAACGGGGGACAGAAAGTATCATCTTAATAACTTAAAATTTTAATTTTGTATTAGTCTAAGACTTTTTCTTTCATTGTAATTATAATTGAAATTTCATTAAATTATTTTAAATGTATAATTTGATGTAATTTAAAGAACATGCAGTACCTAATATTATTGGCAAATTATAAATACTGCTAAAAAAGTTAAATGAAACCGGGATGAAAAGTAATTCCACTTCCGGATTCAGAGACTGCTACGTTGCTTTAATGTATCGCAGTGCTGCCAGCGCTAGGTTTTTCAACCTAGATCTAGTTGTTTTTTTTACCTTGTCTAGGTTTTTTATTTAAAAAATAGCCATAGTCTATATTTTAAATAAAAGAAAATATACGAAGTGATAGTATAAAAATAAATACATATGTGCAATTAATATTCTTAATAAATTCGATTTTTCAACAATAAAAAAATAAGCAGTAGGTGGCAACAGTATTTATTAGCCGCTCTATCATGTTACATTAGGGTCCGTCCATAAATGTCGTCACGTGATTTTGGCCGATTTTTCACACCATTGTCACTTAAAATAAGACCCCCCCCCATTTTCCCCCCTCCAATATGACGTCACAAAGCTTTGCCGGGGTGGCAACCACCATAAAATCCGTATTTTCTATTTGAAAATGAGCAAGTTTCAAATCACTTTTTTGTCATTTAAGTATGTATTTAGTGTAAGACTGCACTCTAATATCGTAACACGCGTGAAGCCATGTAAAACGACATTGAATAAATTGTAAGCAATCAAAAATTTAAGTGGAACTTTTATTTTAAGTTGCGCGTTTTGATGTGACGTTGCATTTCTTAATTACCCCCTCCCCCTCGTCACACATTGTCATAAATATGTGACCCGCTCCCCCTCCTAGGTGCGTGACATCATTTATGGATATCCCCTTTATATATATATATAGCTCTTTGCCACTGAATTTGAAAGGTGACGCTGCTGCGGTGTCATCTGAAAAAATCTGGTACAAGATAAAAGAGTTTGAATGAGCCAAACTATTCAATTTTATTAGACGTCATGACAAACTTAACAGCTCGTCCATTCTCTTCTGCCTGCGTTGAGAGAATATTCTCTCAAGTATACACGGTATAGACCAAAGATAATCTAATACAACCCTCTGATAGACATAGTCATACAAACACGTATCTCATGCTGTATACTACAACAAACACTGACTTAAAAATTATCGTCCTTTCCCTCCGGAATTCAGACGTGGAGTGGGTTCCCTGATGAAACGAGGAAAACCAACACTCTATCAACATCTAAAATTAATAAAAATGCAAAACTAGACATAAACAATTGAAAAACATAGGACTCAATAAACTTCTGTATTAAAGGAGCGAATTCTATAATAGAGTAATGTCCATAGTCCAGGGTCGCCCACGGAGAAACATCGTCATCATCATGGGAGACTTTAATACCAAGATTGGCAGTAACAACACAGGGTATAAAGACGTTATGGGACAGCAAGGGACAGGCGAGATGTATCAACAATGGTGAGAGATTTGCGGACCTATGTGCCACAGCAGACCTGGTCATAAGCGGGAGTATTTTCCAGCACAAGAAAATACACAAAGCTACTAGGGCTGCGGAAATTAACGATTTCTCGATTAATCTTAAAAAATTTTAACGATTAAATTATTTTTTAACGATTAATCGACCCATCACTTACAAATTATTGGAAGTAAAAAAAATATTTGTTTTTAAATTGCGGCCGATAAATAATAACAAATTTCCTGACGATTACACGAACATTTTGGTTTTAAACTATTGACTGATTGACTGACGGGAATTTTGATAAAGTTTATTGTATCTATTGTGAGAAATCGTTTGCCTACCATGATGCTAACACTTCACCTACGTATCAAACCAAATGAAAAGCATATTAAGCTAATGGCGGTAATGGTGTCTGACTCAGAGACATAAAATGACGAAAGCTCTTCTGATGAATTACTGCGTTACAATAGGAGATCAAAGTACTTGAATCCATTAACCCTCTACAATGGTGGAAACTTTATGAACACAGATATCCGATTATAATGTCATTCCTTGCCAAGACTGTTTTGTGTATACCAGTTCAGCTCGGCTGGTTATATTGTCAATTAGACCCGCTCATCCCTTGAACCAAATAATGTCAAAACACTAGTCTTTTTGCGTAGTTGGTTAAAAGATGACATATAAAGGAGACATTCCAGTGTTATTTAGATTTTCAACAAGAACGTCTAATAAGTGTTACTTATGACATCATAAATTTTAATTTTTGGCTTTAATCAAAATTAATGATTACTTAATCGTTAATTTGTCAAAAGTTAAATTTAAATTAATCGTTAACAGTCCTTAAAGTTAAAGCTACATGGGTCTCACCGGACATGAGAACGATAAACCAAATAGACTATGTATGTATTTGTAAAAAATTCAGGCGATCTCTCCAAGACGTACGTATAAAGAGGGTATCTGATGTTGCCTCAGATCACCATCTTCTTGTGGCCAGGCTGAGATTAAAGCTAAAAAGACATTATACCAAGCAACCAACATATAGGTCTCGGTATAATATCTCCTTTCTGAAGGACCAAACCAAAAAGGAAGAATTCAAGATCTCACTATCCAATAAGTTCCAAGCCCTACGCGAAATACCCGAAGACGAGACCACCGAAGGAAAGTGGCAAAGCGTGAAAGAAACAGCCCAGTCAACATGCCAAGAAGTGCTAGGAAACAGGAAAAGGGAACACAAAGAATGGATAACAGCAGGTACACTGACTAAAATAGAAGAAAGGAAAATAAAGAAAACAGAAATGAATAACAGCCACACACGAGCACAGAAAAACAGGTCACAGAAAGAGTATGCAGATGCAAATAAGGAAGTTAAGAAAAGCATCAAGAGGACAAGAAGGAATTTGTTGATAAACTTGCTAAAGAAGCAGAAGATGCAGGTCACCAGGGGAACATGAGGGAACTGTTTGATACCATTAAGACGCTGTCTGGGAAATTTAGCAAGGTAGAGAGACCAGTAAAGGATAAAATGGGAAACACCATACCAAGTGAAGAGCAACATAGAGGGAGATGGAAGGAGCACTTTGAAGAGCTTTTAAACAGGCCGAAACCAAATAACCCACCAGATATCCAACCAGCTGATAATGATCTGCTAATTGACTGCAATATTCCCACCAAAGAAGAGATTAGCAGGGCCATTAAACAACCCAGAAATGGAAAGGCTGCAGGACCTGATGGCATGCCAGCAGAGGCATGCACTGGAGGCAGACTTGGAAACCAGTGTGGAAATGCTACACCCTCTGTTTATGAAGATATGGGAAGAGGAGCGAGTTCCTTCCGATTGGAAAGAGGGATACCTTATCAAGATTCCAAAGAAGGGGGATTTAAGCTCCTGCTCGAACTACAGAGGGATCACCCTGCTGTCCATCCCAGGAAATGTTTTCAACCGTGTACTACTTAACAGGATTTTAAAAAAAACGCTGCAGACCCTCTGCTGTGGGACCAGTAAGCTGGCTTTCGCACCAACAGATCCTGCGATGACCAGATAGTGACACTGCGCATCATTCTAGAGCAGTCACTAGAGTGTAACTCGCCTCTCTATGTCAACTTTGTTGACTATGAAAAAGCCTTCGCCAGTGTGGACAAGCAAACCCTGAGGAGATTGCTATAAGGCATTATGGGGTGCCACAGAAGATTATTGATATAATCAGAAACACTTACGAAGGGATAAACTGACGAGTTTTCCATGGTCAGCAGATGACAGATGCTTTCCAGGTGAAGACTGGCGTGAGACAAGGTTGCTTGCTGTCACCCTTCCTGTTCCTGTTAGTCATTGACTGGGTGATGAAAACATTTACACAGCAGAAAAGGAATGGCATGCATCCAATGGACCTTGTGGGATCAACTTGATGTTCTTGACTTTGCTGATAATCTTGCCCTTCTTGCACACACCCAACAACAGATGCAGGAGAAAACAAACATTGTCGCAGCTAATTCTGCTATAGCATGGGTCTCATCATACACAAAGGGAAGAGTAAAGTCCTCAAGATTAATGCCACCAGTACATCACCCATCATGCTTGAAGGAGAAGCCGTTGAGGAGGTGGACAGTTTTGTTTACCTTGGCAGCGTGGTAGATAAACAAGGTGGTACAGACGCTGATGTCAAAATAAGAATCGGAAAAGCAAGAGCAGCCTTTCAACAACTCAAGAAGAATCTTTTGCTCGCCAAAAACTTAAGCAGCAAGTTAAAAGTAAGGATTTTTAACGCTATGGTGAAACCTGTGCTGCTATATGGAGCCGAGACGTGGAGAACAACGGCCGTAAACCTAACCAGAATCCAGTCCTTTATCAACAATTGTCTAAGAAGGATTATCAGAATTCACTGGCGGACAAAATCAGCAACTGGGAACTGTGGCAGCGGACAAAACAGAAGCCAATTGAGGAAGAGATTCTTCAGAAGCGATGGAGGTGGATTGGTCATACATTGAGGAAACCTGCTTCTAATACAACAAGGCAAGCCCTGAAATGGAACCCCCATGAGGGTAAGCGGAAAAGAGGCCGTCCAAGAAACACTTGGCACCGAGAGCTGGAGGCAGACATCAAGAGAATTGGTCATGAATGGAAGATCCTGGAGAAACTGGCCTAGGATAGATGCCTGGAGGTCTCTCGTAGGTGGCCTATGCCCTTGGAGGAACCGCAGACGCCGACGATGATCGGTGGATGTCCCTCATGGACGAGAAGGCTCAACAACTCAACATTAAAGGAGCGTCTATAAATACTGTAACTGTAATAGATAAAATTAGAATGATGCCAAGATGCTGATAAGTTGCTAGTTATAAGGGAGATAAAATGAGTGATGAATAAATGCAGATGTAAGTTTATTTTATGAACTAGTGTATCACCCGTCAAAAATGACGGAAGTTTTCAAAATAAATACAAATCAGATTAAAAAAATAACGTAATACAGAACTTTGATTTATTTTAATTTTATGCGGACGTTCGAAAAGGGTTATTTTTTGGTGCAGTAATTTGGTGCGCTGCTTTCTAAAATTAGTAGCGTCACGGACAGGACAGACGTGACGTGACATACATTGCAAATTATGTATATTGATGATAGTTATGTAGAATGTAGAACATACTAATACATTAGGCAGGGGCCTTCCATAGATGACGTCACGCACCTATGTGGGAGGGGTGTCACACTTTTGTGACGATGTAAGTCACAGACACACATATTGTAACACATAATGGAAGGCTTAATTAAAGTAATTTTGATTAACTCAAACATTCAAAACAAACACAATTCTTTGAGAATATCAATTAATTATGAATTTTTAAAATAAACTTGTGGATGCTAGTGTTGCAATCAGGACCAAATATTGCAACCAGTACAAATTAAAATAGTTAAAATTAATTTAATAGAGATAATAATTAAAGTTAAAAGTGGTAGAGAGTATAAATAATTCATCCATCCAATAAATTATTGTTAAAGAAGCTTACTATTTTATTTTATAGATGATGACAGTGTGAATCTGTGACTTTGGCCAGAGTAACTTGCCAAGAATGCCAACCGATATAAGAATAAGCAGGCAACGAATATCCACAGAGAGTTGGCAAGTAGTTCCCATGACCTTGGATGGGGGACTCATTCATAATTGGCCACTTTAATGGCAGGATAACAATGGTGAGAGTGTAAACAAACAAACATATATTTTAAGTATTAAGTCTTTGAACCGATGACATACTGTGTAGAGTTATAAATGATTTTACACTTAACTATTAAGTGTTTGACCTCTTTTACTTAAGATTTTTATGACACCTCAGACAGTTACAATTTCATAAATTTAACCAAAAATAATTTTTTCTGGCACTGGAGAAAATTGCCCTTCTAATTACAAAAGCAACACAGAATTTGTCATCCTATGTTTTCAAAGGAAGTAAAATGAGATACTTTAAGTCTTAGAGATACACTTTGTGTTAGTATATTTATAGTACTTATCAATGATCTTAGAGATACCTTTGTGTTAGTATATTTATAGTACTTATCAATGATCTTAGAGATACACTTTGTGTTAGTATATTTATAGTACTTATCAATGATCTTAGAGATACACTTTGTGTTAGTATATTTATAGTACTTATCAATGATCTTAGAGATACACTTTGTGTTAGATATTATGACTTATCAATGATCTAGAGATACACTTGTTTATATATTTATAGTACTTTCATGTCTTGAGATACACTTTGTGTTAGTATATTTATAGTACTTATCAATGATCTTAGAGATACACTTTGTGTTAGTATATTTATAGTACTTATCAATGATCTTAGAGATACACTTTGTGTTAGTATATTTATAGTACTTATCAATGATCTTAGAGATACACTTTGTGTTAGTATATTTATAGTACTTATCAATGATCTTAGAGATACACTTTGTGTTAGTATATTTATAGTACTTATCAATGATCTTAGAGATACACTTTGTGTTAGTATATTTATAGTACTTATCAATGATCTTAGAGATACACTTTGTGTTAGTATATTTATAGTACTTATCAATGATCTTAGAGATACACTTTGTGTTAGTATATTTATAGTACTTATCAATGATCTTAGAGATACACTTTGTGTTAGTATATTTATAGTACTTATCAATGATCTTAGAGATACACTTTGTGTTAGTATATTTATAGTACTTATCAATGATCTTAGAGATACACTTTGTGTTAGTATATTTATAGTACTTATCAATGATCTTAGAGATACACTTTGTGTTAGTATATTTATAGTACTTATCAATGATCTTAGAGATACACTTTGTGTTAGTATATTTATAGTACTTATCAATGATCTTAGAGATACACTTTGTGTTAGTATATTTATAGTACTTATCAATGATCTTAGAGATACACTTTGTGTTAGTATATTTATAGTACTTATCAATGATCTTAGAGATACACTTTGTGTTAGTATATTTATAGTACTTATCAATGATCTTAGAGATACACTTTGTGTTAGTATATTTATAGTACTTATCAATGATCTTAGAGATACACTTTGTGTTAGTATATTTATAGTACTTATCAATGATCTTAGAGATACACTTTGTGTTAGTATATTTATAGTACTTATCAATGATCTTAGAGATACACTTTGTGTTAGTATATTTATAGTACTTATCAATGATCTTAGAGATACACTTTGTGTTAGTATATTTATAGTACTTATCAATGATCTTAGAGATACACTTTGTGTTAGTATATTTATAGTACTTATCAATGATCTTAGAGATACACTTTGTGTTAGTATATTTATAGTACTTATCAATGATCTTAGAGATACACTTTGTGTTAGTATATTTATAGTACTTATCAATGATCTTAGAGATACACTTTGTGTTAGTATATTTATAGTACTTATCAATGATCTTAGAGATACACTTTGTGTTAGTATATTTATAGTACTTATCAATGATCTTAGAGATACACTTTGTGTTAGTATATTTATAGTACTTATCAATGATCTTAGAGATACACTTTGTGTTAGTATATTTATAGTACTTATCAATGATCTTAGAGATACACTTTGTGTTAGTATATTTATAGTACTTATCAATGATCTTAGAGATACACTTTGTGTTAGTATATTTATAGTACTTATCAATGATCTTAGAGATACACTTTGTGTTAGTATATTTATAGTACTTATCAATGATCTTAGAGATACACTTTGTGTTAGTATATTTATAGTACTTATCAATGATCTTAGAGATACACTTTGTGTTAGTATATTTATAGTACTTATCAATGATCTTAGAGATACACTTTGTGTTAGTATATTTATAGTACTTATCAATGATCTTAGAGATACACTTTGTGTTAGTATATTTATAGTACTTATCAATGATCTTAGAGATACACTTTGTGTTAGTATATTTATAGTACTTATCAATGATCTTAGAGATACACTTTGTGTTAGTATATTTATAGTACTTATCAATGATCTTAGAGATACACTTTGTGTTAGTATATTTATAGTACTTATCAATGATCTTAGAGATACACTTTGTGTTAGTATATTTATAGTACTTATCAATGATCTTAGAGATACACTTTGTGTTAGTATATTTATAGTACTTATCAATGATCTTAGAGATACACTTTGTGTTAGTATATTTATAGTACTTATCAATGATCTTAGAGATACACTTTGTGTTAGTATATTTATAGTACTTATCAATGATCTTAGAGATACACTTTGTGTTAGTATATTTATAGTACTTATCAATGATCTTAGAGATACACTTTGTGTTAGTATATTTATAGTACTTATCAATGATCTTAGAGATACACTTTGTGTTAGTATATTTATAGTACTTATCAATGATCTTAGAGATACACTTTGTGTTAGTATATTTATAGTACTTATCAATGATCTTAGAGATACACTTTGTGTTAGTATATTTATAGTACTTATCAATGATCTTAGAGATACACTTTGTGTTAGTATATTTATAGTACTTATCAATGATCTTAGAGATACACTTTGTGTTAGTATATTTATAGTACTTATCAATGATCTTAGAGATACACTTTGTGTTAGTATATTTATAGTACTTATCAATGATGTTGTATTGAAGTTCAGAAAGTGACAATGTGAGCCCTAAGTGTGGATGTATTGTTGCAGTTTAATTTTTTTATGGTGAGGTAGGGGATACATAAAGATAGGACTCCAAGGAACTTGCTTAAAGAGTTTTAGAGCCTTAATTTTATTAAGAATTTAATAAATTTTAATAAAAAAGTTTATAATCAATTATTGTGTCAAACATGAGAGTGAATGAAAAAATTCTACAAAATTACATTACCACAAATTGAAATAATTTTTAATCAAAGACATTGGCAGTAACCAAGAAACCATGAGTGAACTGAAGTGACACGAATTTGTTGCTGCTTTTATTTTTCCTTGAGCCCTATACAAACATGACAGAGTTTCATTGGTCCAGAATGTTATTATCTAGTATTTTGAGGAGATATTGTGTGTTAAATGAATGGGATTTAAAAAAAAATTCTTGAAACTTTGAATATACCTGGGTATGAGAATTTTGTTTGTATGAAATTTTATGAATATAGATAATTTGAATACTTTTACATAAATAAATGTGGCAGTGTGCCCCCACACCATTGTGAGTGGAGCGTTGGATGACTGTTATATGAAATATTTAAGAGGGGTTCAGCATTTAACAATGAAAGGGAACAGAAGCAAAATTTTTAGTGTCGTCGGACCGGACTATAGGTCAGGAGACATTAGGGGCAGATCATGGGGGCATGGGTAAGGGGCCGTCCATAAAGTACGTCACGCTCCAGAGGGGGGAGGGGGTGTAAGAAAGTGTGACAGTTTGTGACAGGGGGAGGGGGGGGTTAAAAAATGGTCAAAACTAGCGTTACATACTTTATGGATGGCCCCTAAGGGAATATAAGACTTCATGTTTTAATGGCTGGGAGCAGGGGAGCAAGTTAGTATTTGACTCACATAGCTTGGGCCAGCTGTATAAGGAAAACGTGACTTGGGACTAGAAGAATGACACCCAGAGTGGTTAGGGACAGTAGCAGGGCATAGGCTGTAGTAGAACTGTACACAGTAGCAGGGCATAGGCTGTAGTAGAACTGTACACAGTAGCAGGGCATAGGCTGTAGTAGAACTGTACACAGTAGCAGGACATAGGCTGTAGTAGAACTGTACACAGTAGCAGGGCATAGGCTGTAGTAGAACTGTGCACTGTGTTTTCTGTTAGTACTGTTAGAGTTCAATTACTTAGACATCAGTAAATGTGTTACCTTAGAACAGAAATTAGTCAAATAAAATTTGGCGAACTATAGTCCTCATGACCTGCATTCATTTATTGTTTAATTAACTGTTTAGTTAGTGTATGGTGCTGTAATACCATTTATTGTTTAATTAACTGTTTAGTTAGTGTATGGTGCTGTAATACCATTTAGTTAGTTAGTGTATGGTGCTGTAATACCATTTAGTTAGTTAGTGTATGGTGCTGTAATACCATTTAGTTAGTTAGTGTATGGTGCTGTAATACCATTTAGTTAGTTAGTGTATGGTGCTGTAATACCATTTAGTTAGTGTATGGTGCTGTAATACCATTTAGTTAGTGTATGGTGCTGTAATACCATTTAGTTAGTGTATGGTGCTGTAATACCATTTAGTTAGTGTATGGTGCTGTAATACCATTTAGTTAGTTAGTGTATGGTGCTGTAATACCATTTAGTTAGTTAGTGTATGGTGCTGTAATACCATTTAGTTAGTGTATGGTGCTGTAATACCATTTAGTTAGTGTATGGTGCTGTAATACCATTTAGTTAGTGTATGGTGCTGTAATACCATTTAGTTAGTGTATGGTGCTGTAATACCATTTAGTTAGTGTATGGTGCTGTAATACCATTTAGTTAGTTAGTGTATGGTGCTGTAATACCATTTAGTTAGTGTATGGTGCTGTAATACCATTTAGTTAGTGTATGGTGCTGTAATACCATTTAGTTAGTGTATGGTGCTGTAATACCATTTAGTTAGTGTATGGTGCTGTAATACCATTTAGTTAGTGTATGGTGCTGTAATACCATTTAGTTAGTGTATGGTGCTGTAATACCATTTAGTTAGTGTATGGTGCTGTAATACCATTTAGTTAGTGTATGGTGCTGTAATACCATTTAGTTAGTGTATGGTGCTGTAATACCATTTAGTTAGTGTATGGTGCTGTAATACCATTTAGTTAGTGTATGGTGCTGTAATACCATTTAGTTAGTGTATGGTGCTGTAATACCATTTAGTTAGTTAGTGTATGGTGCTGTAATACCATTTAGTTAGTGTATGGTGCTGTAATACCATTTAGTTAGTGTATGGTGCTGTAATACCATTTAGTTAGTGTATGGTGCTGTAATACCATTTAGTTAGTGTATGGTGCTGTAATACCATTTAGTTAGTGTATGGTGCTGTAATACCATTTAGTTAGTAGTGTATGGTGCTGTAATACCATTTAGTTAGTGTATGGTGCTGTAATACCATTTAGTTAGTGTATGGTGCTGTAATACCATTTAGTTAGTGTATGGTGCTGTAATACCATTTAGTTAGTGTATGGTGCTGTAATACCATTTAGTTAGTGTATGGTGCTGTAATACCATTTAGTTAGTGTATGGTGCTGTAATACCATTTAGTTAGTGTATGGTGCTGTAATACCATTTAGTTAGTGTATGGTGCTGTAATACCATTTAGTTAGTGTATGGTGCTGTAATACCATTTAGTTAGTGTATGGTGCTGTAATACCATTTAGTTAGTGTATGGTGCTGTAATACCATTTAGTTAGTGTATGGTGCTGTAATACCATTTAGTTAGTTAGTGTATGGTGCTGTAATACCATTTAGTTAGTGTATGGTGCTGTAATACCATTTAGTTAGTGTATGGTGCTGTAATACCATTTAGTTAGTGTATGGTGCTGTAATACCATTTAGTTAGTGTATGGTGCTGTAATACCATTTAGTTAGTGTATGGTGCTGTAATACCATTTAGTTAGTGTATGGTGCTGTAATACCATTTAGTTAGTTAGTGTATGGTGCTGTAATACCATTTAGTTAGTGTATGGTGCTGTAATACCATTTAGTTAGTGTATGGTGCTGTAATACCATTTAGTTAGTGTATGGTGCTGTAATACCATTTAGTTAGTGTATGGTGCTGTAATACCATTTAGTTAGTGTATGGTGCTGTAATACCATTTAGTTAGTGTATGGTGCTGTAATACCATTTAGTTAGTGTATGGTGCTGTAATACCATTTAGTTAGTGTATGGTGCTGTAATACCATTTAGTTAGTGTATGGTGCTGTAATACCATTTAGTTAGTGTATGGTGCTGTAATACCATTTAGTTAGTTAGTGTATGGTGCTGTAATACCATTTAGTTAGTGTATGGTGCTGTAATACCATTTAGTTAGTGTATGGTGCTGTAATACCATTTAGTTAGTGTATGGTGCTGTAATACCATTTAGTTAGTGTATGGTGCTGTAATACCATTTAGTTAGTGTATGGTGCTGTAATACCATTTAGTTAGTGTATGGTGCTGTAATACCATTTAGTTAGTGTATGGTGCTGTAATACCATTTAGTTAGTGTATGGTGCTGTAATACCATTTAGTTAGTGTATGGTGCTGTAATACCATTTAGTTAGTGTATGGTGCTGTAATACCATTTAGTTAGTGTATGGTGCTGTAATACCATTTAGTTAGTGTATGGTGCTGTAATACCATTTAGTTAGTGTATGGTGCTGTAATACCATTTAGTTAGTGTATGGTGCTGTAATACCATTTAGTTAGTGTATGGTGCTGTAATACCATTTAGTTAGTGTATGGTGCTGTAATACCATTTAGTTAGTTAGTGTATGGTGCTGTAATACCATTTAGTTAGTGTATGGTGCTGTAATACCATTTAGTTAGTGTATGGTGCTGTAATACCATTTAGTTAGTGTATGGTGCTGTAATACCATTTAGTTAGTGTATGGTGCTGTAATACCATTTAGTTAGTGTATGGTGCTGTAATACCATTTAGTTAGTGTATGGTGCTGTAATACCATTTAGTTAGTTAGTGTATGGTGCTGTAATACCATTTAGTTAGTGTATGGTGCTGTAATACCATTTAGTTAGTTAGTGTATGGTGCTGTAATACCATTTAGTTAGTGTATGGTGCTGTAATACCATTTAGTTAGTGTATGGTGCTGTAATACCATTTAGTTAGTGTATGGTGCTGTAATACCATTTAGTTAGTGTATGGTGCTGTAATACCATTTAGTTAGTGTATGGTGCTGTAATACCATTTAGTTAGTGTATGGTGCTGTAATACCATTTAGTTAGTTAGTGTATGGTGCTGTAATACCATTTAGTTAGTTAGTGTATGGTGCTGTAATACCATTTAGTTAGTGTATGGTGCTGTAATACCATTTAGTTAGTTAGTGTATGGTGCTGTAATACCATTTAGTTAGTGTATGGTGCTGTAATACCATTTAGTTAGTTAGTGTATGGTGCTGTAATACCATTTAGTTAGTTAGTGTATGGTGCTGTAATACCATTTAGTTAGTGTATGGTGCTGTAATACCATTTAGTTAGTTAGTGTATGGTGCTGTAATACCATTTAGTTAGTGTATGGTGCTGTAATACCATTTAGTTAGTGTATGGTGCTGTAATACCATTTAGTTAGTGTATGGTGCTGTAATACCATTTAGTTAGTGTATGGTGCTGTAATACCATTTAGTTAGTGTATGGTGCTGTAATACCATTTAGTTAGTGTATGGTGCTGTAATACCATTTAGTTAGTGTATGGTGCTGTAATACCATTTAGTTAGTGTATGGTGCTGTAATACCATTTAGTTAGTGTATGGTGCTGTAATACCATTTAGTTAGTTAGTGTATGGTGCTGTAATACCATTTAGTTAGTGTGTATGGTGCTGTAATACCATTTAGTTAGTTAGTGTATGGTGCTGTAATACCATTTAGTTAGTTAGTGTATGGTGCTGTAATACCATTTAGTTAGTTAGTGTATGGTGCTGTAATACCATTTAGTTAGTTAGTGTATGGTGCTGTAATACCATTTAGTTAGTGTATGGTGCTGTAATACCATTTAGTTAGTTAGTGTATGGTGCTGTAATACCATTTAGTTAGTTAGTGTATGGTGCTGTAATACCATTTAGTTAGTGTATGGTGCTGTAATACCATTTAGTTAGTGTATGGTGCTGTAATACCATTTAGTTAGTGTATGGTGCTGTAATACCATTTAGTTAGTGTATGGTGCTGTAATACCATTTAGTTAGTGTATGGTGCTGTAATACCATTTAGTTAGTTAGTGTATGGTGCTGTAATACCATTTCACCACCACTCGGCTACATAAATATAAGGCTAAGAAAAAATATCAATTCCATTATGTTATAAAACTACTTGTTGTTCCATTATGTTATAAAACTACTTGTTGTTCCATTATGTTATAAAACTACTTGTTGTTCCATTATGTTATAAAACTACTTGTTGTTCCATTATGTTATAAAACTACTTGTTGTTCCATTATGTTATAAAACTACTTGTTGTTCCATTATGTTATAAAACTACTTGTTGTGATTCTGTTTTTACTGTTTAAGAGAAAACACATTAGATCAGATTTCAGTTATATATGATTTTTAAGAAGAACATTATTTTCTATTTTTTGTAAAATGGTCTAGACCTGCATTACTGCCGACAATAATCGGAATGCCGACATTAACGACAAGGACCGAAAAAAAAATTTTTTTTGTTAAATATAAATAATCGGCAAAAAATATATTAACAAATGTAATACTTTTTTTTTCATAAATAACCTGCTTAACAACCCATAACAGCGTCAGAATAATCTCCGTGATGATTTAATGTGACCTTTCTAGCGCGATTCGTCTGCCGACAATCAGTGTCGGCAATTTATCTTTGCCCTAGACCTCGATGGCTGCCAAGGTCGGCTTTCCGACAATGAATGTTGGCAATAATAAAATAATGTGAATACGAACTCGCGCATATTCGTTTCAAGATGGATGCCTTTACGGTTATCGATCGTAAAGCGATCGAAATTGGATTAAGGAATAAGTTTCGAATGGACTGGCTCGAAGAAAAAGACAGTAATGGAGATTATCTATCAAAATATGTGCGAAAATTAAATAAACCCGGTGTAGTTGTTTGTGTTTACTGTGTTTGTAGACTTGATTATAGCAAGAAAGGCAAATCCTTCATAAAAATTAAAAAGACACGCACTGTCTGTTGCGCACACATCAAAAAGAAATAGTATCATTAGTACTCAGGCTTTGCCAGCCATAATCCATTGCCATATGGTGCTGCTGAAAATGTTGTTGATTCACATTGTCTTGCTTCAGGCTCAACCTGCACCACTGCCACTGGTACTACTTCACACTAACTTTTATTTTGCATCTTTTAAATGATGCAGGATGGTGTCATTCCATGGTTTAACTAAATATACATTATTATTTTTCAGAATATAGCCCTATGACTTAGATCAATCATTTTCATGTTTTCCCTTTATTTCTCTTTGTTTGATGTTAACAATCTACATAATATTGAAGCATTATGTCACTGTAATCTGTATTTTCTTTTCAGGATAGCTCTAAATTGGGTGTTTTAATCTGTTAATTCAAAAACAAATTCCCGGGGGAGCATGTCCCCGGATCCCCCCTTAGTGTTTTGCGCCTCCGGTGCTTGACCGCGTTACGCGCGGTGTGTCATGTCCATCAAAAAATAAAGTTCAGACAATCTGGTTAAGGCTTACATTCAGGTCTAAATGGTTTGTCCAAGGAGAAACTAAAATTGATTTTTACAGATAATATCTGAAGGGAGATCTTTTCTTGGTCAAAACAGAAAGAAAAATAAACTACAGTACAGTACTACAGTACAGTACTTGGTGGATTTTAGATTGGTGATCACAACTTATTACATAATGTTTATATTGGTATAGTAGGAGCGTCTGTAATAGAACAATAAGATATATATTAAAAATTAAAATAACTTTCAATTTTATTATTTTATTCTAGCACTTACACTAAATGAAACCACTGTTCAACTGAACTATGATTGACTCATAACCTGCAAAACTTCAAATAAATGATTGACTCATAACCAGCCAAACTTCAAATCTATGATAGACCCAGCACCAACCACAGGTGAGTTCAAATTTTAAAATTGTTTTTTCTTTACATAACAATTTTTACGAGGTTTCAATTTTTTATGATGTAGTTACTTTCTTATTTAAAATTAATTATATTTTTTGAAATGTCATGTACATTTGAATTACTATTTATGCCTACAAGTTCAGTGCCTAAATCATTTAGTCTGTTTTGTCAATTACTCTTTTATACATTTTATAGCGTCTGATAAATTTAAAAAATAGACCATGTTATATATAAACATTCCTATATTATGTTTTGAAATTGCTTATTATTTGGTTATTTTTTTTACACACCATTTTCAAGTTAACTGCATTGAATGCTGTTATATTACGAAAATTTACACATAAAATTTTCATATTTCTTTGATGCCCTAGCACCACCCACTGCTGTCATCAACAATCATTGATGCCCTAGCACCACCCACTGCTGTCATCACCAATCATTGATGCTTTTGCACCACCCACTGCTGTCATCAACAATCATTGATGCCCTAGCACCACCCACTGCTGTCATCACCAATCATTGATGCTGTTGCACCACCCACTGCTGTCATCAACAATCATTGATGCCCTAGCACCACCCACTGCTGTCATCACCAATCATTGATGCTGTTGCACCACCCACTGCTGTCATCAACAATCATTGATGCCCTAGCACCACCCACTGCTGTCATCACCAATCATTGATGCCCTAGCACCACCCACTGCTGTCATCAACAATCATTGATGCCCTAGCACCACCCACTGCTGTCATCAACAATCATTGATGCCGGAGCACCACCCACTGCTGTCATCACCTATTGATAACTTAGCACCAATACATGCATGGTATGGACCAGCACCATCAAATCTAATGCAAAACTAGAGATGTTCCAGTTTCCCATTTGATGACTCGTGAGCTACTACTCCTATAGTGTGGACCTCCTGAGTCCACACAGCTCTGATGGGTACCTAATGTTAGTTGGGGTGAAGTGAAGGCTGGGGGGCATTTTCCTAGCCACACAATCTCCTTGTAAGCTGCTGTTACTGTTACAGAAAGTTGTGAACTCTTCTACACTTGCCCCATAGGCCTTCGGCCTGGAAAATTTTTAAATACTTCTTAATTAAAACTTATTTCTCTATGTCCAACTAGCTTTAACCCAGGTTGTCATGGTATGTTTAAATTTGCTCTATTTGTTTTTTAAAATTATATTTAATGAGGTTTTCTTGATGAAATTTTACCCTTGACATCATCAAAAAAGAACCTCAACATTTTTTATTGTACCTCAAACATTTTAAAAGTTAAAAAATTTTGAAAATTCAACAAACAGATAAAAGTTTAACAACTTCAAAGTGTATTTTTGACATCCACTATCTTCTAGAATAACTTTATGGGAACTTTCAGTCCTCTTGCGTATGGCACTAATAGTATGCATACATAAAGATCACTAAATTTTGTTGAGGTCTGTCACAAAGTTAAAAATACAAATAACATTGAATCCAAATGAGCTGAAGAACAAATGAACATTCTGGGGAAAAGGAGGCAAATGTTCAATTTCAGTTTCAGTCCTTTTTAAAAAAAAATACTGAAAAAGTTAGAATATTTTTTAGAATTTTAAAAACTGTAGTAAAATCAAAGTTAGATGTCTAGCTAAAGTTTCATTATATTGTTTATGTTTATAGTGTTTTTTATTGGAAATTATTATAACTATTTTAAAACATACAAATAATGTAAAATTTTATTGTAAAAGAAAAAAAAACACAAAGAAAGGGTCACTTGAGAAATATCAACATATTAAATTTGTTCTAGTGAGCTTGGATTCAGAAATTATAGTGAAAATATTATTTAAAACTAATCCTGATATATATAAAAATTATGGTATAATGGTAAGTCTGATGCATTTATTTCCATCTCTAAAAAAGTTCTAAAGAAAGTTTTCACTTAAAAATGGAGCAATCCATACTTACTTAAAACCTTTTGAAAAAGAGTTTATTTTTTATCTCTAGTATAGTTGCCTATCGTTACTATCAACTCAACATGAATGATGCAAGTTCTTCATAGAAATTAACATTACTCTAACTAACTCAATTATTATCACCTGCACCAAAGGCTAAAATAATACTAAAATAATATTATACTAAAATAAAATATTTAAAAAATCTTTTTTTTAAAAAGGACACGCTTTTATTTCCATATAGAAAGTGCAATAAAAAGAAGAAAATAAAATTTATCAATCCGTGAACCTATCGACTGCACATAAAAGCGTGGGGCGCCCATCACAATTCATTTCTTTTTGCAACTACTCTTTTGGATATAGATACATTTTTCTAATTAATATGATAGTAGCATGTATATGATCAAAGTTGTGAAACTTTTAATGTTTATTAATAATCATATAAATTTGTATTTATGTTTCATTAATATTCATATAAATTTGTATTTATGTTTCGCAGCCTTGTACATGATAGCGATTTGTGATGAGGGCCCTAAGCTTCATTTCTTTTAATTTACAGCTGAAAAAAAGATGCCATTAACCCCTTTACCGGTTGTCCCGACTATAGTCGTCTTGAACTATTGACCTTTACACTGTAGACCCGACTATAATCGTCCAAATGATATTATGATCTGCAGTATGCGGCTGACCCGATTATTCTCGCTTTAAAATGCTATGACGCAGTTACAGTGCTCAAAACTATGGGAATCCATAGGCCTCATAAATACCTAAATATTTTATTTTGATTGTTAAGAAACAATCAAATTTTTGTGTACACTATGACTTCTTGGTCTATTGACTGTTTTAAATTACTTAACTTTTTATGTTTAGTAAAGAAATTTATGTTAGCAGACACCATTCAATGTATTTATCATTTTATGATTGGTACAGTGTAGGTCAACATACAGTTAAGTTGTATTGGCATTTCTGAACATATTTTATTTGTTGAATGTTCTTTTTAATTTTTGTGTGGGGTCAAGTTCTGATAGTTACCAAAGAAAAAAAATATGGAAGTGAATTGTGTTACCAAAGAAAAAAAATATGGAAGTGAATTGTGTATTCGATTATTTTTTCTGTTGCTTGTATATTCCCTTGAGCTTAAATTATTATTGTGTGCTAGTTTTGAAAGCATGTGGCAAGAATGAATGATGTAATAAAGATGGGTGGCAGTGGATGTTGAAAGGGTATTTAAATAAGTTTATTCATCCTTTGTCGGTTGCATGGGTCACTTTACTTTGTGTCGTTATTTCTTGTTGCGCTGATTCAATAATGTTGGCAGCGGTGCGTTGCAAAGAAAATGTTGATTTGTGTTTTATGAAGTGTGCTCTCAAGTCTTTTTCAGCTACACTTGGACATCATCCATTGGAAGGCTGGTATTTTCTGTAATGGTTTGTTTGAACAAAGTGCAGGTCAAGGACGTCTTGTAAATTGTTTTGAAAAATCTAGTAATAAAAAAATGGATAAAACCTATGAAAATAGTTTTTTTTTAAATTTTGTTATATGGGGTTTGCCTCCCTTTAGCAATTGTCTCCCTTTAGGGGGAGAGGATATGTTAGTTTATTTGACGAGAGTTGTCTCCCTTTATCTGCTCTAGAATTTGTTTTCTCTGTTCTCTTTATTTTACTGGGGAAACTGACCCCTTAGTCGCATTCCTGATCTTTTTAAGAATGATGGAGGCTCGGGATGTGTTTGTTTGTTTTTGTTTTTGTTTTTTAAAGAAAAAGGGGGTTGCGGCGGAAACCTCAAATTACTATCATCGATCTCCGCTGCAGTCCCTTTTTCGGACATAGCGTTTAATCTTTATTTTTTCAAAGTTACATTTTAATTTGGCTGTGTGTACTATTCCTTCGTTATCGTCGTGTAGCACTCCGTCCTTATCCTCAATAACGTTGATGTTGTTGCTACGTTGAATGTTGTCTTCAATTGTTAAAAAATGTTTTGTGGGTATTTCTAGATTGTCTATTAATGTTCTGCTCCTGGTGTGAGCACCTTTATATTTATATTGTTGTATAGCTTCTAATTCTTTTTCTAATTCTATTATCTCTGGGTCCGTAGGATCGGTTAATTTTAGGATCGGTATTTTATGTTTGAGTTCCTTTTCCTTGTTCCTTCGTTCCTTTTGTATGTTAGCAGCGATTGTCTGGGTAACTCTTCTCACTGTTGATTTGAAGAGTTCCCAGTGTCTCCCTACGTTAGCGGTGGGTATTGTACTTGTGTATTGTCTAATAATGTGCTGTATTATTTCTACATATTGTTTGTTCTCTAGCAGAGTGTTGTTAAATTTCCAATGAGGAGATCGACCTGATGTCTTTTCCCTTGGTCCATTTATCTGTATTTTAATTGCTTTGTGGTCTGTGTATTTAAGTGTATCTGGGATATGTATGGCCCTATAGATTGTGGAAGATTTTGGAACATACAACCTATCCAGCCTAGCACTTGTCGTGCGTAGAATGCTCTGGTGGGTTTTTTCGCTTCCTTTAGGGTGTTTTTCCCTGTAGGCATCGGTTAGGTCGTATGTTTCTGTAATGTATTTTATTATTTCTATCTGACTAGTGTCTTCCAGAATGATTTCATCTCTAGTTCTATTTGGATTGTTTGAATCTATTGCCTCGTTAATATAGTTAAAATCTCCTCCTATGATGAGCTCTTCTCTTTCGTGTATGTAGGGTATAAATTGCGTAAGTGTGTTGTAAAATGATTTCTTCTTGTGCCTATCTGATGGCGCATACATGTTAACTAGTGTGTACTTTTGTTTGTTGTTCGTTATGTTAACCGTGGTTATCCTTCCTTCTTGGTCGTTTCCCTTGTTCGTAATTTTCCATCTGTCCGATGTTTGAATAATTGCCGTTCCGTTCCATTGGTGTGGACTATAGCTATAGTGTGCGTGTTTAAACCCTAACTTTGTTGTGTATGTGTTGGCGTCATGTTCTGTTTTAATGTTTGTTTCTTGTAAAAATATAAAATCAGGTGTGTGATCTTTAATTAATTTAATGATGCAGTCTCCCTTCTTCCTGCATCCCCTAATGTTAAGGGAGATTATGACTAGTGTAGTGTCTGCCATGATAGTGCGTGTAAGTGGGTGGGGTGTGGTGTGTATATTAGGTCAGGTGTCTATACTTGCTTGGTGAAGCTTTTGTTGAGGTCGCCTTTCAAATGTTTGCTCTTAGCTTGCTCTATGATCTGGCTGTTCTGTCGTTTGTAAGAGTGTTTAGCGGGGGAAGTCGACCTGCTTCTCCTCGTGACCAAGCAAAACCCTTCCTCGACTGGATTTTCCTGGGGTCCCGTCCTAGTCTCGATGGCCTTCTTCACTAGTCCCTTTTTCTCTACCTTCTTCTCTTTCATGTCTTCTTTTTTCTTCGCCTGTAATTTCGTTTCCTTTTCCACTGGTTTATGTTTCATGGGTGGTTTTTCCATCGGTGGAGGGGGTGGAGGTGGTGTCCTTTTCCCTGATGTTGCACTGGCATAGCTCTTGGCAGGAGCAGATGCAGCGGTTGTGCGTGTGGCGGGAGCTTTTTTCTGCTCACACTGGTTTGACCAGTGCTCCAGGCTTTGGCAATGGAAACATTGCACCCTCCTGCCTGGAACCTGCACCCATATTTTATGGTTCTTAAAGATCCCCGCGTTCACCAGGATATAGTGGGGGATCTCCCTCGCAGGGGTGATGTATAATGCCCATTTGGAGGCATTGTATGGGTGCCTTGACATCCTAATGCGTGAGTTAGGCGCAGCAAGGTGCTGGGCGATCTCCATCACCCCTTCCTCACCAAGCATGGTGGGAACCCAGTGTAACAGTACTTTGGTGTCAACCTTGTCCTCGTGGATAAGGACAGCCACAAAGCCTTGGGTGTCTAACTTCCCAATGTTGACGTAGTGTAGACGAGCGTGGTGCTCCGCCTTCGCCTCCTCCTTGAGGGTGAGATACCAGCGGTTTGGCATCTCTAAGTTGTACAGGGCTTCCACGTGGTCCCAGTTCAACCCAAAGTTAGAATTAAGTTCATCCATTATTACCTCTATGGGTACATTGAAAGCATTTGGGCCAGAACATTCAATGAGAATTGTTCCAGGTTTGTTTACAGTCCATGGCTGGACTTTAAGGTTCAGGGTGGTGGTGGCCATTGTTGTTATTTTTAAATTTTAACTTTTAGATTTAATTTAAAATTTTGCTAAGAGTTTTTAAATTAATAACAATTTAAAAGGATATCGGATACACGAACTATGTATTGCAGTTAAATTTAAGGATGGATGTTTATAGTTTGTAACGATTTATCGCGATTGAAATTTGAAGTTTATCAACTCACCCGTCTGCTGTGAACGCCTTCGTGATCAGGGTGCCTCCTGTGCCACTTTGCTTAAAATAAGTGGGTTTTGGTTGAACTTTTGGCACACGGCCCCAAAAATGTTCGCCATCACTGATCTATAGCTTAAATTTTGTGAATAAATTTAGCTATAGCATCAAAATAACAAAAAATTACTTAATACATTAAAAGTTGTGTTTCTTTTTTAAAATGGCCTATTTATTTCTAAAATTGTATAGCCATTTACAAATTTACGGTCAAAGGGGAACAACCGTGTAATTATGTTGTTTTTATTAAGAATGCAACAGTTAAGTCCCCTGAATTAAATTTAATAATACGTTACAGTTGTTTCCCTTTGACCGTTAATTTTCCAGTAACATTTAGAATAATTTCATGGTTATTTCCCTTAGACCATAAATTGAAACTAAAATTTTCTAAAACTGCAATGTTTTCTTTGAATGTAAAAACTATCAGTGACATTTTTATTCTCTTTCTCGCTTATTTTATTTAAGACTTAAAAGATCACGAGTATATACCTATTTAAATAAAGACGAAATTTCGAGAAGAATATATTGAAAATACTAAATAATTAATTTCTTTTAGTGGTTAGTTACAGTAAACTAATTTAAGTAACAGATTAGTTTAAGAAAAAGATGTTTTAAAATTCATTTTACGAAATCTATATTTTAACAATCTTTTTTACTTCCCTAAGAATTTTAATATGTCAATAAAGACTTTATTATTGCAACAATCTAAAGACATTTAGCATGTCATATGTTAGTATCAGTAGTTATATAAAGTGCTTTCAAATAATTAGTAATGTTTAAGTGATTTAAACAAACAATCTAATCTTGTTAGTAACAATATTAGAACAGGAGTTATTGATAATCGGATGTATACAAAATGTGTTTTACATGTATGTTATTCGATTGTTTCAAGTTTTTTAGTGGAAGCCTAGCAGAAATATCATTATTTTTGAAAATTAAGGATAAGTAATAAAATATTTAACTGTAACAGTGTTGGAGACTATCATTATTTTTTTAAGCTGATTAGTGAATTTCCAGCAGAGTCAAATAAATCCAAGAACAGATCATTTTCTTTGGTCTGCTCAATCACGTTCTTCCAATCTGAATAATCAACATTTTTCATGCATGAACCCCTAGCATTTGTAGGTTCTTGGCCAAGAATAAATTTTCAATATATATGAAATAAGAACTGGAAGTAAACTTTGCTTCATTTTTAGCAATATTCATTTTTATCTTTAAGGGTAACAATCAATTTATTGATCATCAAATTTTGAAATGCAGACATCATCAGTGATGCAAGAGGTAGAAATAACTTGATGTAAGATGGTAGAAGTGACTTGATTTAAGATGGTAGAAATAACTTGATGTAAGATGGTAGAAATAACTTGATGTAAGATGGTAGAAATAACTTGATGTAAGATGGTAGAAATAACTTGATGTAAGATGGTAGAAGTGACTTGATGTAAGATGGTAGATATGACTTGATTTAAGAGGTAGAAATGACTTGCTGCTAGGAATTTAGTTATTTTGTCAGAGCATGTATTTGAAATAATATTTGCCATATTTATTTTCTACGGCCTTCCTATTTAAAGTAAAAAAATTATTAGAAGTGATTTTTATGTTTGAGATGTTATATGAAATACACTGAATATACAGGAAGTTCTAAATTCAAGTTGTTAATGAAACAAAGTGAGAAATATCAATGTCTTTTAATTTTATATTACTAGTGATAAAAATATTAGTAAAAAATATTAAAACTGATGAGGACAAGCGATTAGATAATATCAGAAAATAAACTACAACCAGAATTATCCCAAAATCACAGATGTGAGATACATATTAAATTTTCCATTGAGTACATTGTTTTTTTTAAATTTCATTATACATTTTTGTCCTGGTAAAAAAGCTACTTTTTTCATTAAATGTTAATGAGAGTTTTTAATTTATAATATTGAATTAATTTATTGATTATATAAATATTAAATTGAAGTAATTACCAAAAACTCATTCTCAAAATAAGAACATGTTGTATATTAATATTATAAATGAGTGCGATAAAAGCAAATTATAAATAAAAAATTTTGAACTTGAAACCATGCTTTAACAAAACAAGAAACCTTTTAAAAATGTTTCAACACATTTCAGCAATGACCTCTAAGCTCAAATCTAGAAGAAACAAAAATAGATTTTGTTATTTAGCCTCTTTAGTGAAATACAAATTTATATTCAATAAAAAAATAAAACAGTGGGTGACATTTATCATTCAATATTTAACTCTTTAGTAATTGTTCAAATGCCCAGAGGTGTAACTAGGTTTTTGGCGCCCTTGGCTAATTTATTTTTGGCGCCCTTGATAAATTGACAAGTTTCAGCTTTGCGATTTTTTCATTTTGTTAGAAAAAATAATTGAATTTCTCTTATTTTATTTATGACAATAAATACGTAGTCTGACAGTGACAGTCATACAACGTGAATATAAAAAATGCATAAGACAGGAACAATACTAATTAGCAGTTTATTATTTACTAGATAATACCAAATAAATTGCTGAATAAAACGGAATATTGTTGCTTTAATAAAGAATACAGCAAAACTTGAAGTAACATGTATTATAAATAAAAACAAAAGTGTCAATCAATGTTCCCTTTAAGCTGTGCGGTTGCGCAGTTCTCTGGCGACGCCGCGCAGCGGTTTAGAATAACCGCGCAGCGGTTTAGAATAACCGCGCAGCAAATTGTGTAGTATTGCACACAAAAAATGGATTCTGTGCAACTTTGCTCACGACTTTTTCTTACTTTGCACACGAACCAACGAACCTTAGAGGGAACATTGGTAACAATGTGGGGTACTCATTATCTCATACATAACGATAGAAACTCACAATTAAAATTAAATTTAAATAACACTCCAGCGACTGCAGCTCAGCACTTCAGTTAGCTGCGCGTATTGGCGTGTTGCTAATACAGTCGGACCTCTCTAAGTCCAACTTAAAAGGGGGTTGGGGGGGCAATTCAACTTACGGAGTTTTCGAGTTAGGGAAACTGGCGTAATTAAGCGCAGATTAATCAAGGACAATGTTGATATTGAGGGGGGGGGGACAGCCATAGCGGCTAAAAGGCTTGACAGGAAAGAGGGGCAGTGATGTTTCATATGAAAGGAGCCAACTTGCTTTGACATACCGACACAAGCCCCGTGAGAGTAGACACCTTCCCTCCCCTCCCCCAATTTTACTCCCTCGACAGTGGGATGAGGATAGTAAGATTTTTCTTTTTAAAAGAACGACTGTAAAATCATATTGATATTTGTATGATTAGAAGCCCCGCAAATGGCAACAAACATAATACAAAATATTATAAGAGTTTAAATGAAATATATATAAATATAAAAAATTATTCACTTTTTTGTTATCGAGGATAAAAGTGAAATACAGTCGGACGTCGCTAAGTCGAACTTCCCTAAGTCGAAAACCTCCCTATATCGAATTAATTGTTAGGTCCCAACCAAATTCCATAAGACTAATGTATTTTAGATCTCCTAAACTCCAAGATTTTTGGCTTTCAACCTATCTTAGTCAAATTTTCCAAAGCGTTTGGGTTATTATTCTGGAGTGACATTTCAGAACACGTATTCCGTAGAGCCACGTAAATGGACATAAAATCTTATCTTAGTGCATTCCACGAGCGACCCTTGCAAATACAAAAAATGACAAAGACAAGAAAAAGGAGCGGTAAGTGGTAACTAATTCGCGTCCCTTTACTGCATGCTGGGACTCTTTTTAAAAAGAAAAATCTTACTCCCCCCATCCCACTGTGAATGGAGTAAAGTGGGGGAGGGGAGGGAAGGTGTCTCCTCTCACGGGCTTGTGTCGGCATGTCAAAGCAAGTTGGCTTCCTTTCATATGAAACACAGACACCGCTTCTCTTTCCTGTCAAGCCTACTAGCCCGCATGGCTGTTCCCCCCACCTCTCAATATCTACCTTGTCCTTGATTAATCGGGGGCTATCAGGGCTGGACTGGGCCGCCGGGACACCGGGAAAATTCCCGTTGGGCCGCCAGGACCGGTGATATAATAATAATTAATCTTGCAAAAAAAGTCCTGTTTGCTGCTTTTCTGTACTACATAAATACAGTTTCTACGGGCAAACATACAAGCATCTCTTTAGTGCATATAAACTCTTATTGACTCAGTCGTCTACAAAAGTAGCTTGTGAGAGATATTTCTCTAAATTGAAATCAGGGCCGGCCTTAGGGCAAGGCAACTGCCTTAGGCCCCGGCGCTTTTCAGGGCCCCGCGCTTTGACTAAACATTTTTACTACTTTTTACAATTTGACCTCTATTACGCAATACAATTTTTTTATAACAGGGTATCAAGAAAACTTTATTTTTATTTTTTCTAATTATAAAATAATTTTAAAAAATTCCGTACTAATATAATAAAATATTATAATCATCCTAAATCCTAATGCAAAAAGTATTTTTCCTAGCATATTTTATTAAGCATTTACGTATTCAGAACATTAAATAAAACAAACCCGTAAAAAGAAAGTTTTCTACTATAAATCACTTATATTTGAGTCATAATTAAAAGTATTGATTATGTTCCAACGCCACAAATATTTACAGACTGACACCGAGTGATGTCCCCTGTCTTTTAACGGGGGATGGGACGTGAGGGGGTGTCGGCACGACGGTCGACGTCTAAGCGTCAACTCAAACTCACGTGGAAAAAAACAATAACAAACCGTGAATTTGAATTACATACCTCATATAAGGATAAACTAAAAATGCATAAATTTAATTACGGTACGTTCGATCGATCTGAAATTTTGATGCAATGCATTGTTAGGTTAGACGGGTCCGTGTGCAAAATTTCAGCTCGATCGGATGACGGGAAGTGGGTTATTTTTTACTTTTGTTTTTCCGCCCGCCCATGAGATGACGACAGAGACGGCCGCGAAGTTAATATAAGGGATTTAAAAAAAGAGAGCCCCACTTTTTGCCTTTAACTTGCTATGGTAAGTGAAATAAAAATGTGTTAGAATGTCTGATCATGATAAATCAAAGGGACATAATATTTTGGAATGGTTTGAGATGAAAACCAGGCTAACAAAACAATGACAATCGACAAGCAAGCCAAAAAATAATAAACAGTGAAAATGCTCGTTGACATAGTGTATTTCAACGTCTCATGGCCATTGTCCAATTTCTCGCTCAACTATTTCGTAGTTCAGATGATAGCTACATCAGGCACACTATGAAAACTTTCTGCGTCTCGTGGAATTGCTAGAAAAATTTGTTTCGGTTTTGCAGGAAAATATATGAATAATAAAAATTGATGAAATTCATGATCACTATTTCAGGAAAGCGCATTCAGAACGAACTCATTTCGTTGATGGGAAATAAAGTAAGGAAAATTATTGCAGGAAGAGTAAAATCAGCTAAATACTTTTCAGTAATACTTGATTGCACACCGTGCCAATGTCACCAAGAACAGATGTCACTGACAATGCGCTGTGTAAGCGCAGGAGGTGGATATTCTGAAGTAACTCATCAGCACTTCATACGTTTTCTAGAAGTGTAAGAAAGTACTGGGCAACAACTGCTTGGAGTCTTACTATTGGAACTGAGAAAATTGGGCTTAGATGGTTCTGATATTCGCGGTCAAGGATACGGCAATTGTGCGAACATGATATGCATAAGTGAGGCGTACAAGGTCGTCTTTTGCAATTAAATCCCAAGGCATTTTTTACCCTTTGTACCCATCACAGCTACAACTTGCTGCTATGTTATGTGGTAAAAACTTGTCCTGATGCACTGACGTTTTTTTGGTGTATAATTTAACAATCTATATTTTATTTTCTGCTTCAACAAAGCGACGGGCTTTATTTTCCAAGTACTTTAGAAATATTTCTGTGAAACCACTTTGTGAAACAAAATTGGAAAGCCATGTGGAAAGCGTAAAGTTAGTGCGATATCTAGCAAAAGAGAAATCGATGATGCACTTTTCAAAGTACCATAGCAAAGTAGTGATCCAAAAGTTTGAAGTGAAGCAAAGTCTTTGTGAAAACAACTTAAGAACTTCAATTTCACTGTTTCAAATGCTTTTTTGTATTACATATTGTTCCAATCTAATTACATCAGCAAAGAATTACAAAATATTTCTGTCAGTCTAATAACAGAAGTTGAGAGCATGGAAAATACTTGCAAATGGTGGAAATCAGATGCCCAAAAAAGTTCATGCACCCCCTCGTGAAACTTGCAGAAAATGTATAATAAACTATGTTTTATTTTAGGAAAACAACAGTTTTGACCATAGGCAACAGGAAATTTAGTAAGAGATCTGCTGCTTCTTATGATCAATCAGCGATTTAAATCTGGGGACTGTTTTGGACAAAGCAACTCTCATGTCATCCTCTGCATTCAACTTATTACTTTCCTTGGTTTTAATCATCAAAGATGTGGTGAATCCTGCTTCACAGAGATAGGTTGTGGTAAACGGAAGGAGAGTCAGTACTGCCCTCTTGGCTAGTTGTGGGTAGGAATCTAGCTGGGCGCACCAAAATTCAATCAAGGTATTGCAACTGAAGGCACTCCTCAGTACTTCTCTGGTTCTCAAATCAATCAGGTCATCTTTAGCAAGGTCAATGTCATCAATGTTGTCCAAGTCACAGAGAAAAGGATTGCGAATCCAAAGGTCTTTCCTAGCAATTTCTTGACAGAAATACCCATCAAAGGACTTTTGCAAAGTTGAAAGGTGCTCTCAAATTTCCCCTTTGATTTTGACAGGCAGTGATCCCTCAGTGCTTCCTTCTGCACCAGATATTACAACTTCATCCAAGAGTGGAAAGTTGCCCAAGTTGGACTTTTCTAGTCGTCGTTGGAATAGTGGCACTCTGTTAAGGTAGGCTTGCAATCTTTATAAGTAGCATCCATTACAGTCACAGCAGATCCTTGGAGAGATGTGTTCAACTCATTCAAGATGGTGAAGATGTCAGCCAGGTATGCCAAGTAATGAATGAAATTAGGACAGTCAAACTTGTCAGCAGGGTCACTCTCTTTTTCTCGCAAGAAAATGGCAAGCTCCGCTCTCAGTTCTACTGACCGAGAAAGCATCCATCCCCTGGACAACCAGCGCACCTCAGTGTGGTAGAGCAGAACTTCATGCTCAGAGACCACCTCCTGACAGAACAACTTGAAGAGGCAATGGTTCAAGGCATGTGAGCGGATAAAATTTACCACTTGGACTGCAGTAGAAAGAACTGACTTCAAGGTTGGAGGTAGAGTTTTGCATGCCAGGGCCTGACGATGAAGGATACAGTGTGTAGTGACAATATCTGGAGCTTCTTTCTTTACCAGTGCTGAAAATCCTGACTTATTACCGAGCATGGCTGGTTTTCAGTGAAGAATGCCCTGACTAGCTGCAGCACATCAGCAGGTTTGGTAGTTGTCACATGTGATTAACATAATGTTGTGACGTAAGGTCACGTGTATAAGAAACGCGGGAAGAAAGGAGCATTTATATTGGTTGAAAGTGTTGGGCGAAGAGTTGTCTGTGGGGTTCCGAAGTGAACGGACCAAATGTGCGTGTGCCTCAAGATTTCCATATTGTATAACCTCAAATGATAATTATGTGTACAAAATATATATATATTAAAGTTGTTTTGGATAAACATACTCTTCAGTGAATCATTGTGCACAAGTTTATGTATTGTGAGAACGCCTACATAAAAAGAGTTATAAAGTCATCGTTACAGTAGTAACTAGGAGTGGCTTACAAAAGAGAAATTCCTCCTTCAGCAATCCACTGAGAACATATCTCAGAAATACAAGAATCTGACTGCATTGTGCTACATCAGTGGATTCATCCAGCTGCATGCTAAATGGAAAAGGGCTGCTTCTCATCTCGCACAAGACTTGATCCAGAATGTCTGCAGCCATGTAACTAATCCTGGAATGAATAGTGTCATTGGACAAAGGAACTTTCTCAACCTGCTTCCTCTGCTGGTGACCACACATCAGTTTCACCATCTCCAGAGCACAAGGCTTCACCAAAGTTCTCCAATGGTGTGGGGCTTCTTGTTCTTTGCAATAAGATATGCAACCTTGAATGATGCATCCAGTGCAGGTTTCTGTGACAAAGAAAATCCAAGCTTGGGCAAGGTACCTGAGGTCAAGAAGCGAGCTCTCTTCTGCTTGAAGACCTCAACACTGTCCTTGGAATTGGATAGATGGACTTTCTCCAAGTGCTCTTGGAGTCTAACAGGCTTCATGTTGTCATTTCACAGGATTTTTCCACAGAGGAAGCACTGAGGCTTTTGTGTTCCATCTCTCTCTCTCTCTCTTTTATTATTTATTAACGATTTTGAGGGGGTGATGACAATCGGAAAGTCATACCAGTCACAGGCAAATTTTTAACTGACAAATTTGATTTTTTAATTACCGGAATTGGATTCTCAACTCAAGATTTTAGGTTTCAATGACGAATATTGGCTTAAAATTAACGTTTTAAAGACCTATGCAGCGTACCGACCAATAAAAGTGAAGGAAAAAAAAATCCCAACGTTTACATCCTCTCAAAACAGTTAGAGGGTCACCGGAAGACATATATCTGGACGTAGTTGATGACAAAATTAAATTATTTTTAGAAAACTGTGACTTAAAACACGAAATTCCGAGGAACATGTAGACAGAACCTTTCATTTTCCGTCAATATTCGACATGCGCAGAACGATGCGCGAACGAGTATCAAAAAGGTTGTATATGGGCACCCTTTAATGCGGCATGCCTTGCTTATGGTTTACATTTTCAGATTATCAGCTTTTCTTTCTTTTTTTTCCATATTTTTTAACCAGGGTGTTGAAATGCAATCATGTCAATGGACATATCATTTGAACAAATATTAAGGCATCATGACTCGTTTTGGATTTCTTTATAAAGTTCATCAATTACAAAACAATGATGTACTGATTTGTTGTATGAATGTTGAGAAAAGCTCACTGCTGCCTGTGAAAGTAATGATCTTGATGGTTTCATGCTTTCTGATGAGTAGCAATCATTGAGTTTCCTACAACGATCCTGTTAATATTTTGCAGTTTCTTTCATTAAGCAAGCGCTATAGTGACTTTCCTAACAAACACATTGCAATTCAAACACTTCCAACTATTCCTGTCACTTTGGCTTCAGAAAAAAGAAGCTTTTCGAAACTAAAACTTATTAAAACCTTTATGCGATAAACAATGATTCAAGATCGGCTCAGTAACTTAGCTATTTTGAAAATTGAGACTTATGTTGCTAAGGATCTTGACAATATTGAACTTACCAGTATTTCAGATCTTGCAGCCGCAAAAGCTCACAAGATTTGCTTGTAAGTTGTAAAAACAAGGTGGAAGTAGAAGATACAACCAAACCAACGCTAGTGTATATAGTTTATATTGTTAATTGTATAATATATATAAACTGTCTAATTAGCAATGCTGTCATAGAGAAAAAATTTAAGTAATTTAATTTTTTTATTTCATATCCTTTAATATATTTAGAAATGCAAATGTTTGCATGGGTCTCACTCCTCATCTGCTGCCTTGGGCTCGGGGGCCCGCATATCATATACTGCCTTGGGCCCCGCATACTCTAGGGCCGGCCATGACTGAAATACATTAAGAATCACTTGCGAACTTCATTGACTTCTACACACCTTGACGCTTTTATGCTTATGTCAACAGAAACCGATGTTTTAAGTGAACTGAATAATGACACAATTATAGATCATGTAGCCGAAATGGCACCCAGCTTGAATAAATTGCTTATACTATAAACACCATCACAGTGAGTCAGATTTATAACTTGAATTTACCCATTCTTGATATTATATTCATAAATATAAATGAGATTTATCATGTTTGGTTTTTTTTTGTATATTGTACATGTAATTTGTTAAGTGACCCATGACTTTGAAGGCCTCGGCCCTCGGGTTTGGATGGGAAAAATTAACAAGGAAAATAAAAGTTATGAAGATAGGGCCGCTTTAACTCCCCAGTCCACCCCTGGCGCCTATTACACCATTTTCCCTAACTCAAAAACTTCGTAAGTCAAATTTTTTTTTCGAATCCTTTTGAGTTCAACTTAGAGATGTCAGACGGTATTTATTTAAATACAAATTTAAAAATTACAGATTTAGTGGCGCCCTTTTCAGCTGATGCCCTTGGCAACTGCCCCGATGCCAACCCGTTGTTACACCACTACAAATGCCACATGCATTTTGACTTTTTACACGCTTTTATTTAAGTCACAATGTTTGTATGTTGTATCCATCCACCCTTCCTTCCATCCTTCCTTCAAAACTTGAAACGTAAAATTATACCACTTCTCATGGTCCTAGAGATCTAAAAATTTTACCACAGATAGATCTTGGATGACAATGCATTGTATCAAAATTTCAGATCGATCGAATGTACCGTATTGAAATTATTGCACTTTTAGTTTTTAGTTTTTGTCTATATAAAATATTATCACTCGCGTCAATGAACCATGCCTCAATTCGCCCTAGAGGGATACAATTATTATAACTTTAAAAAGTACTATCAACATCACGTCTTGCTGCCCGAAATATAAACGTGATCGATTGCCGACATGGGGGTACGAGGTTCAATTTTCAGTTAGGGGAAAATGTTTTTTTTTGTGTATTATACATATTTAGTGCAATTTCTATATGTAAATAAAAGCGTGTCCTTTTTAAAAAGAGATTTTTTTTACATTTAACTTTTTCTTAATGAAATTGTAAACATTATATTTTTATTTTTTGAAATTCAGCTTTTTTATGTCGATTTTAAAAAAAAAGTGGATGCTGTTTATCTTTTACTTGAACTTACATTAAATGGTGGTAAGTCCTCTCTTGTTGAAACTGACTGTGGTTGGTGGTAAGTCATCTCTTGTTGAAACTGACTGTGGTTGGTGGTAAGTCATCTCTTGTTGAAACTGACTGTGGTTGGTGGTAAGTCATCTCATGTTGAAACTGACTGTGGTTGGTGGTAAGTCATCTCTTGTTGAAACTGACTGTGGTTGGTGGTAAGTCATCTCATGTTGAAACTGACTGTGGTTGGTGGTAAGTCATCTCATGTTGAAACTGACTGTGGTTGGTGGTAAGTCATCTCTTGTTGAAACTGACTGTGGTTGGTGGTAAGTCATCTCATGCTGGGAATAAAAAAATATAAATCTTAGGTGTTAAATCTATAAAGATATTGTAATGTTTATATTGTATAATGTTTATATTGTATGTTTATATTGTATAATGTTTATATTGTATGTTTATATTGTATAATGTTTATATTGTCTAATGTTTATGAAAAATAATATTTTCCATTTTTACAAAGATAAAGATGAAGAAAAATTGGTTAAAGATATTTTATTCTGTCCATGATATGATGGTATCAGTTTTGAGGAGTCCACTTGTTACAATTTTATCTATATTTTATTAACATTTTTTGTAATTTTCTAACCTCTTCTGAAAATACATTTTCAGATTACATGTCTTTGTTAAAATTTCAAATTTAATTACTTTCCAAGATGTAAATATCAAACCAAAACTCAAAATTAAACTGCTTTGAAGTTATAATTTCTTGAAATTACAAATTTATAATTTAAATTGATGACTCTCAGCTTATTAAACATAAGTCTTTTTAGAGGAGTCGTTTATTTTTAAAATTCAATTTCATAATGAAATTTTCATACATAGTATATTCAACCATAATGTACTATGTAATTAAATGTTTTAATTAAAAAATACTTGCTCTATTAAATTATATAAGTAATTAATTTTATGTAAATACTTTACGAGTTACTAGAAATCGCATGAAGATTTGAAGACTTGTATCTTTAACTTAATCATCTTAACTACTTTTAACTACTTGACAAAAACATTGTTCTAAACTATAAATATTGCTTAAAAAACTAAATTGTATTTTTACTGCATAGAAGCAATTAAATAGAGCATCAACTTTATAAAAGTTACAAAAAACAACCCTTGGGCTTTATCCACCACACATGGAACCACTACGAGCTTCTATCCACCACACATCTCTCATCCACCACACATCTCTCATCCACCACACATCTCTCATCCACCACACACTCTCATCCACCACACATCTCTCATCCACCACACATCTCTCATCCACCACACATCTCTCATCCACCACACATCTCTCATCCACCACACATCTCTCATCCACCACACATCTCTCATCCACCACACATCTCTCATCCACCACACATCTCTCATCCCACCATCTCCACCACACATCTCTCATCCACCACACATCTCTCATCCACCACACATCTCTCATCCACCACACATCTCTCATCCACCACACATCTCTCATCCACCACACATCTCTCATCCACCACACATCTCTCATCCACCACACATCTCTCATCCACCACACATCTCTCATCCACCACACATCTCTCATCCACCACACATCTCTCATCCACCACACATCTCTCATCCACCACACATCCACCACACATCTCTCATCCACCACACATCTCTCATCCACCACACATCTCTCATCCACCACACATCTCTCATCCACCACACATCTCTCATCCACCACACATCTCTCATCCACCACACATCTCTCATCCACCACACATCTCTCATCCACCACACATCTCTCATCCACCACACATCTCTCATCCACCACACATCTCTCATCCACCACACATCTCTCATCCACCACACATCTCTCATCCACCACACATCTCTCATCCACCACACATCTCTCATCCACCACACATCTCTCATCCACCACACATCTCTCATCCACCACACATCTCTCATCCACCACACATCTCTCATCCACCACACATCTCTCATCCACCACACATCTCTCATCCACCACACATCTCTCATCCACCACACATCTCTCATCCACCACACATCTCTCATCCACCACACATCTCTCATCCACCACACATCTCTCATCCACCACACATCTCTCATCCACCACACATCTCTCATCCACCACACATCTCTCATCCACCACACATCTCTCATCCACCACACATCTCTCATCCACCACACATCTCTCATCCACCACACATCTCTCATCCACCACACATCTCTCATCCACCACACATCTCTCATCCACCACACATCTCTCATCCACCACACATCTCTCATCCACCACACATCTCTCATCCACCACACATCTCTCATCCACCACACATCTCTCATCCACCACACATCTCTCATCCACCACACATCTCTCATCCACCACACATCCACCACACATCTCTCATCCACCACACATCTCTAATCCACCACACATCTCTCATCCACCACACATCTCTCATCCACCACACATCTCTCATCCACCACACATCTCTCATCCACCACACATCTCTCATCCACCACACATCTCTCATCCACCACACATCTCTCATCCACCACACATCCACCACACATCCACCACACATCTCTCATCCACCACACATCTCTCATCCACCACACATCTCTCATCCACCACACATCTCTCATCCACCACACATCTCTCATCCACCACACATCTCTCATCCACCACACATCTCTCATCCACCACACATCTCTCATCCACCACACATCCACCACACATCCACCACACATCTCTCATCCACCACACATCTCTCATCCACCACACATCTCTCATCCACCACACATCTCTCATCCACCACACATCTCTCATCCATCACACATCTCTAATCCACCACACATCTCTCATCCACCACACATCCACCACACATCTCTCATCCACCACACATCTCTCATCCACCACACATCTCTCATCCACCACACATCTCTCATCCACCACACATCCACCACACATCTCTCATCCACCACACATCTCTCATCCACCACACATCTCTCATCCACCACACATCTCTCATCCACCACACATCTCTCATCCACCACACATCTCTCATCCACCACACATCTCTCATCCACCACACATCTCTCATCCACCACACATCTCTCATCCACCACACATCTCTCATCCACCACACATCTCTCATCCACCACACATCTCTCATCCACCACACAGCTCTCATCCACCACACATTTCTCATCCACCACACATCTCTCATCCACCACACATCTCTCATCCACCACACATCTCTCATCCACCACACATCTCTCATCCACCACACATCCACCACACATCCACCACACATCCACCACACATCTCTCATCCACCACACATCTCTCATCCTACACACATCTCTCATCCACCACACATCTCTCATCCACCACACATCTCTCATCCACCACACATCTCTCATCCACCACACATCTCTCATCCACCACACATCTCTCATCCACCACACATCTCTCATCCACCACACATTTCTCATCCACCACACATCTCTCATCCACCACACATCTCTCATCCACCACACATCTCTCATCCACCACACATCTCTCATCCACCACACATCTCTCATCCACCACACATCCACCACACATCCACCACACATCCACCACACATCCACCACACATCTCTCATCCACCACACATCTCTCATCCTACACACATCTCTCATCCACCACACATCTCTCATCCACCACACATCTCTCATCCACCACACATCTCTCATCCACCACACATCTCTCATCCACCACACATCTCTCATCCACCACACATCTCTCATCCACCACACATCTCTCATCCACCACACATCTCTCATCCACCACACATCTCTCATCCACCACACATCCACCACACATCCACCACACATCTCTCATCCACCACACATCTCTCAGCCACCACACATCTCTCAGCCACCACACATCCACCACACATCCACCACACATCTCTCATCCACCACACATCTCTCATCCACCACACATCTCTCATCCACCACACATCACTCATCCACCACACATCTCTCATCCACCACACATCTCTCATCCACCACACATCCACCACACATCCACCACACATCTCTCATCCACCACACATCTCTCATCCACCACACATCTCTCATCCACCACACATCCACCACACATCTCTCATCCACCACACATCTCTCATCCACCACACATCCACCACACATCCACCACACATCCACCACACATCCACCACACATCTCTCATCCATCACACATCTCTCATCCACCACACATCTCTCATCCACCACACATCTCTCATCCACCACACATCTCTCATCCACCACACATCTCTCATCCACCACACATCTCTCATCCACCACACATCTCTCATCCACCACACATCTCTCATCCACCACACATCTCTCATCCACCACACATCTCTCATCCACCACACATCTCTCATCCACCACACATCTCTCATCCACCACACATCCACCACACATCCACCAAACATCCACCACACATCCACCACACATCTCTCATCCACCACACATCTCTCATCCACCACACATCTCTCATCCACCACACATCTCTCATCCACCACACATCCACCCACATCCACCACTCATCCACCACACATCTCTCATCCACCACACATCTCTCATCCACCACACATCTCTCATCCACCACACATCTCTCATCCACCACACATCCACCACACATCCACCACACATCTCTCATCCACCACACATCCACCACACATCCACCACACATCCACCACACATCCACCACACATCTCTCATCCATCACACATCTCTCATCCATCATACATCTCTCATCCACCACACATCTCTCATCCACCACACATCTCTCATCCACCACACATCTCTCATCCACCACACATCTCTCATCCACCACACATCTCTCATCCACCACACATCCACCACACATCTCTCATCCACCACACATCCACCACACATCCACCACACATCCACCACACATCCACCACACATCTCTCGTCCACCACAATGAGCTTTCATCCGGATTGACACAGTCTATGTCTCCATGACAACCAAAATCAGCATTGTCAGATATATGCCAGTCTTTGCATGCATATTTTATACTTTGCACACGGACCAACTAACCTTAAAGGGAACATTAGTTCTTACCTTGTCTGACCTGTACTATTACCTTGTCTGGCTTGTACTATTACCTTGTTCTTACCTTGTCTGACCTGTACTATTACCATGTTCTTACCTTGTCTTACCTGTACTATTACCTTGTCTGGCTTGTACTATTACCTTGTTCTTACCTTGTCTGACCTGTACTATTACCATGTTCTTACCTTGTCTGACCTGTACTATTGCCTTGTTCTTACCTTGTCTGACCTGTACTATTACCTTGTTGTTACCTTGTCTGACTTGTACTATTACCTGCCCATGACCTGCTGCCGCTGTGACTTGTAAAAAGTTAAAGCCCTCACTGTCACATCGGTAATGATTGCTGAGATACAAATGTGCGCTAACTCACCATGGAAATTGGCTGTATAAATAGTTCATTGGCTTGGACAAAGAGCTCCATTGCTGTAGTGGTAGTTGTCAATGGCCACAGTTGTATACCAGCCGGTACACAACGGTAATCACTTGATCTTTGGCTGTTTGGAGGAAATAGATGCACAGCGGCATGTGTGGTCACGTGATGTGTAGCCGTGGACCTCAATCAGTGACCTCAAGTTTCCGCTTGAACGATCTCAAATGTTGACCGCTAGCTGAAAATCGTGTCGAATATAGAGAGTTACCGAGAGTAATTATAATCGTACACTCGATTACCGATTTGACCTTAATCAAAAGACTCGTGTGGTTTGCCGGGGCCGAGGTGGCGCCGAAGTTGTAACGAGTCGAAGACAATGTTCCCTTTAAGCTGCGTGGCGTGATTAGATAAGCGTAGGACGCAATAATCTTCTGTATAAAAGGAGCATCTGTAATCAGATAAGATATCTGAACGATGCAGCGCAGCAGTTTTGAATTAACAAGCAGTAAATTTTGGAAAATATTGCCCCAAAAAATGGATTCTGTGCAACTTTGCACACGGACTATCGAACCTTAGAGGGAACATTGGTCGGAGTAGGGAAATTCCACTCCTCATTGTGACGTCACTTTTAGTGGGAGGCATTTTCGACCATGTCTTGGATGCCCAGGCGGCCGCTTCAGAAGTGACCGTTCCGGGGGGTGGGGGTGTCACTCAGCTGTTAGGTTCCCTTGGGGAAGGGGACAAGGTGGCTGATGGTTTTTTTTCGGGGAGACCCATTAAGAGCCCTAGGCTTGGGGCTACTGACTTTCTTCCACATGTAGGTTCATTACCGATTAGACACATGACATATCCTGCTGTAAACTTTTTAAAATCCTTTATAGTAACTCGTGGTGTCTGGTTGCTTGCTTGTCGCCAAAACTTTGGATCGATTTTTAACCCACTTCCTCGTAAGCTAGCGAGCTGAAATTTTGCAGGCAGTTTTGTGCCGATGATAAAAACGATGTATCAAAATTTCAGATAGATCGCATGTACCGTAATTAAATTATTTAATTTTTAGATTATTTTATTTATGTCTATGCGTCGTGTTATTTTTTTGAGATAGAGTGTCGCGGTGCGTATTATATTGAACAATCTTTCTGTCACGCAATAAGGTGCGTATTTTATTGACAACACTTTTTATAAACATATTCCTGATCGGTGCGCATTATATTAAACATGTTAAACTGCAATTTTGTATTTTTGGAAGGTCTGCGTATTATAATGAACATTCTTTTAGTTATGTCTCGTACATAAAGGATTTATAGTCAAAAACTTTGCTTTTACGTTTTTTTTAAATTACATTGTTCCATTTTCCAAAAATAAAATATGAGCTAAAACAATGACATGATAATATTTTTTACAGCGCATCTTTAATTTCCAAACCTTTTGATGCATTGGTGCAGTAATTTGGTGCGCTGCTTTCTAAAATTAGTATAACGTTACATCCACACATACAGACGACGGAAATTATGTATATTGATATATATATATATACTTTTGTACACATCAGGAAGTTAAATATTTCGTATTATAGAACAAGGATAAGTTAGCTGGGCTTTTGAAAAAAGTGGGCGCCGTAGGCGCCACGGCGCCCCAGCACAACCTAGTATAGGCTAATAGCTCCGGCTCCGGCAAATCCAGAATCCGGCCATTTTTAAAAATCCGGCTCCGGTCGGATTTCACATATAAAGCCGACCGAGTCCGGCTCCGGCCGGATTAAAAAAATTAAATCTGGTACACCCCTACTTTTTTTGTTTATTTTTTTGCGTGCCTAGGTTTTGTCTTTCGGATCTAGGTTTTTTTGAGGTGTTTGCTAGGTTTTTCCCATAAAAAGACACTGGCAACACTGATTTGTCGGACTACTGTGCTAATTTGATTCATGCCTTAAAATTATTATTAAGAACTGAGCACCATCCAACAAAATATATAAGCATGGAATATATTCTACCACTGGTTCCCGACTCTATCAAGAGTATACCTGTTCATATGGTAAAGTTGTATTTTTAAATAAAAATAAACTTTTTCATTTTTAATATTTGATATGAATATTTTGCCATATGCCATATGTGAAGTACACAACACGGTCTTCTCTACACTTGCCCAAGTCTAAGGCTAAGTAAGACTAAGGCCTAAGCTATGGCTATATTATCATATAATATGGAGCTCGATTGTATTTAATTTCATTTTAGGGGATAAAACAAGTTTTCAAAATTTGACAATTCTTTAATTTTTTAGTTAAACCATTAGGCTAAATGTAGAAACACTAGAGTCTGGAGTCAAGTCTAAAGGATAGAAGAAAGGCTGATCAAGTGGTATGCAGAGGGTCACAGGTTCAAAATCTCCATGTAGGCAGTGATTTGTTCCCGGCTAAGGGTGTCCCTAAGTCCATCCAGCTCTGAATGGGTACCTGACAAAGGCAGCTAGGAATAGCGTGGTCCCTAATACTAACAGCTTTGCTGCATCACTTGCCAACAGACCGACACGGACTGTGTGTTGTGTTTTTATCAGAGGCAGAGGATAGGGGGCAATAATGACGCCTCCCATTTATTACTACCATCCCTTAAACATAAACTGTGATTGCTCGACCCTAGCGAGGGTAGTCATATTTAGGGTTGTTAATTGCGAGTTTGTTTTTGTTTTTTTGTAAAACCGATTATCGTTTTATAGCTGACTTCATAGAAGTTAGGGGTGTACCAAATTTCTCCTGCAAATGTCTCGAAACCAACAATGAGTTGGCAGTCCCCTCCCCCCAACCGACGTTCACTCGTGTTGTTTTGATGTCTTTGTGCTGTAGTTTGTGTCCGTTCTTTCTCCACTTTCTTTGCACTCTCCATAAGCAAGTCTGCGGCGTATGCTACGCCGCGGGGCGTCTAGTATAACATAAACACCCTCAATTATGGCTGATGCCGTAACACTAATGTACATCACACTGCTTTTTTTTTAAATTGAAAATATAGACTTAAAAATCATCATCATTTTGGTTTCCCGATTAACATTAACCAAACAACGCCAGCATTGACGTCAGCATTTGTGTTGTAAATAGTGCTGACAGACTCAAAGAGTTATTTTTTGGTGCAATAATTTGGTGCGCTGCTTTCTAAAATTAGTAGTGTCACAGATAGGACAGACAGGACGTGCAGTTAAAAAATCGTGTGGTGATTAGCACTGTAAAAAAATATTATATAAATACTTTGTGTACATTTCAGGAATATTTCGTATTTATCATACAAGGATAAGTTACTTGGGCTTTTGACAACAAAAAAAAAGTGGGCGCCGTAGGCGCCCTACAACCCCTATTATAAAATACTTTGTGTACATTTCAGGAAGTTTAATATTACGTATTTATCATACAAGGACAAGTTAGTTGGGCTTTTGAAAAACGTGGGCGCGGTTGGTGCCCTAAAAAAAAGTGGGCGTCACGGCGCTGCAGCACAACCTAGTAAAAATATTTAAAAAAATTACAATAGAGCCCACTTAACTTGAGCCCGGTTAATTCGCCAACCCAATTAAGTCGACGTTTTTTATTGGAACCGCCAAATTCTCTCTTTGTCTAAGCATTTTCTCATCGGTTTATTTGATTCTTTTAAGTCGCTGAACCCTAATACCTCGAGCACAAAAGAGGGCCAAATTTGCAACTTAACGTTGGTTATCTCCATCCCCGTCTGTTCGCCTAGCGAAGCACTATCGCATTTTTAGTTAAAAATAGCATCGAAATCTTGCTTTCCTCGAGACTTCCGGCTATTGTGTGATTTTACGAGATTTCAATTAAAATTACCTGATGTTTTTATCTTTCACTTTGATGCGTGTGTGAATTAGCTTGGCACGTCTCGAGTATGCATTCGTCCGAGGAATCGTGTTAGTGGTCTTTAATCGTCATTATTTCGCAGTGCATGTTATATTATATATAAACTTAATTCATTTTCTGATGCATTAATCATTTTATTTTTTAAGATAAACAAATATCTCTAGAAAGAAAATAAAGGTTTGTATCGAGAATCGACAGAGGTTTTTATTTTATATTGGTAAATTCCTGCTGTTAGTTGGTGCACATATGCCTTTTGTTGTTAGCAAACATGTATGTACATCGCTTCATCAAACAAATAACGGCAATGCTGTTGTGTTAAAAAAACCTCCAAAAACATGTGCATGTGCATTCTCATTTATTAACGTTAGTGATGGGACGATACCAAAATCATAGGGTGTTTACTGTAAACAAGGCTCCCCAGATTTTATAATATAACAGACTACACTTTACCCACCCCCACTCTCAATCTCCCACACCATTGTCGTTGGTAAGTCCGATTAGCATCAAGTTACCAAAGGAATTCTGAGTCCATTGTAAGCTGAGGGGACGGACCCAAGGAAGATGGTTTGGAAGAGAATGGTTCGGGGACAATGAGGGATGTGTAGGTTCCACGGGGCCGGTTTATTTATTTGTGTAGCTTGTAAGGAAAGTCATATTAGTGCCTTCCGAGGCACAGTATCGCTCAATCTGGGAATCACTGCTGTGAATGATGCTAACTCAGTATAGCAAGCCCCATTAAAAAAAACACACAAAAAAAACACTTTGCTGGGAGCGCGCAAGAGAGATGACAGGATGTCACCAGCCGACGCGCGGCGTGGCGGGCAGGAGTAGCTGAATTTGTTATGTACTAGGGTGAAAAAATGCGCTGACGCAACAAAGTGTTATATTTAAACTAGGGCTGCGGAAATTATCGATTAATTTGTCGATTAATCGTTAAAAATTATTTTATCGATTAAGTATCGATAAAAATAATTTTAATCGATAAAAATTTGATTAAAATTTAAGAAAATATTTATAATAAAATAAATTTTTTTTAGTAATAAATAATAAATTATTAATAATTAATAATAATTTATATATATTTTTTACGTACAAACATCTCCCGCGTAATATTAAAATTAATTTTTTAAATTTATGTTGACCGGCAGACGTCAGCTATAAAATGGCTGACAGCCAGAGCCGTCTTTACACCATTTTTGGCCCCGGGCAAAGAAATAGTGTTGGGCCCTTCCCCCGCAGGAATAACAAATGAATATACATAATAGATATAAATAAACATATTCCCATGGGGCCCATATGCTCGTGGTCCCCCGGGCAAATGCCCAACGGGCCTATGCGTTAAGACGCACTGCTGACAGCATCAGCGCAGTTAAATTTAAACATATAACTAGAAAGTTGAGCAAATATGTTGTTTTTAAGCTAACTGCGGATGGCAAAGTCGAAGATGGTGAAAACGTTTACTGTGTCCATTGCCATAAACAATTCTCTTTTAAAGGATCAAATACATCGCTGACGTACCACCTTCAGCACAAATCAAGTATCAACACATTGTCATGAAATTTAGTTCAAAATATTCTTAATTTTCAATGTCCGTGAGAAATGTTCAGTTTAATGACGTCATAAATTTCTATTTTTGGTTTTAATCGAAATTATCGATTAATTTATCGATAATTTTTCAAAAGTTAACGATTAAATTTTAATTAATCGATAACAGCCCTAATTTAAACTTAAAAACGAACGGTCTTAACAACTTTAGGAAAGAGTGAAGAAATAGGCTCGAGATATTCCGATACGATTCTGATTAATCGTCCCATCACTAATTAATGCACATCATGTACATAAAGAAATTTCAAGCGTATGTTAATATTTTGCTGCCATATTGGTTTTCGTTTAAATTTAACTCGATCATCGGTTATCTCGGCACCATTTAGCCTACCCCAAGGCCATCGACTTAACCGGGTTCTACTGTATTTCTATTACATAAGATACCTTGTCAAATGTACTTTTAGAAAAATTTATACATGTTAGGGTCTTTGAATTCATTTAGTATGGGATTTTGTCATTTTCATCAAGCTTATGAAAATGCTGAAAAATGGCTGGACACCACAGAAAAATGCACTGGACAGTTATAGGATTAAACACCTAGGAAATTTAACTCTTTGCTTTCAAGCAATACAGATATATGAAATTATTTTATTGGATAACGTAAAAAAAAAGACAACGAATTTTTTTAAGCCTATGAATCTTTTATTGTCATTTTTTTACATTTACATAATATAAATATATATATATTTATTTCAGGACTTTGATGGGCAAAAAAGAGCTGAGAGGTATTTTCAGGTCATTATCATTGTCTTTGCGGTGAGTAAAATTAACATTCACAATATATCATAAAGGAAGACAATTTATTGAATTATTAGTTAAATTATTTACCTTGTGAAAATTTTATGCAACTCAGTAAATGTCCCCAACTTCTGTAAATAAGGTTTGAAAATGTACTTATGATATCTGATTTTTTAGGACATGCTTCTTACCACTGGCCATAATCAGTTTTTTGAAAATTATAGCTATAGAAATGTCTAGGTGGTCCCCAGTACGTTTATTTTGAGTGGAGTGTGTCCACAAGATTAGAACAAAATCTCTAGTCTACAAGTTATTTCCCTTCCCTGTCACAGAGGTCACCTCATGTTAAAAATATTTTTAAAACATGACAAAGAACCTGCATGTTAGTCAATGTTACTATTTCTATAATAGATAATTTGATATTACTATTAGGCTTTGTTATTTTAGCTTGAATGAAATTGAGGATTTCTGACATTATATTCTATCTATCTTAATATTCTCTCTCCAGGTTGTTGGTTTCATTTGGGGGTACATAACTCAGCTATTTTCTCAGACACTATACATTTTGTTTGCTGGAGTTATTGTTTCTTCAGTGGTAAGTAATGCTCAAAATTGTGTGTCAGCTTTTTAAAAAATTACCTGCTTTAATTAAGCAGAATTTTTTTTCTCACAATTTCTGTTTTGCTGATGTATTTCATTTGTAATTCAGCTGACTTTGATCCCATGGGGAATGTACAGAAGGAAACCGCTGGCATGGCAACCTGTCCGTGATCAACAGCAAGGGATCACAGCTTCCAAAGGGTCTACGCCAGCAGCTGCTAACCAAACACAGAATAAGTCCAAAAAGAAGAAACTGAAAGAGTAACTAAGGCATGTGGCTTTAGTTTTTACAGTTTTAATGCATTTTTGGATCAACCTTTCTTAATTGATTACTTTTTTTTTATTTTAAAGTTATGATTTATTTGTTTGACCTTGGAAAAGTTTTCTGCTTGGGGTTATTCTGTCCCCATAAATTAATGCTATTAAAAAAATTAATTCTTGTTTAGGTTTTAATGATATATATATATATATATATTTATTTATATAGTTTCTTGTTTAAAAAACTTCTTTAAATTTTCACAACATTCTCAGTTGTAAAAACATTTGTTATCAAGTATGAATGTGATGAACCAGTTCTGGGGTTGTTCTGGGTTCTGGTTTTATGTTTTTTATTTCATTTTTCATGGCTAGCAAATATTTTAGAAAAATCACCAATGATAATAAATCAATAAGATATCTGGTTTTAATAGTGTTGGGATGATGAACATTAAGTGAAAAAATGATATTGTCAGTACGTTTCTATTTGTTCCACCTTGATTTTGTCATTATTTCTATATTAAAATATAAAGTGTGTTGTGATGAGAGATGTTGTAATAAATAAATGATGAAATGAAAAGGTTTTGTCTAAAGTAATTTAAGTTAAACCATGAGAGGTCAGATATTGAACTGCCAGAAATGCTCTTATGGCAAGAAACAAGAGAAGAGAAAGTTGAATTGGAGAATTTGGAACTTAATTGTTGTTAATTGTGATTTAAAAAGCACATTTCAAGTCAATACTTTAAAGTTAATTTTTAACAAAAATAAACAACTAAAAATATTTGTTCTGTTTGGCTTTATTTAAAATCACACAAACAAGAAATAATAGTTTCTTCTGGATAAAATTACATGGATAAAAAATATAAATTAAAAGAACAAACAATATTTAAAAACATTTACTTAATAATATAATATGGCTCAACCCTATCTGCTCTGTTCAATAAATTAATACATCAAAACAAAATATCACCTCTAGTTCTAGAAAAGGGTTTTGTACCACAGTTGTACATCAATGCACTGGTTTAACTCTGCTATAGAACTCCTTAAGCTTTACTCATAAGCAACATTTTTCATACATAATAAACATGGGCCATTGATGATCTCTAAAAAACAAGTTAACATACCAGTTGCTAAGTTGTTATATCTAATTTTTTATTTAGCAAAAAATATTTGTTTGATTATTCATGGCACAGAACCAGTTTTTATGATAAAAAGACCATTACATGATTCAAGAAATGTTAATGAACATTATTTACCTATTTCATGCAAGATCTTTTAAAAAGATTGGTTCATCAAAATATTACCTATACAGTGGTTGTCATGATACCACAAAATCCACCCAGAAAGTAAAGATTCATTAACCTATATAGTTTTCATCTACTGCACATTTATGACAAAATAGTTTTCACTGCAGACATAGTGCATGAATGTCTTAGATAAATTACAATTCAAAATAAAATTCAAGTCTTTTTAAGCTAGCGTGCAAATATTTGAGATAAAGACCATGCTTTTTAATAACATTTTAAAATTTGTTAGTTAAAGACATCTCTGGTCATAAATATAAAATAAATAAAAGATTGTATATAAATATGCTAGGACCTAATCTGCTTAAGTCACCACAGTTTTTGTAAATAAATTCAATTATTTTTCATTTAGACACTTGGAAAAAAATTGGCAATATTGTTTATAGATTTATTTTTATCATATGAAATATTGTTAAATAAAGACTTACTCATATGATAAATTGTTTAATAAAAATGTTTAAATATTGTAAAGAATGAATTTGTACACATTGAACAATAAATTAACAGTTTATGGTCAAATAAAGTCTTGTACTGGAGTTATTAAAAAAAAATCCAAGAAAAAAAGCCACATAAAAAATATTAATTTAGATGGTATCACCCATAAAGCTGACATAGTCTACAGATGTCATCACTCAAGATTGTGACATATGATGTCACCCACACATCCAAAATTAATCACCAACTATGCTGAAAAAATATTTAAAAACCTTGGTATTTAAGGCAAAGGAAAAAAAAGTAAGACATTTACATGAAATACAAACACAAGGCTAGAGTTAGAGCCCCTGGCTAATTCTTACTAATAAACCTTAAAAGAAGCAGTTCTATTTAGAAATAATGCCAGTCAAAACGGGTTGGACCCACACACACACCCACAGAAATAATTAAAAGTTGTAGTATTGTATGTACTATTTAGTGTAGAGTTCTCACCAATCATGTTTTAGTGTGTGTGTATATGTATGTATATATATATATGTGTAATATACATGTACAGTCCCTTCAAGATTAACAGACCCTGATCAAGGTGAAGGGAAACTTGTAAGATAACAATTAATTTGTGTGTGATGTAACTAATGTGTTCACGTTATTTATAAGGTGAGGGAAATAATTGTGAAATATTTGACTAAAAAATGAAATTAGTAAATTGTTATTTCAACTCTAAACAATGAATGTGTACACAGAGAAGCCACCTTATTCATCACACAACATTTATAAACATGTCATCAGCTACAATAGCATTACAAAACTGGCTACAATTCAACAGTTCAAAGGTCATGAATCAATCAAGTTTCAACATAACATCTTCACAATCCAAGATTGATCATAACACATATTTTCTTAGTTGGTGTCTTTCAGGAAATTATATTTTCATAAGTCTAGACGGAATATCATGTCTATAAAGTAGTTCAGCGTTGGACATAAAGATTATGAATTTTGTAAAAATTACTTAATAAATTAATCAGGATCAATGTACATCAGAAAAAATGTGCATTACAGTGAAGATTATTTATTTCATTTCTTTAATTAAGATAAGAGTTTTTATGTTACCTTTACATCTGTTTAGCTTCCACTCAAGTTAGTCAATAATGAAAAAAAAGAGACATTTTAACATGAGTGCAAATAATAATAAATCCATTTTATCACATTATATAAACCAGTCTTCTTCAAAATGTTTAATATTAAAATAGAAACAATATTTTAGCCATGCACATTTTGGATCCAGTAAACGAGGGGAGTGAAAAAAACATAGTGGAATTCTGTGATAACAGGTACAGCAGCTGCGCAGGATTTTTCAGCAGTTCAATCAGTAAACAACAACAAGAAATCCTAAAGTGTATAAAAGGTGAACAGTCAAAGTTCAGCAGCAGTTTGTGTAAACATTAAAAAGAAGTCAACACAAAAAAACCCACCAATGTTTATATCATTAGCTACAGTAATGACAAGGAATGCATAGTTGTTCTTCTTAGACATAACTGAGAGACTGAAATCAGTTCAACTCTTACGGAATGGTTTTTGTAAGGCTCATCAAGAGTGGAATAGGAGGAGTTAATAGTTGATGGCTTTCACAAGAATGGACTAAAAACTGATAAGCTAAAGTGGAGCCCCCATGGGTTCATCATATAATTAATTATCTTTGTATGGCATCTTTCATGCAATGTTATATTTTGTTAAGATTATAACAATAATTACATTAATTTCCAACTAAAAAAATTAAATTAAAAATTTGTCTCTAAAAATAATTATTGAACAAGTCTCTGAAAATATCTTATGCAGGTGTCGCTAATTTTTTTTCCACCACAAAGTTATGAGATTTTTAAAAAAAACATCTAGGTGGATCATAAAATGTTGGAACTTCATTTTGTGATTGAAACTTAAAAAAAAACAACTTTAAATACCTATATACATATGTTCCATTAACAGATTGAAAGAACAACATTTTTCAAAAATTAACTGTTACAAGAAAACCATACACAAAATTGAAACCCCCAAAAAGATGAAATATTGACAAACTACATAGAACCTACATAAGATTGGATTTATTAACCTTACAGAATTTAGGTGAGCCATTCACTGACAGGTGATGGTGACAAAAAATAAATCAGTTAAGTAAATATTGTGACACAAGAATTGTCAACTTTCATTGTTTTAGTTGGAATGTGTGAGCCGTGGCATAGCACAAGCAGAGAAACAAATTGTTTTCATGTGTTCATATATTTTAACAACACAAGAAGGCTGCCAGCCATCATAGAAACAATGTAATCACATGCATGGAATATATCCTAGTAAAAATATAAATACTTGACTTGGAATTTTATCTCATATATTACAGACACCCCTTCAATACAGAAGATCATTGCAAGTTTTGTAGTAGACTGCGAGGTTAATAAGCATTTTTTATTAGTACACAATAAACCCATCAGCAGTTTTCAATGTAATCTTTGCTGAAAACTGGAAACCCACGCTTAACATAAACACCTGTTTTATATATTTTAAATTGCATGGCTTCATAACACAGTGAAGGAATTTTTAAAAAAACCCAACTATATATACTTTGTACAAGTAGTTTGTTTTAGAAAATAAAGAATATCCATTGCATTGGTGTATGTAGATAGTCATCTTGTGTAAACTAGACTTACATCTAAGTATTCAATGTAAAATATAGTTTTAAAGGTAGTTTCTTCTAAACCTTAATATTTGTTTAAAATTGTATATAAAATGTTTACAAAATTGTCTTAAAAAGTTTAACCAATTGTGTTACAAATGTTTATTTCCCTACTGCTTGCCTTGACAAGGTTCATTCCTACATAGGGTTTGCATGTAACCTGTGTTAATTAGTTAAAATGATAATCTATAATATCAACAGTTGAGACTAAACTGGGGAGTTCTCTCAATGAAGATCAAGCTGATGGCCATGCATTAGTAATTGTTGATATTCATAATATACTGCAATCATTAATCCACCAAAAAAAATAGTCAAATAACCAGGGACATAATGAAAGAAGATTTTTTGTTAATATTCATGACCATTGTTTACAATGACAGTGTTTGTTTATCAAAACAATCAGATACTTTACAGAGAGATCATCTCTATTGGCTAAATGGCTATTCTGATTGGTTACAGCTGACACAGGGGATACACACTTATGTGGATGAACCTTTAAAAAAGTGACATGCTGTCTGTCCAGCTTGTTCAGCCCTTCAGGTTTTTGTGGGTTCATTAAATAACCTTTTGGGAAATTCAGACCCTTGATAAAAATCATGTTAAGTAGTGGGTTAAATCTACTCTGCTTGTCTGACCAAACAACTAACAGTGGGTTAAACCTACTCTGCTTGTCTGACCAAACAACTAACAGTGGGTTAAACCTACTCAGCTTGTCTGACCAAACAACTAACAGTGGGTTAAACCTACTCTGCTTGTCTGACCAAACAACTAACAGTGGGTTAAACCTACTCTGCTTGTCTGACCAAACAACTAACAGTGGGTTAAACCTACTCTGCTTGTCTGACCAAATAACTAACAGTGGGTTAAACCTACTCTGCTTGTCTGACCAAACAACTAACAGTGGGTTAAACCTACTCTGCTTGTCTGACCAAACAACTAACAGTGGGTTAAACCTACTCAGCTTGTCTGACCAAACAACTAACAGTGGGTTAAACCTACTCTGCTTGTCTGACCAAACAACTAACAGTGGGTTAAACCTACTCTGCTTGTCTGACCAAACAACTAACAGTGGGTTAAACCTACTCTGCTTGTCTGACCAAATAACTAACAGTGGGTTAAACCTACTCTGCTTGTCTGACCAAACAACTAACAGTGGGTTAAACCTACTCTGCTTGTCTGACCAAACAACTAACAGTGGGTTAAACCTACTCAGCTTGTCTGACCAAACAACTAACAGTGGGTTAAACCTACTCTGCTTGTCTGACCAAACAACTAACAGTGGGTTAAACCTACTCTGCTTGTCTGACCAAATAACTAACAGTGGGTTAAACCTACTCTGCTTGTCTGACCAAATAACTAACAGTGGGTTAACCTACTCTGCTTGTCTGACCAAACAACTAACAGTGGGTTAAACCTACTCTGCTTGTCTGACCAAATAACTAACAGTGGGTTAACCTACTCTGCTTGTCTGACCAAATAACTAACAGTGGGTTAACCTACTCTGCTTGTCTGACCAAATAACTAACAGTGGGTTAACCTACTCTGCTTGTCTGACCAAACAACTAACAGTGGGTTAAACCTACTCTGCTTGTCTGACCAAATAACTAACACGTAAGCATGTAACCCTAAACTGAGCCTTTAACTCACCCCACACCTTTACCTTGACCTTGAGGTCATGAACAATTTCAGGTAAGTGCCTTGGAAATAACTGAGTAAAAGAGATAGAGCTGCACATAGGCCACTAACAAGTGTGAGCAGATGATGGCATGGTTTTAGTTGGACACTTTAGTCATGGTAACAAAATAAGCTTTCATTATAGGTTATCTCTTTCTGACCATTGGCTTACAAGCACTAAATAATGTAATAAGCAGTACAGGTGAAAACTTACTCAGCAGTACAGGTGAAAACTTACTCAGCAGTACAGGTGAAAACTTACTCAGCAGTACAGGTGAAAACTTACTCAGCAGTACAGGTGAAAACTTACTCAGCAGTACAGGTGAAAACTTACTCAGCAGTACAGGTGAAAACTTACTCAGCAGTACAGGTGAAAACTTACTCAGCAGTACAGGTGAAAACTTACTCAGCAGTAAAGGTGAAAACTTACTCAGCAGTACAGGTGAAAACTTACTCAGCAGTACAGGTGAAAACTTACTCAGCAGTAAAGGTGAAAACTTACTCAGCAGTACAGGTGAAAACTTACACAACAGCGAAGATAAAAATTTGCATAGAAAAAAATCCTGAAAGATTATTTTAACCAAAAATAATATATACAAATGCAAGGAACTGCATTCAAGCGAGTTAACCCTACTAAGTGGTCTCCCCTGGGTTAGGTCAAAAACATTCACCAGCAATAATTTATACAAATATAACTCCTGGAATTCTCATTTGTGTCACACCAAAACAAATCTGGTGACATTAAATCGACATTCAGATATAAATACACGCACGTTTCTATAAATACTTGATTACATTATGGCCTTCTGGTGCACAAAGTTCAACCCAACAAATATATAAAAAATAAATACATCAACAAGCCGCCGGCCAACAGAGAAAGATTTTGAGCAGGTCTCCATCTGCCATCTGCGGCAAGGGAAATCAAAATTGTCTCATTTACATATTTGTTATCAGTTCTATCTGGTCCAACAAAACTGAACAGAAATCTCAGATGTGAATAGTGGAAGGAAGGTGAAAGTTCCACACTGTCATTGGCTGCTATCTTTCAGTCATGTGCATGCATTGAGTTACAGCTGCAGTCAAGCCAAGCTGTTGAAACTAACCAAGAGCAAGTTGGAGGGTGCTCTCATTTTAATTAGGAGCAAGTTGGAGGGTGCTCTCATTTAAACCAAGAGCAAGTTGGAGGGTGCTCTCATTTAAACCAAGAGCAAGTTGGAGGGTGCTCTCATTTAAACCAAGAGCAAGTTGGAGGGTGCTCTCATTTTCATGAATGTCCATGAAACATAAACATTTTTCAAACTGATTGTCATTAATTATGATCAAGTCTGACTATAAACCACTGAAAAATGTAGGATGTGTGGGAAAAGTGAGTTGGTGGGGGGAAAAGGGGGGGGGTAAAAGATGATTTAGAGAGAAGATATGGCTGTTGATTATTTTGTTCACTATGCCAGCCAGGTGACAGAAAAGTAGGCCAAAGGTCACAACATAACATAGGCGAGTGTGTCATGTTCTAACACAGTTCAAGTTATCACAAACATAAAATCAATATTAAAGGTATATACAGTTTTAAAAAGACCCGCAAGTATTGTTAATATTTTCACTCCAAAGTGTGTATAAATAAGTTGTGAGTTTGTAAAATTCTATTTTAAAAAATACATTAACTTAAATGTATTACTCAATGACATAGACAGCGGTGATAATAGAGATAGACTCCTGTGTCAGATGCACTCCTGCGTCAGACAGACTCCTGTGTTAGACAGACTGAAGCTGGGCGTGTTTTAGCTTGTGTGGTGCCATCTGGGACGGCCCCAGGACGGCGTGGTTGCACCCTGCAAACGTGCAGTGGTAATGCGTCTGCTTGCGGAAATAAGAGCAGGCGGCAATCTGGCAGTCTGACGTACCGGCGTACTTGGTGAAGCCGTTGCTGCTGATGTTGTCCAGCTTGGAGTGGTACTTGCGGTGGGCCGGCACCTTGCTGGAGTCCACGCAGGCGTAAGGGCACTTGAGGCAGTGAAAGTGCGACGCCTTCTCATCAAACTCGCAGTCGGGCCTCTCGCAGCTGACCGAGGCCCTGAACTGCTGGAACTCGCCGCCCATCAAGGCGTCCAGGCGCTCGTGGCGGATGCGGTGCTGCATGATACGTGACTTGTCACTGAAACCGTAACCACAGTCCGTACGCAGGCAGTGGAAGTGTGTTACAGTCTGTCTGTAAGCACACCTCACATGCCCACAGTCCTCACCGCACCTCACCCTCTTGTAGCCCGGGGGTATGTCATTGTCCACCCAGCCGGCCTTCCTCTGTTTCTGGGGCTTGGGAAGGACAAACGTGTCGGAGTTTTCAAAGTCTTCCTCTTTGGTCAGCGCACGCTTTCGTCCTGTCTTCCTGGACAGGGAGGAGCACAGGGTCAAGCTGGAGGAGGAGGCATTGAGCGGGGACTCATGGAATTCATCGAAACTATCATCCAGTGTCACTGTTGGGGAGTTTGACCGGCTGTCATGTTTAGAGTACGTCCCGTTACTGATATTAGAGCCGTTTAGATCTTCAGCGTCATCGTAATCATCATCCATGCTCTCATTTAGGTCAACCTTGTTTACATCCGTCACTCTCCCTGACAAGTTTTGACAGCTATTCCAGGCATGCAAAGGGGGTGCAACTGCAACATCATTAGATGCTACAGAATTGGTTACCATGTTGGTAAACACTGACGGCTGCAGGTTGAGGGATAAATTAACGGGGTCGTCTGCAGAGTCATCAAAGTCTGAACTCTCATCATCTTTCTCATCAGCAGACCGCTTCTGCTTCTTAGACAAGGTCAAATCAATTGGTTTTGAGCTGAAAGAAACTTCACAGTCATTTTTTCTCTTGGGAATCTTAGAGTGGCCAGATTTTTTGAACTTGAACCCATGTTTGCCGATGTGAGCCCGGAGCCGAGCTGGGTCCGAGAAGGCCTGATTGCAGTCCAGGCAGTGATAGTGGTCCTTTTTCTTCAGCTTGCAGAAGGGACGTCCGCAGTTGTGCTCAACCGAGTAGTGCATTCGTTTTTTCAGGCCCGCCCAGCTGAGTGGCGCCCCGAGTCCCTGCTGCTGGAGCTGCTGATGGTGCTGGAGCAGCATGGTCAGTGGTGGCGCACCCGCCGTTTTGGTCCCACCGCTGGTGGGAGGGGTTTGATTGGGGGCGGAGCTGGTGGGGCCCGGGATGAACTGTAGAACGTTCTGACCCATCAACTTGTTCTGTTGCAGGAAATGCCCCTGGGCGGCCGCCAGGAACTGACCGGCTGAAATGTTTATTAGAGGAGAGGACAACCCATGCTGGGAGAGTTGGCCGACAGGGATGAGCCCCGTGAGGACGCTTGCTTGCTGGCCCATGGGCGTCTGCGCCAGGACAGGGATTGACGTCGACACCATGTTCGGGGGGATGGTGAGGCACAGCCCACCAGCTGTGAACACGGGCGTGCCCCCCGCCTGAGACTGAAACACCTGGCCACCAGACACCACGCTGCTCACACCCGAGTACACGGGTGAGATGTGAGAACCTGTAACTGCCTGCCCCGTGGTCCCGGTTGTGATTTGAGAAACATTCAGAACAGAGTTCATGGCTGCCATCTGAGAATCGGGCAGTGGTTTGGCTGAACTCCCTTGAGTGATGTGAGAGCCACTGACGGCCTGGGAAGAGGAGGTCATCCCTTGAGTCCCGAGAGTTGAGACTGGTGACAACTTGAAATTGGCTATTCCAGACATGGGGTAGTACGTCCCGGCAGACTTGACCACATTTTTCTGACTGCTGCTACTGCTCACAGTCGCTGCGGCGGTGGCCAGGGAAGATGTGCAAGGCACGGGGGCGATGGCGACGTACTGCGATGGTAACATCTTGGACTGGGCCATGGTGGTCACAGGAGTGGCGAAGGTTATGGGCGTCGAAAGCACCGCCGACGTGACGGTCGGGTGCTTCTTGTTGTGCTGGGCCATGGTGCTGTGCCGCACAAAGCTGTAGTCGCACATCGACCTCATGCAGTGGAAGTGACGGTTGACCCCGTTGTTGTGGCAGACGGGCCGCCGGCAGTTGACCATGCGCTCAAAGAACTCGAACCCCTCCAGGATGGTGATGTTGTTGTGGAACTCCTTGGCGTGGACGTTGAGCACGTCCAGCCGATCGGTGGACATGTGGCAGAACTTGCGGCCACAGTGGTAGTGGTCCTTGGACCTGAACACACACAGCTCGTCGGGGCATGTCTCGGGCAGGACGAACTTCTTGAAGCCGTTGATGATGCCACTGTTCTCATGGCACTGGTTGTGCATGAAGGCGATGGTCGAGTCCGTTATCTCCTTTTCTGTTAAATGAACTTTAGGGACAGACGGAAGGTCATACTTGGGGTACTTCGGAGGTCGACCTCTGCGTTTGTGTAATGGATCAAGTTCTGGTCTACCACCTGCATTAATAAAAAAAATATATATATATTACCAATGACATGCCGGCTATTCTAAATACCCTATTACATTAATTCTTCTCTATTGTAGAGGTCACATTTGTTGAAACTATATAAAAGACTATTCCCACATAATCATTATAGCAGTAGCAGGTGGTTTCACATGTAGATAGGATTGTGTTAAAATATCTCTGGCATAATTTTATAACAAGAATGTGGAAACATTTGTTAAGTCTCTAACCATATCAGAGCAGGTAGCAGTGGCCAACAATAAGCAACTAAAAAAAAGATAATTTTCAAGTCAGTAAGCGTACATAAAATTTTGGTTTAAAACCTCCAATGTAATTAACAAGGTCATGCACTCACTTGAGAAGACACTGCGACCTTTGCTCACCGCCGCTGTCAGATACTCGTGAACCCTGTAGTGCTCAAGCCGTGCAAAAGTTGGGGCAGACTCCGGCAGGGTGTGAGAACAGTTGGACTGTGGAGAAAAGTTCCAAAATGAACAGAAGGCAGTGGCATATTTATGACAGGTTTGGTTACGTCTCACGTATCAAAAATCATCATAAAAAAAATATCAAAACACTCCCAGCACATCCTCAGATTAACTACAGCACCACTACATTTGAGTGGGGTGTATGTGTGTTAAATCTTGCCTCCAACTACATTGTTCATGAACTCCCCCAGTTACAATGGTAATGATCCTCCTTGCCCCCCCCCACCCACCCCCGTGAACTATATTGTTCATAAACTCACCCAGTTACAATGGTAATGATCCTCCTTGCCGTTGAACTGGCACTGTGCAGAGTTGCAGGCCACGTCAGCCTTGAACTTGCAGAAGACCAACGGGGTAATGCTGTCCTGCAGGTCGTGAAATCTGGCATGTCCTCTGACCCCATCTTTGGACTTGAATATCACCTGGCAACCTGGCATGCGACAGTGGTAGTGGTCTTTGTACAAACAGACGCAGCGAGAGAAGCACGCATCATTGGCTGTGTATCTGTGTGTTCAAAAATTCAATCAGTTTATTGCCATAGTAACTTGAGACCTGTTGCCATAGTAACTCGAGACCTGTTGCCATAGTAACTCAAGACCTGTTGCCATGGTAACTCGAGAGATTGACAAGTTTGTCTCCATACTTAACAGGAATCACAGTAGATTAAAATATGGATAACATGATCATTAAATATCACTGTCGAATAATAATAATAATAAATTGATAATTTTTAAAGCGCTGTATCCCAGCAAGGAGCCGGGCTCACAGCGCTTTACATGGAGATAATAACATACATATAATAATAAAATAAACATTCTTATCATAATAACCACATAAATGACAGTGCGTTTAACATAAGCTGCGTTAATTTTAAAAATGAAATGTTGTTTCTTTAATTTTGAAAATAAATTTTGAAAAGATGCGTCTTAAGTGCAGTCTTGAAGGACTTGGTAGATGAAATACTTCGGATGTGTAATAGTAGAGAATCCCATTGATTGGCTGCACAAAAAGAGAATGACCTTTCGCCAAATGTTTTAGTTCGTGTCTTAGGAACACAGAGAATGCGCGTGTCTGCAGAAGAGCGTAGCTGATGACTTGGTGAGTAGACTGACAGAAGTTCAGCAAGATAGGAAGGGCATGAGTCAGAAAAGAAGTTGTGACATAGAACAGCCAGTTTTTAATCAATTCGAGCTTGTATAAGTAGCCAATGAAGTGAGTAAAGTAGCTGAGTAACATGGTCATGTTTTTTTGCCTTTAGAACTAATATGGCAGCTGAATTTTGAACTTTCTGTAGTTTTTCAATGCATTGTTTTGGCGCACCTGACAGAAGAGAATTGCAGTAATCCATACGAGCTAGTACAAGAGCACAGACTAGAGTTTTTGTTGCACTAACTGTTTAAGTAATGACAGATTGAGCTGATCTGACGAATGGCGGTGTAGGCAGAGCGACAGATGTGATTGATGAAGTTGTTGGTAGACATGTTGTCAGAAATAATGTAGCCAAGATTCCTAGTCGATGTTTTGAACAGTATATCAGAACTAGCCACCTGAATAGAATTCGGAAGAGACAAAGTACTGCGTGATTTATTGTTGCAGAATAGGAGTGCTTCTGTCTTGTCATCATTCAGTTTGAGCTTGTTGAAAGTCATCCAAGACTTTACCTCACCAATGCACTCCTGCATCAATTGGACAGTGAAGTCAATATCAGAGGGATCAGTGTGAGTGTATAGCTGAGTATCATCTGCAAATGATTGGCTTTTAACTGAATGCTTTTCGAGCAGTAGAAGTAGTGGCCTTGTAAACAGTACGAAAAGTACCAGGCCTAAAACGGAGCCCTGAGGCTAAACCAAGTCAGCTCTGTGAGAAATACAGCCATCTACTGATACCACCTGTGATCTTTTTTATAAGTATGATTGAAACCAAGCCAGAACTGAGCTAGAAATTCCAAAATAATTTTGCAGAGTTTTTAGCAATGTTTGATGGTCAACTATGTCAAAAGCAGCGCTAAGATCTAAGAGGACCCATATAGAGATTTTCCCACTGTCTAGTGTGAGTAGGTCATTTGTTACTTTAACAGGGTGGTCTCTGTGCTGTGAGAATGTCTGTAGGGCGATTGATTGGGACTTAGAAGAGTGTTGTCGTTAAGATAGAAAAAAGTTGTTTTAAGACAAGTTTTTCAATGACTTTAGATACAAATGAAATATTAGACAGTTCGATAGTTGTTTAAATTGTTTTGATCCAACCCTTGTTTTTTCAGCAAGGGTTTTATTACAGCAGATTTACACAAGGTTGGAAAAGTACCTGACTCTCATTTACTATATGTCTTATTGTTGGGAGTAAGTGATCTAATCACTCAACCAATAGTGGAGTGAGGATTGGATCAAAAGAACATGACGTTTGTTTGGATTTTAGAATAACAGCTTTGACCTCATCTTCCGTAACAAGCTGGAACATGTCAAATCTCGACCTCACAGCAAAAGAGGGAGATACATTATGTGGCGGTAACATCGTTCTGTCAAGCTCAGCCCTAATTTCGTCAATTTTGTTTGTAAAAAAAATACAAAATATATCTGGTTGCTGATGCAACGGATATACAGAGGGAAGGACCACAGCTTTACCACTCCCTCTGAGGTTATTGCTGCCCACTAGTACTACTTGTATTTTATTACTATAGTACAAAGTTTTTGCTTGATGTATGATGTTAGTCACAGGTCGCTTGACGGTGGAATAAATTAGCTTGTGAACGATGAGTCTTGATTAGTAGTGTACAATTCAGCTTATCCAAAGTGGGGCACAAGTCCCGGAATTTTGTGGGAGGAGGGGGGGGGGCAATCACCCTAAGTTTACATATAACACAAAAATGATCCGAGGACGGCTCTTATGTTACGGTTGCGGATTTGACAAGGCGATTGTCAGGTCTGTGCAATAACCGATCAATTATGTGTCCTCGATTGCGTGTGGGTTTATCAATTTGTTGATGAATGTTGAATACATCCAAAAGTTCCAACATTTTTGCTGTCGAGGGATTCTGAGGTTGATCAAAATGAAAGTTCATGTCCCCTACTGTAAGTGCCAGGCAGAGTGTTGGCATGATCCAAAAGTTCCGTGAATTCCACATGAAAATTGGCAAATATTAAAATACAGTATCAATATTCAGACAATACCAGTTTAAAATATGACAAACTATTAAAACACAATGTAGAATATAAAAGATACATTGTTGGCCTACCTTACAAGATACTTCTTCCATGACTCGTCTCTCTCTCTTCTCTCTGGCATCAGCTTCAAGGGGAGGTGAACTCCCATGACCTTGCCCTTGGTTGACATTAAGGCTTGGGGCCCATCAGATGGGACCCCGTGGGGTGTCGATGTGGCAGACTGACCGTGTGCCTGAAGTGACCCTGATTCTGATTGGCTGGAAAGTGAGATGATCGCACCGAGCCTGTCTCCACCATTGGTGAACTCATTTTGGACGCTGTCATTTTTCATTGGCACTGAATCTCCCAGCTTTGTCCCTTCAACTTCTGGTGGGGTACCAAGGACAGACAGGCTGTGAGAATCACTGGCATGACCCCCGTCCAGGATGTTGGTGAATGTATTGACAAGTGTTGGCTCCTCCACTTGGCCATAATCCTTATCATCATCATCGTCGTCGTCGTCATCAACATCATCATCTTCTTCACAATCATCTTCATCTACATCACCCAAACTACTGGGCCTTGGCTCTTCAAATCTCTGGTTAGCTTCTTCAACCTTGATAGGGCGACCTCCAGTTTCAGCAACATCGCCACCAACTGTTTCAGCAACATCGCCACCCATTATTTCTTTAGAAGGACTTTTCTTAAGATCATCAATGGAGATTCCTGACTGATCTGTTATTACTGTGTTTCTTGAAAGATCTTGTATGACAACTCCAGTAAGGTCTTTGTTGGGTACTCCAGTAAGGTCTTTGTTGGGTACTCCAGTAAGGTCTTTGTTGGGTACTCCAGTAAGGTCTTTGTTGGGTACTCCAGTAAGGTCTTTGTTGGGTACTCCAGTAAGGTCTTTGTTGGGTACTCCAGTAAGGTCTTTGTTGGGTACTCCCTCATGAAATCTGTTGAGTCCTAAGTGCTTTGAGCCTTTATGTTTGCCTTTCACTGTCAAATCTTCTGGCTCCAGCTTGATATGGACAGATTGTACGGCAAAACTGTTCTCTACAGCAGACTCATCTTTCAATGGTTTGATGGGTAGTGACATCGTCTGGCTTGAATCTGCTGTCACGTGACCCTGCCTGCCAGGACGACGGCTTAAATTCAACACTTCTCCGACATGAGCCGTTGAGCTGGAGAGATTCATGGGAAGGGATTGGGCAGACGCCAGAATGTGAAGGTCATGTTTGGACAAGTTCCGAGGGTCAGCAAGTTTTGTGATGTCCAAGGGAGCTAGACCGGTCAAGACGGGAAGGACCAGACTTGTGTTGAGTGGACTGAGTTTGGCACCCACATGGTGTTTTAAACTGGACGTGGCTCCAACCTTCAGGGCCTGGGAAATAATTTAAAAAATTATTGTTATTTATAAGATTGGTCTATGCTCTATACCCATCTTCATTTGCTCCATCTGTGCTTTAATCAATACACTGTCACCAACACACATTTCAAACATTCAATTGCACATTTAACTTGTTAGCCTCTAACAAAGTATTTAGGTCAGCAAAACTGACCTGGACTGGCCCCTGGGGTGAACTAAGGTGACCGTTTGTGGCGGCAGAAGCCAGGGGCAGCTGAAGGACTGATCCTGGAACTGGAGAAACAGGGTTTGGGGACACCTCTCTCCTGGGCGGATTCTCCGTCTTAAGATGGCCTTGAGTTGGGGCCTGCTGATGTGTCTGCCGGAAGCTGCGGTACACCTGCTCAAACTCACGCCTCTCATGCTTACGCTTGTGTGAGTAGAGCTGAGCGGTAGAGTGGAGCACGTACTGACATCCTGCAAGACATAAGACAATTAGAGACTACCAAGTTTGACATCATTAGTATTAAGTGAGTTTAACACCATTGGGATTAAATGAGTTTAACACCATTGGGATTAAATGAGTTTAACACCATTGGGATTAAATGAGTTTAACACCATTGGGATTAAATGAGTTTAACACCATTGGGATTAAATGAGTTTAACACCATTGGTATTAAATGAGTTTAACACCATTGGGATTAAATGAGTTTAACACCATTGGGATTAAATGAGTTTAACACCATTGGGATTAAATGAGTTTAACACCATTGGGATTAAATGAGTTTAACACCATTGGGATTAAATGAGTTTAACACCATTCTGATTGAGTTTAGCCTCATTGGTATTAAATGAGTTTAACATCATTAGGGTGTAGCTTTGACTGTGAAATTTCCAAGATAAGTTGAAAAAATAAGTACAGCTAATATTGCACTGAATCCATGTCCCAATTGATAAAGTTCAACAACAAACTAAATCCCTGAACCTCTTTCTAAGGGTCAAAGTTCATAAGTGTGTCATGTCAACATGAGCCCACCTGGTCTGATGCAGTGGATGTGGTTGCTGGTCTTGGAGTAGCGGCAGCCGTTGAACTGGCAGACTTCGTACTTCATGAACTTCTTGAACCCGTCCCGACTCAGCACCTCGTCCTTCTGGTGGTAACTCTTGTGTTTTTCTGGGGATGGATTCAATGAAAATAATGTGCTGTTGATTTGAGTGATGTTTGGTGTCAGTGGGAAGACTTTGGCAATGTAGAGAGCTTTATTACAGCTGTGGAGTTAACATGATAGCTGGGATTTTATCCCTGATCAGTGGTAACAAGCTGAAATTACTCAAGTTCTATTGGAAGAGACTTGAAAACTAAAATCATCCAATCAGATTAGGCCAAGCTGAATTCCCATTGGCTGAATGTTAAACCTTCTATAAATATGGTTCACCAAATGTTGTCATTCCATTTCACATTATGTCATCCAAGAAATATATTTCAAACAAAAATAATAATTGAGGAGTCCATTTGCAAAGCCTACTTAGTCCATTTTGGCGGGAATATGAGTTACTGCCCTTTTCTTGTTTAAATGGTAAAATCTCTACAATATTCTTTTCGTTTGGTCATTTAAAACCCACTAAATACACTGAATTTTATTGTAAAAAATATGAAATACATTGTACTTGCAAAATCTGCTAAGTCGCTCAAACTTAAATGCCTTTTTCTAAAAAACTCTAAAAAGTGACTTGGTTTCACAAGTGGATTCCTCAATTCGGTTTTAAAAATGCAAGTGATTAATTTTCCATTTCTTTAATTTCTTGTAAAAGTAATTAAATTTTAAAAAATAAATATTTGTTAAGTCTGGTTTCTGAGAAATTCTTTATGTATGATTAGTGTTCAAATTGAACACATTAAAATATTGAATTTCATTAAGAACATTAATTAGAAAAACCGTAACAATACCCATGTCAGCCTTGTTCTTAAAAGTGAAATTGCACTGCGGCCTGCGACAGTGGAAATGCGTAGTCCGTTGATCGTAAAAAGCACAAGAAGTGGTTCCGCAGTCCTCAGTTGCACGGAATCTTTGGAAACCTTCTTGTATGATGGCAGAGTCTTTACGGTGGAAGTTTGCGTGCATCTGAACGTCTGAGGTGCTCACGTAGACCTTGTCACATCCTCTCTGAGACAGAGCAAAATGTCATCATTAGGTACAGGGCTGAATATTTGATCAGTTGATAGTTGAAAACAAAATGTCATCATTAGGTACAGGGCTGAATATTTTACCAGATAAATGTTGATAACAAAATGTCATCATTAGGTACAGGGCTGAATATTTGACCAGATAAATGTTGACAACAAAATGTCATCATTAGGTACAGGGCTGAATATTTGACCAGATAAATGTTGATAACAAAATGTCATCATTAGGTACAGGGCTGAATATTTGATCAGTTGATAGTTGACAACAAAATGTCATCATTAAGTATAGGGCCAAATATTTGATCAGTTGATAGTTGACAAGAAAAAAATAAAAAATTTAACTCATAACTTGTATAGATACTTTCTTCTTGTGTGTATTTAATGACGTTTTACACGAAGTAAAAATATGCAAGGGTCGGATTAAGATAATAAAAAAATGACATGTTGAGAATGAGTACACGCTTTTAAATCATACGATTTTTTTTGTTTTGTTTGTTATTAGTAGAGGGATTTTAAAAAAAATAATTTTTGACAATACTATCACGATTTTCAAGACTTTATAAATGTCTTATTACATGTACATCTTTTAAAATAACAAAAATTGGCCAAGTTATGGAATGAAGATTTTTATTTTATGCTACAGACCTTAAAATAAATAAAATATGTTAAAATTTAACTATAGCCAAAAATTTAACTGTAGCCAAAAATTGTGGGTAAAAGTTATGAAAATTTTTTTTAAAAAAAATTTAAATACATCGACACTACATTCATTTCCTTTTCCCAGTTGGCAAAAATAAACAATATTGTGACATCAATGTTTGCCATCAGTTGCCATGGAATGTCCTGCATAGTACAGAACATAACTTCATCAACTTTTTATAACAAACATCCACGTTGGTAAAAAATAAATAAAATGTCATCGATTTTTGCCATAATTTGACGTCATCGTATTTTGTTCTAAAAAAAACAACACATAATTTCTTACCTGTACGCAGTGGTAGTGGGTCTGCCTCCCGTTGTGAGCACAGTTGCCGTACTTCTTGCTGCAGTCATCCATGGGGCTGTACCTCATGAAACCCTGCTGCAACGAGTCGTGACGCTTCCTGTGCCACTTGTAGTGTCGGACCATCTCTTCCTTACGGTGAAAAACCTGAAATCAAGACAAGAGGACCTCTGACATGGAAACTATAAACAGACATTTCAAAACAGATCAAGACAAGAGGACCTCTGACATGGAAACTATAAACAGACATTTCAAAACAGATCTCACTGAATGGCTTCCACAATAGTCCAGCAAATAAAAACTAACAAAAGTAGCCTTGCTTTCAACAGAAAATTCAACAGTTCATCATTGAGGCTGTTTAGGTGTCAAGTGGCAAGGTATTGAGTGGAATGCACGCTCGGCTGGCATACCAATGGTCACGGGTTTGAAACTCTGTGAATGCAGGGATTTGTTCCCGGGGCCAAGGGTGTCCCCGAATCCACCCAGCTATGAATGGGTACCTGACACTATTTAGGGAAACAAAGGCAGCTGGGCATTGCGTGGAACCCTCATAGCCGTGGCCTGTGACTGTGAACGCTGTGTCACTTGCCAACAGACCAGCATGGACTGTGGACACAATAATCTTCTGTATAGAAAGAGCGTCTGTATAGATAAGACAAGACACCCAGTTAGGCTGGTTTTTCTTTCTGCCATCATGGTCTCAGAGTTTCTCATCAGAGGACTGGACCTCAAGTTTAGACTACTTGCCCCACCTCCATGTCATGTATCAATCAAATACTACTCAGGTATGTAACACATCAACCGGCCAGCTGACCTTGTGGACACAGTCCAGGCAATGATAGTGCTCCCTGTAGCCCAGGTCCCGGCACAGTTTTCCCCCACAGTCGTTGCCTGTAGCAAACCTGAAATAATGTTGAATAATGTTAAATAATGTTGAATAACGTTGTCACGACATTTTAACCACGGTAGAGGTGCAGTTTTCCTCCTGTTCTTAGACAACAAAGTTAATACAATCAAGGTTATAAGGCAGACCTGCCAGGAAATTGCCACTCTACTAACATCTCTTACGGTTAAGATCATCAAGGGGCCATAATCCCAGCTATGGGTGATTGCAGTGCTGCTAACTCAACGTGCCAACTTTTCCCAGGCACGATTTGGGAAATTTCCCAGGACTTAACAGCACTGGATGATTGGTCAACTGAAATTGGCTTGTTAGTTAAGTAATAATAATAATAATAAATTGATTATTTATATAGCGCTGTATCCCAGTAAGGAACTGGGCTCACAGCGCTTTACATGAAAGAAATAACATACCTATAAGTATTAAATTAACTTTCATATCATAACAAACACAAAAAAATTACAGTACATTTTACATTACATAAGCTACGTTAATCATTTACAAGAAATGTTGTTTCATTAATTTTGAAAATAAATTTTGAAAAGATGTGTCTTAAGTGCAGTCTTGAAGGACTGTAAAGGCAAATGACTGTATAGAGCTAAATGAATGAAAAGAGCAAACTGACTACAGTATAAAGAGAAAAATGACTAAAGAGCCAAATGACTATTAAGAGCTACATGACTGTATAGAGCCAAATGAATGAAAAGAGGCAAATGATCATAAAGAGCAAAATGACTTTAAAGAGCCAAATGGCTGTAAAAAGCCAAATGACTGTAGAGAGCCAAATGACCATTAAAAGTCAAATGACTGTAAAGATCCACATGACAATAGAGTCAAATGAATTTAAAGAGCCAAATGACTAGAGCCTAAAGCCTGTACATGGTTGACTAAGGGGTCAATGAGGGGACAAAGCAACTTTCTGAATGTATAAATATCATGTTATTCCTAACTGTTATGAGTTGACAATGTCTACATTAAGACTGACTTAATCAAGGACTACTGCCTGGGGCTGCTGACCTTTTGATGTACTTGTTGAAGTCAGCCGAGCTGAGAACCTTCTGGTTGTAGGACTTCTTACTCTTGGCATACTTGGAGGTTGTGGAGACCTTGTGTGAGTGGCCACCAAGTTGTGCTGATTCATCATTAGATCCATTGTCGTTTGTCGTGGCTGTGGAGAGGTGGTTCATTTATTAGTCAGATCAATGGCCAGATATCAAGATGAACCAAAGTGCCACATAGGATTCTCTCACACTCACAATGAACATTACATTTAAAATATTTTATAATAGTAATTGATGATAATAGTGATCATAAATCTAAGTATATTTGTTAACACATCATGGACCAACTTACCAGCAATATTTTAAATAACACATCATGAACCAACCTACCAGCAATATTTGAAATAACACATCATTGGCCAACCTACCACAGTTAAAACTGATTAAGAACAAGTCCCTGTCTGGTGTCCCTCCTTCCACTAAACACATTTCCCGATATATCACTCTATCAATCATTGACAGATTCTTTCTTTGTTTGGTTGTTTTTTCCCTCGCTGTGAGTTTGCAAGCAGGGGTGATGGTTTAGAGCAGGGGTGGGGGCAAACTTTTTAGGGCGAAGGTCGCATAAGTAAGAAATGAAACATCAAGAACCGCACCTAACCAAAATTTAGCCTCAATTCAAGTACAAACATCCATCTTTAACATAAATTTATTTATTTTATTTCGATATTACAGAAGGCTTCCGTGGGCTGAAAAGAACTCCTTAGCCGGCCACATGCGGCCCGCGGACCGTAGTTTGCCCATCCCTGGTTTAGAGAATCTCACCACTTCACACATAGACGAGGATGTAATAGTACAACCCACACAAGGACGAGGATGTAATAGCAAAACCCCCACATAGACGTGGATGAAATAGCACAACCCCCACATAGACATGGATGAAATAGCACAACCCACACAAGGACGAGGATGAAATAGCACAACCCACACAAGGACGAGGATGAAATAGCACAACCCACACTAGGACGTGGATGAAATAGCACAACCCACACAAGGACGTGGATGAAATAGCACAACCCCCACATAGATGTGAATGAAATAGCACAACCCACACATAGACGCGATGATCTAGCGGTAGGCACACAATCCCTTGCTCGTTAGTGGTGGCTAAATAAAATTTGTGAACGCTACTTAACATGCCCCATAGTCGCATGGACTGGACTGGAAAGGGGGTTATACAGACATAGACGTGGATGAAATAGCACAACCCACACATAGACATGGATGAAATAGCACAACCCACACATAGACGTGGATGTATTAGCACAGCCAATCTGCCTTTCTTTCACGCTCCCCTTCTACCCTTTGATTGAGAAATGGGAAACATTTCCTGGTCGTGGGACCAAGGACTGCACCACTGAAGAATGTCCAAGTTTAAGTTGCTTGTATATCTAGGATCTACAGACCCGCATCTCAATGCAATCAGTCGGTGTGGATATAGTCATCATGATGACACAATAATCTTCAATAGGACGCAATAATCTTCTGTATAGAAGGAGCGTATGTAACAGAATATAAGATGAAGTTTGCCACCCAGGTTCATTTATCGATGCAGCGGGCATGCATACAGCAGTGGTGGATGGTGGCAGTGGTGGATGGTGGCATTTGTGGATGGTGGCATTGGTAGATGGTGGCATTGGTGGATGGTGGCATTGTTGGATGGTGGCAGTGGTGGATGGTGGCAGTGGTGTATGGTGGCATTGGTGTATGGTGGCATTGGTGGATGGTGGCATTGGTGGATGGTGGCATTGGTGGATGGTGGTAGTAGTGGATGGTGGCAGTGGTGGATGGTGGCATTGGTGGATGGTGGCAGTGGTGGATGGTGGCATTGGTGGATGGTGGCATTGGTGGATGGTGGCATTGGTGGATGGTGGCAGTAGTGGAGGACGTTAGAGGTGGATCGAATCAAGGTGCGAAATTCCTTTCTCTACATTAATGTAACAATTATATCCCCATGTGTCCATTACTGCTCCATGTGTCCATTACTGCTCAATGTGTCCATTACTGCTCCATGTGTCCATTAATGCTCCATGTGTCCATTACTGCTACAAGTGTCCATTACTGCTACAAGTGTCCATTACTGCTACATGTGTCCATTACTGCTCCATGTGTCCATTACTGCTCCATGTGTCCATTACTGCTCCATGTGTCCATTACTGCTCCATGTGTCCATTACTGCTCCATGTGTCCATTACTGCTACAAGTGTCCATTACTGCTCCATGTGTCCATTACTGCTCCATGTGTCCATTACTGCTCCATGTGTCCATTACTGCTCCATGTGTCCATTACTGCTCCATGTGTCCATTACTGCTCCATGTGTCCATTACTGCTCCAAGTGTCCATTACTGCTCCATGTGTCCATTACTGCTCCATGTGTCCATTACTGCTCCATGTGTCCATTACTGCTCCATGTGTCCATTACTGCTCCATGTGTCCATTACTGCTCCATGTGTCCATTACTGCTCCATGTGTCCATTACCGCTCCATGTGTCCATTACCGCTCCATGTGTCCATTACCGCTACAGTGTCCATTACCGCTACAAGTGTCCATTACCGCTCCATGTGTCCATTACTGCTACAAGTGTCCATTACTGCTACAAGTGTCCATTACTGCTACAAGTGTCCATTACTGCTCCATGTGTCCATTACTGCTCCATGTGTCCATTACTGCTCCATGTGTCCATTACTGCTCCATGTGTCCATTACTGCTCCATGTGTCCATTACTGCTCCATGTGTCCATTACTGCTACAAGTGTCCATTACTGCTCCATGTGTCCATTACTGCTCCATGTGTCCATTACTGCTCCATGTGTCCATTACTGCTCCATGTGTCCATTACTGCTCCAAGTGTCCATTACTGCTCCAAGTGTCCATTACTGCTCCAGTGTCCATTACTGCTCCATGTGTCCATTACTGCTCCATGTGTCCATTACTGCTCCAAGTGTCCATTACTGCTACAAGTGTCCATTACTGCTACAAGTGTCCATTACTGCTCCATGTGTCCATTACTGCTACATGTGTCCATTACTGCTCCATGTGTCCATTACTGCTCCATGTGTCCATTACTGCTACAAGTGTCCATTACTGCTCCATGTGTCCATTACTGCTCCATGTGTCCATTACTGCTCCATGTGTCCATTACTGCTCCAAGTGTCCATTACTGCTCCAAGTGTCCATTACTGCTCCAAGTGTCCATTACTGCTCCATGTGTCCATTACTGCTCCATTTGTCCATTACTGCTCCATGTGTCCATTACTGCTCCATGTGTCCATTACTGCTCCATGTGTCCATTACTGCTAATTGTGTCCATTAAAGACCCACGTGTTAATTACATCTTTTACATTTTTGTGTATTGAAAACTCTCCGATCCCCCAGTTTTCTCAATGATTTAAACCAATATAGTAAAACAAAAAGCTCAAGATGTGTCAAATCTGTGATGAAGTATGAACGCCACATCCAAATATCCATCTGTCGGCCCAGTCATAGTCGGTGTCACGGGAAAATCACGGGATTGAGAGCAGAGAAGAAGATCACGTGAGAGGTGCGTGGTAAGAGGTTAATTAAACAACTCGAAATAAAACAACCCCGTAAAAACAAAGTTTTCTACTATAAATCCCTTATATTTGAGTCATAATTATAAGTATTTATTATTTTCCAACGCCACAAATATTTACAGACTGACACCGAGTGATGTCCCCTGTCTTTTAACGGGGGATGGGACGTGAGGGGGTGTTGGCACGACGGTCGACGTCTAAGCGTCAACTCAAACTCACGTGGAAAAAAACAATAACAAACCGTGAATTTGAATTACATACGTTATATAAGGATAAACTAAAAATGCATTAATTTATTTACGGTACGTTCGATCGATCTGAAATTTTGATACGATGCATTGTTAGGTAAGACGGGTCCGTGTGCCAAATTTCAGCTCGATCGGATCAGGATCGGATCACCATCGGGAAGTGGGTCATTTTTTACTTTTGTTTTTCCGCCCGCCCGCCCATGAGATGATGAGACGGCCGCGAAGTTAATATAAGGGATTTAAAAACAAAGTTTTTGACTATAAATCCATGATATGAGACATAACTAAAAGTATTGATTATGTTCAAACGCGACAAACATTTACAGACTGAAACTGACAGAACTCCTTGCTGTAAAACACTGGATGTGGTCATCGATGGCTGGAGTGAACTCCAGTGACACGTGGATGTCAACAATAGCAAACGGATACATAGAGATAAACTAAAAATGCATTAATTTAATTACGGTACATTCGATCCATCTGAAATTTTGATACGATGCATTGTTAGGTGACACAAGTCTATGTGCAAAATTTCAGCTAGATAGCATCACGGGATGTGGGACATTTTTTACTTTTGTTTTTCCGCCACAACGACCGAGGGGTACGACGACTGGTTTTTTGGTGGCCCGGGGGAGAGGTTATGTTTTTTGCCCGCATACAGTGCTCCAATGAACGTTACTCAAACGTACATCACCACAGCCGACAAATTCTGACAGTTTTAACGGCTGAAGTCAATCACAGTTTGTTGTGCTTTACTTGGCCGCAGACCTCGGTACTGACAGCCACATTCCTTCACATCTGACAAGTGGCGGGGGGGAGGAGGCGGGATCAAAACCAATAAATCGCTGGTAAATTAGGCGAAGGATGTGTACAAACGTAACAAATTAGGCGAAGGATGTGTACAAACGTAACAAATTAGGCGAAGGATGTGTACAAACGTAACAAATTAGGCGAAGGATGTGTACACACGTAACAAATTAGGCGAAGGATGTGTACAAACGTAACAAATTAGGCGAAGGATGTGTACAAACGTAACAAATTAGGCGAAGGATGTGTACAAACGTAACAAATTAGGCGAAGGATGTGTACAAACCTAACAAATTAGGCGAAGGATGTGTACAAACGTAACAAATTAGGCGAAGGATGTGTACAAACCTAACAAATTAGGCGAAGGATGTGTACAAACGTAACAAATTAGGCGAAGGATGTGTACAAACGTAACAAATTAGGCGAAGGATGTGTACAAACGTAACAAATTAGGCGAAGGATGTGTACAAACGTAACAAATTAGGCGAAGGATGTGTACAAACCTAACAAATTAGGCGAAGGATGTGTACAAACCTAACAAATTAGGCGAAGGATGTGTACAAACGTAACAAATTAGGCGAAGGATGTGTACAAACCTAACAAATTAGGCGAAGGATGTGTACAAACGTAACAAATTAGGCGAAGGATGTGTACAAACGTAACAAATTAGGCGAAGGATGTGTACAAACGTAACAAATTAGGCGAAGGATGTGTACAAACGTAACAAATTAGGCGAAGGATGTGTACAAACGTAACAAATTAGGCGAAGGATGTGTACAAACCTAACAAATTAGGCGAAGGATGTGTACAAACGTAACAAATTAGGCGAAGGATGTGTACAAACGTAACAAATTAGGCGAAGGATGTGTACAAACGTAACAAATTAGGCGAAGGATGTGTACAAACGTAACAAATTAGGCGAAGGATGTGTACAAACGTAACAAATTAGGCGAAGGATGTGTACAAACGTAACAAATTAGGCGAAGGATGTGTACAAACGTAACAAATTAGGCGAAGGATGTGTACAAACGTAACAAATTAGGCGAAGGATGTGTACAAACGTAACAAATTAGGCGAAGGATGTGTACAAACGTAACAAATTAGGCGAAGGATGTGTACAAACCTAACAAATTAGGCGAAGGATGTGTACAAACGTAACAAATTAGGCGAAGGATGTGTACAAACGTAACAAATTAGGCGAAGGATGTGTACAAACGTAACAAATTAGGCGAAGGATGTGTACAAACGTAACAAATTAGGCGAAGGATGTGTACAAACGTAACAAATTAGGCGAAGGATGTGTACAAACGTAACAAATTAGGCGAAGGATGTGTACAAACGTAACAAATTAGGCGAAGGATGTGTACAAACGTAACTTTGACCTTCAATTATGCATCACTGTATCACGGCAGGAATGATCTGTAAATTATGTGTTAGGGAAAAATGGAGGGGGGGGGGTTGTCTAGAAGTTGTAGATTTTCATATTATCACTGAAATTTTAGCTAGAAGTCGAGAGTGTCGTAAAACCTTACTACGGCTACTAATACCTCGTTTCAGCTACAATTGTGTAACTCTGCTACCGATATGTATTACAGCGCGGCCGCACACATATCTGATCGACGCCGCGCATTAGTATAATTTACCACGCAGTAAATTTGGTAAAATATTACACACAAAAATGGATGCTGTGCAACTTTGCTCACGGGGTTGTTTTTTTTTATTTTTTTATAACTTTGCACACGATCTAACGAACCTTAGAAGGAACATTGATCAAAGTTACCAATGCCGAGACCAAAACTTCCACGCCTCTCTACAACCCAAGTCAGATATAGTGTACTCTTAAATTCAAAAATAATTTTAATGAACGAATTCAAGGGAGAGTAAAGGGACATTTGAAGGCAGATAATCGAACACATTGTTAAAATATTTTTCTAACTGTAAATTGTAAAATTAATTTTAAATTATTTAAAACAAGTATTTAATAGTTACACCTACACATAAACTTTAATTGCATATAATAGCATTAAAGTGTGCTAAAATAATATCAATAATTAGACTGACTATTGAAACTATGAATTACGTTTGCTAAGATCGCCCGTCAAAAAATTATATAAAACAAACATGCATGTAACTACACATAACTGGGGGTTAATGTCTGCTTATCACATTTTGTATTAAAACAAAAACAGCTGCTACGATGTTGTTACAGAAATGCTACCAGTAACTACACCACACCACCCTCGACGATGCCCGGAGTGGATGATATCTCGCAACACGATGTTCAATTTAACCCAATTTCAATTATCGATTTTTTTCTTTCATTGAGAAGTTTTCGATTACACAGTCCTCTTTTCGTTATTTCTCCCCCCCCCCGGCTCAGATTGAAGTAATTGCCTGATATTTGAACCGGCTGTTTTAATGGCTGGGCTTTACAGAGTCCTTGGTTCAAACAGGCGAGAAAGCAGGTGGATTGGAGGTAGATCAACAACTGTTTGAGAGGGGGGGGGCTACACGCATCATCACTACCCACAGCAGTTGTAGTTTACAATTTAACAGGGGTTTTCAATTTAACAGTAGTTTTCAATTTAACAGCAGTTTTAAATTTAACGGTTGTTTTTAAATTTAAAAGTAGTTTTAAATTTAACTCTTTCAGTTTTACAATATTACAGTAGTTTACAATTTAGCACTAGTTTACCATATTACAGTAGTTTACAATTTAGCACTAGTTTACAATATTACAGTAGTTTACAATTTAGCACTAGTTTACAATATTACAGTAGTTTACAATTTAGCACTAGTTTACAATTTTACAGTAGTTTACAATTTAACACTAGTTTACAATTTTACAGTAGTTTACAATTTAAGTGGCAATATCCATCATTTAGCATCATTTACATCGTGGCACAGAAGTGATACGTCAGTGAGACGACTGCTGCAGGGGGCGTTCGGGCCCGCAGGGACACCCCCCCCCCGCCCACTTATGTTCATTATATGTGCATTTTGAGCCGCCTGTTGGAAAAGGGAGATGGGGCACTACGCCCGACTGTCGTGGGGCTCCCAAAGCTTCGGGAGGGGGTGGGGGGAGCGCGACAGAAAACAATGTTGGGACATGTAGCAACAGTTAAACTGGAAATTTAGGGACATAAAGTTATCTCTAGAAGACAAGGGTGCCCGACCAAAGCTGTTTTTTGGTGGCGTCAGGTCAACGTTATTATAAATCATGGCGACACTCAGAGGTGTGTGTGTGTGGGGGGGGGGAGGGGGTAAATAATAAAAGTGGTTGTAAGGTCGGAGAACCAGGTCAACTAATTTCGATATAGCTTTTAAAATCCTTGTAGTTATACTTATACAAATGAAATTCCTATGGCTGCGGTTATACCAGCTAGACTTTTGAACATTTTCCCCAAATCTTTTGCCTTAAATATAATATAATATACTACAAATAAATAAAACTAAAACAGGTCTAGTTCTTGTCACCGGGGGCCGGGGGGGGAGAGGCTAGTGACCTGGCCAATTGATATGCAGCGCCGCGTGCTCTCATAATCAGTGTCCCCGACTCAAAGACTCCGTTGTCAAGGCAACCAGCGGTCACGGAAAAACCTCATTCAGAAGTGAAAGTGAAAGACGCATGGGTCTTTAATTGTTCAAACTTGTTGGCTGGTTCTCTCCCCCCCCCCTCTCTCTCTCCCTCACTCCCGTCATCGACTCTCAGTTTGCACCAGGTATAGTTTGTTGAGCGTCTGCAACTAGGCATGTTATAAAATAAAGCCCATGCAATGGTTATCTCTATTGCACCAGGTATAGTTTGTTGAGCGTCTGCAACTAGGCATGTTATAAAATAAAGCCCATGTAATGGTTATCTCCATAGGCCTTGGCCTGGTCTCTGCTTACCTCTTCTTTATCATTCACTGTTAAATACTATTTTTAACAGGCTACTTCTCCCAGCTCACCAATCACTCACTTCTTCCAGGTCACCATTCACTCACTTCTCCCAGCTCTACAATCACTCACTTCTCCCAGCTCACCAATCACTCACTTCTCCCAGATCACCAATCACTCACTTCTCCCAGCTCACCAATCACTCACTTCTCCCAGCTCACCAATCACTCACTTCTCCCAGCTCACCAATCACTCACTTCTCCCAGCTCACCAATCACTCACTTCTCCCAGCTCACCAATCACTCACTTCTCCCAGCTCACCAATCACTCACTTCTCCCAGCTCACCAATCACTCACTTCTCCAGATCACAACAATCTTTCTCATTCTCTCTCTCCTTCTCTCCGTCTCCTTGTTTTATCTGATATGTCCACGCCTATTACCCAAACATCCCTCCCGTACTTTCGATATCTACAATCTCTCTCTTTCTCTCCGTCTCCTTCTTTTATCTGATATGTCCACGCCTATTACCCAAACATCCCTCCCGTACTTTCGATATCTACAATCTCTCTCTTTCTCTCCGTCTCCTTCTTTTATCTGATATGTCCACGCCTATTACCCAAACATCCCTCTCCCGTACTTTCGATATCTACAATCCAATAAATACCATTTGCCTTAATACATTTTGTGTACTGTCAACAGCACACAACTACACACACCCAGCACATGAATTTATGAAAGGAAAAATAAAACTTCAAACAAATCCCTCTCTCCAGAAAAGCCATGTAAAGTTCACCAAAAAGCCATTAAAATACATACATTAATAGGAGCGACAAAAAAAAACAAAAAAAAACAACCCGATACGTTCGCGTCCAATCGGCGTGAGACGGTTGCTAAGGGAATCACCTACAACACGCCACGTCCCACTACACGGGGACACAGCTACGTACACTGCGAAAAGTTGAGAAAATTGACATTTTTATGGTTTTGAGACTGAGCAGTTTAATAATGGAGAGTGGGGGCGGGGGGCGGGAGTTTGTCAATGTATTTCTGTGAGGACCAAACCTGTCATTTTGTCTATCTGTGAGGACCAAACCTGTCATTTTGTCTATCTGTGAGGACCAAACCTGTCATTTTGTCTATCTGTGAGGACCAAACCTGTCATTTTGTCTATCTGTGAGGACCAAACCTGTCATTTTGTCTATCTGTGAGGACCAAACCTGTCATTTTGTCTATCTGTGAGGACCAAACCTGACATTTTTTCAATGTATTTCTATTTTGTTACGCAGATGGAAGCTACGCCTATGAATATAGACATGTCTTATTGTCTATAAGTCTAGACTTATACATTGACAGCAGGCCTGAATGATGCCATCATCTGTAGTAAAAACCTGAGCCGCCAACGTCTCGTCATTACGTACTGTATGTAGGTAGCAAAGTTCCAAGGTTACAGGTGTTGTGTGTGTCCGCTGTACCCCAGCACCGTTCCTTCCATAGCAACATAGCGCTACGTCTCACACGGTAGCCACATAGGGGTACATATCACACGGTAGCCACATAGCGCTACATTTCACACGGTAGTCAGTTTTGTTCATCAATCATTATATTAAATACCCCCCCCCCGCAAACAACAGAAAAAATTACGTTTTTCAACAATTAAATATTCAGATGCCAGTCGGTAAAGAAAACTATCCCCAGCTTTCGCTTCAAGAACTTTACACGAGACCACACAGGAAAAATGTGATACCGAAAGATACAGATGATTATTTGAACACGTTGTTGGTTAAAGTTTCAACAGTTACTGGAAGACGCCATATATTCAATTTGAATTCACTCTCATTACATTTTTAATCCTTTTTTCATCAGCACACACACACACAAACGTTTATTTCTTTTTCTAAAAAGCTATGTTATCAATGCTCATTATTGTCAACATTATATACAAGTCAGTCATCAATTGTCATTGTCAACATTATAAACACGTCTGCTCAAGTGAGTCATCAACTGTCATTGTCAACATTATATACAAGTCAGTCATCAATTGTCATTGTCAACATTATAAACACGTCTGCTCAAGTGAGTCATCAACTGTCATTGTCAACATTATATACAAGTCAGTCATCAATTGTCATTGTCAACATTATAAACACGCCTGCTCAAGTCAGCCATCAACTGTCATTGTCAACATTATAAACACGTCTGCTCAAGTCAGCCATCAAATGTCATTGTCAACATTATAAACACGTCTGCTGAAGTCAGCCATCAAATGTCATTGTCAACATTATAAACACGCCTGCTCAAGTCAGCCATCAACTGTCATTGTCAACATTATAAACACGTCTGCTCAAGTCAGCCATCAACTGTCATTGTCAACATTATAAACACGTCTGCTCAAGTCAGCCATGACATTTGACATGAAGGACCCGGCGTGTGGGTGGAAGTGACCTCATTTCTAGACTCAAAAGCAACCAACATTTCCACACAAAATTGTTGACCCCCGTCAAAACTTACAATAAACATAACCAAATCAATACACGTTTTTTTTAAAAAATGTAAGCCTGGCAACTGAAGGACAATTTCTTTCCAACCCTCGCACGGCTGTGTGTTACCACCCCAGGCAGCACACAGAAAAATCAGGTTTCGATCCAGAAAACTCGTTTCTAATAAACATATTCTTTGGTAATTTGACAAGGCGTCTCGGTCTGCCGAGTTCACCATAAATGGAAGTATAGGGGAGGGGGAAGGGGCGGAGATTGAGCGTGGAAAGCCGTTGCCTGGCAACCGCACAACATTACAAAAACCGAGAGGTGGAAACTAAATAAGGCCTAACATCAAGCTAGTGAGTCTTTGGGGTCTACTTATAGGGTGTATGAGTGGTGGGTCACAGTGGGTGACGTGAGGCTGTGTCAGGTGACGTGAGGCTGTGCCGGGTGTCGTGAGGCTGTGCCGGGTGACGTGAGGCTGTGTCAGGTGTCGTGAGGCTGTGCCGGGTGACGTGAGGCTGTGTCAGGTGTCGTGAGGCTGTGCCGGGTGACGTGAGGCTGTGCCGGGTGACGTGAGGCTGTGCCGGGTGACGTGAGGCTGTGCCGGGTGACGTGAGGCTGTGCCGGGTGACGTGAGGCTGTGGTAGGTCTCGTGAGGCTATACCGGGTGACGTGAGGCTGTGGTAGGTGTCGTGAGGCTGTGCCGGGTGACGTGAGGCTGTGGTAGGTGTCGTGAGGCTGTACCGGACGACGTGAGGCTGTGGTAGGTTTCGTGAGGCTGGTAGGTTTCGTGAGGCTGTCGTAGGTTTCGTGAGGCTGTGCCGGGTGACGTGAGGCTGTGGTAGGTGTCGTGAGGCTGTGCCGGGTGTCGTGAGGCTGTGCCGGGTGACGTGAGGCTGTGGTAGGTGCCAAGATCGGCTATAGCTTTTAATCATCTTCATTCCGGCTCCCAAACACACAAGGTCAAGGGCGATGGTCATAATTTTTGGTCGAATCAAACGACACGCCTATCACAAAAGCAGATAGGTCGTTGTGACCGATGTTGGAGCCATCACACAGAACATCAAGTGTATTTCTGCGTTAGAGAGTAATCGTGTGATGTCACCAACAAGCACGTGCGTGCACTATAAAAACAATAATTCGCGCACTCGACAGAGGCTTGGTGTTGGAGAGTAACAGTTAACAGCACGACTCCTCAGATGTTATAGTTGTGAATGACTTCCTTTGGCTTGAGAGGAACTTTCTATTAATTCTATTGTGCCATGGGCCTCTGTTGGCAGGGGAGCTTGTCAGCTTTAATATTTCCTAGGGTTTAGTTACGGCAAAGCAATAGACAACGTGACCTTTACAGAGTAAGAACAACATGTATATGTGACAGAGAAGAGGAAATCGGGGGTGCAGAGGAGGAAGTGTAAAACAAAAATTTCTTTATGTTTCGTCTCTTTTCGGGCCTTCCTTACCTTATGTTACTACAAGACCTGAGAGCAGACCCAACCCTGCATTAACTACCTGCCCTGAGAGCAGACCCAACCCTGCATTAACTACCTGCCCTGAGAGCAGACCCAACCCTGCATTAACTACCTGCCCTGAGAGCAGACCCAACCCTGCATTAACTACCTGCCCTGAGAGCAGACCCAACCCTGCATTAACTACCTGCCCTGAGAGCAGACCCAACCCTGCATTAACTACCTGCCCTGAGAGCAGACCCAACCCAACATTAACTACCTGCCCTGAGAGCAGACCCAACCCTGCATTAACTACCTGCCCTGAGAGCAGACCCAACCCTGCATTAACTACCTGCCCTGAGAGCAGACCCAACCCTGCATTAACTACCTGCCCTGAGAGCAGACCCAACCCTGCATTAACTACCTGCCCTGAGAGCAGACCCAACCCTGCATTAACTACCTGCCCTGAGAGCAGACCCAACCCTGCATTAACTACCTGCCCTGAGAGCAGACCCAACCCTGCATTAACTACCTGCCCTGAGAGCAGACCCAACCCTGCATTAACTACCTGACCAGAATGCAGCCTTGACCCCCCTAGAAACACTCTAAAATTCATTGATTTACATCAAAATGAAAGTAAAACAGTTGCTGTAGAGTTCAACCCCTTGATTTAATAGCAAATTTATTAATTTATATATTTATGTCTTTCCTAGGCAACATTTCAAGATGTTCTCAACATACAGTGGGGGACGGGTGAGGGGTTGGGGAGAGAGAGAGAAGAAAAAAACACCTTTAATGTACAGGCTCCATCAGATTTGCAGTGTAGTCTAATTCTTAAATTTTTAGATTGGGGACAATTGATGATATTTTTTTTAATGAAAAGAAAAGTGGGAAAGGGGAGGGGTATCGGCTTGTTAATATTAATACAATGTATCCTGAAAATGAAAACAAAAGAATCAACTCTTAAGGGAAGTCCCGATTTCACAGCACAGGTAAACGTTTCAGGCCTCAGAATTGAACAATGCAGTTTACTACCTTCAAGTAACTGTGATAGTGAAAGGAACATACAACTACAAGCATTCATTTTATTGTACCAAAGGGTGTTTGACACATACTTTTTGAGTTGAAAGGAGGGTGGGGGGGGGGCAATTAGTTAGAGTTCAGAGAGGGAGTTACACTTGCATTTTGGCCAGCATCTTATTGTGTCTAAATTTATATATATATATTACATACAGTGATGTTGGTCACTGACCAATGGTCAGTATCTCAGCTTGTCTCAAGTTTACACATATAATATACAGTGATTTGGTATTTGGTCTGTATCTCAGTCTATCACATATAATATACAGTGATTTGGTCTGTAGTCTGTATCTCAGTCTATCACATATAATATACAGTGATTTGGTCTGTATCTCAGTCTATCACATATAATATACAGTCAGGGGCGGATTAAGACTGCACGGGGCCCCTGGCTGCAATTCAAACTGGGGCCTTATCCAGCCAGCGTCCCTTTAAATAAAATGATTTCTGACAGCTAATAATATAAGAATATAGATGTAACTTGTAACTAAATCGTCCATTGGTTCCTTTCTCATAATTTTTCTGTACTACGGGATCGGATTCATAAAAAACCGAACACAAAGAAATAACTGTTCGCCGGCATCGTAAAATTGAGTGTAAAAAGATAGTTTTAAAAAATAAAGACAAATTAAGAAAGAATTATAACCCAACTGGGATTCAAACCCGGCACCGCTTACACTAAAAGCCTGTAGGCTGCCACAAGACCACCAGAACTTGATGCGAAAGACAAATTTAAAAGATATAAAAAGTATTTACTATCGGGTCCGAATAGCGATCAGATTAATACATAAGATTTTATTAATTTATCATATTTTTAGGGATTCATGCAAAAATATGTCCGCCTTTATTATAAAATATACTAAATTTGGGGGCCCCTAAATCATCGGGGGCCCCTGGCTTTAGCCCGTTCAGCCCCCCTCTTAATCCGCCATAGTATACAGTGATTTGGTCTGTATCTCAGTCTATCACATACAATATACAGTGATTTGGTCTGTATCTCAGTCTATCACATATAATATACAGTGATTTGGTCTGTATCTCAGTCTATCACATATAATATACAGTGATTTTGTCTGTATCTCAGTCTATCACGTATAATATACAGTGATTTGGTCTGTATCTCAGTCTATCACGTATAATATACAGTGATTTGGTCTGTATCTCAGTCTATCACATATAATATACAGTGATTTGGTCTGTATCTCAGTCTATCACATATAATATACAGTGATTTGGTCTGTATCTCAGTCTATCACATATAATATACAGTGATTTGGTCTGTATCTCAGTCTATCACATATAATATACAGTGATTTGGTCTGTATCTCAGTCTATCACATACAATATACAGTGATTTGGTCTGTATCTCAGTCTATCACATACAATATACAGTGATTTGGTCTGTATCTCGTCATACATTCGTGATTTGGTCTGTATCTCAGTCTATCACATACAATATACAGTGATATACCAGATGACTTACTTGTGCTCACTCCGTGATGACCCAAACTCCTGTAGACTTTTTTACGAAAGCTGCCAGTCTTGGTGCCCTCTGGTCCGGTCTTGGTGCCTTCCGGTTCACTGACCACTGGGGAGGCTGGCCCCGTATCAGGTTCTTCTTTCACATTGGTCGCAGACCACGACTTGAACCCACCTGCGGGGGTCACAGCCTCCCGTCTGGACACCTGGAAGCCAGGTGAGTCGCACAAGGGGTATGAACTTTGAGTCGGACCCACCTTCAAACCCGTATATCCCCAAGAGTTCGTTCATTGTGTTGTGGGCAAAGTCCACCAAACCTTTGGAGTCAGCCGGCTCTGATTTCATGCCGACCATCTTCCTAGAGGAATCCTTCTTCATTTTCTTGTAAATCCTGCTGGAAATATCAGAACTGGAAAAGAATTTGTGGCTACCGCTGTCCACGGCCGACTTGACCGCTGAGAAACTGGCGCCGTCTTCAGATGACATCTCAGCAGACATGCTGAACTCACTGGTGAATGAATCCATGGAGTTGTTGCTGGAGTTGGCCACGGATAAGTCCAGAGGAGAGGAAGACTTTAACGGATAGAGGAATGGATCTCTGACCTCGATCCTGTTGCTGCCTTTCCGCCTGTTTGCTGCTGCACGCTTTCCGAGGGCTGCTCGGGACATCTCAGAGAAGCCTGAATCTTTGCTGGCCACGTCTCCGTTCTGATCCCCCGAACCTCTCTGCTCGCCATCGCTGGTGGCCTCCGGGGAACATTCATGGTCTGAATAAAAACTTTCTTTCGCCTGCCGCTGAGGTTTGGCTGCTTTTCGACTTTTTCTCCTCCCGGATGAAAGAAGGGATGAGGCAGACATGCCTGGCTGGACAGGAAGTGGTCGACTAGATTCAAGGTTGAGCTCAACGAGCCCAGTGGCGGCTGAGTTGTTGCCCACTACTCCAACCACAGGACTGAGGGCATCGGCTTTGACTGGACACGATGATGACGTCGACGCCAACTTTTGTTCAGATGTATCCAATGAAGGGCCGGTGTCCAAGATTACATGCTTAGCTTCTTGTTCTTGTGAGTCATTTCCTATTTCTACGCTTGATGAAACTTGAGCTGTTGTGGACGAGAAAGCCAAACAGGAAGATGAAGGCGTGTCCTCAAGGGCTGCGACCTCCGCAGATTTCAATGCTGGCTCGTCGGGATCTTCGACATCAGCTTGTTCAACTGAACAAGAGGTGCGTGCCTCCCCTATTGGTTTATTGTCACATAGCGATGCACCATCTTCTGATGGGGATGGGTGAGCAACGGTAGATAATACTTGGGCAGGTGGACTCGCCGGATGATGGGAAGCGCTGGTTGAGCCTTGACCGACAGCGGCATCACTTGGCTCAGGTAAGACGCTGGTGGCTGTGGCGATGTTTTCGTTGCATGTAGAACTGTCAGCAGTGGTGGATGAGACTAAGGAGTCAGCGGTGTTAGAGTCGGCGGTCGTGGAGTCGGCAGTCTGGAATTTGCCCCTGTGAGCGCAGGACGCCAGTTCGTTGTAATCTGTAGCTTCAGCATTGTTGTTGTTATTTTTGGGGATAATACTGTCGCTGTTAGCCTCAGGGTCAGAGGTCACGAGGCTGTTTTGATCTTTGACCTTTTGTAAGACGTCCTCAACAATTTCCCCTCGGAAGGTGGGTTTCTTATTCTTACCCCCCGGGTCAGACTCTGAAATGAGGGCGGTGACTGAATCAGGAGACTTGCCTCCCGCAAAAACTTGACCCACTCTCTCTGCTTCTCGACCATGTCCAACAGGCCAACGGTCAGCCTCCCCCTTCTCATTGTTGGGGCACTTCTCAGTTTCACCTGTCCCATGATTGAGAGGACTTGACCCCAAACCAGTCAGTTGCTTGCTGGACTTCAGACGTGCGCAGATGGCATCCAGCTTCCCCAGAGAGAAGGCGGCCATTTTGTTCCATCACAAGTGGAGACACCTGTGCATTGATGAGAAAACAATAAAAAATGAGATGATATCATGAGTAATGCCAGCCAGTACAGTTGTTTTGTTATTGTTTTGTTATTGTTTTGTTATTGTTTTGTTATTGTTTTGTTGCTTGACCTCACTGTTTAATTGTTAAGTCCAAATTTGTAAAACCACATCCTTTGACCAAAACCAAACAAATTTTACCGTAAAATAGAATTTTCAAACATATTTTTAAAATTTCTCTTCGATAGCACTAAATTAGGACATTTTTCTTGCATCAAATTTCTTTGTAAATTATTGAAATGCAAGAATTTTGTAAAAGAACTGAATGAGTATTTTTCAAGTTGTTCCCCTTACATTGGGATAAAAAGGAAAGCTGTGTAGCCATGGGAAGTTAATGTTATAAAACAAACATAAGTTTTATATTTTTAAAACAACTTCATTAAGCACAACTACTATGAGGTGTCCCTGGAAAGTGATTATAAGGAAGGGTGCCTTGGCAGGCGTGATTTCATTGGGTTGTTCCCTATATCTGTTTCAAGCCTTCTCATGAAATCAGTGGCATGCTTTGAATGAGAGCTCAGTGCTGACGTCACAAGGCTTGACAAAAAAACACAAAAGAAACAGCTCATGAATGCAGGGGGAAAATCTATTTCCAAGGAAGAAATTACCAAACATATGTGTGTAAAAGAAAAGATAATGGCTTTTGAATTTATCCTGGTGAGGAAACAAAGAAAAAATCTGACACTGCTTCAATACAGAAAAACTAAATGGAATTAAAATCAATATTTTTATGAGTTTATTTTGAATTTAAAAAAAAAGAATATGGTATTGTTACCGAAGATCTTTTGTTCTTGCTTATGATATAATGAAGTTTGAAATACACCTACACACAAACATATATATATATATATAATTTTAATTATTAGTTTTTAACATTATGAATAAACAAATGTAGCTTACAACTTTCTTTAAAAATAAAATTAATGTTCAAACAATATTTATTTTCCCCTTAAATGTGATGGTACATATCGAGGTGTCAGTTTGTTGAACGTTTTATTTGAAGATCCTCTCTGCACATTCACGGTGCGTTTTAAAATTTTAATGATAAGTTCTTGAAGCATGCCTAGAAATACAAACAATAATTGTATAAACTGATGCGTGAATGAGTCTATCCTATAGTGAAGCTAATTTACACTGTTGCAAGTAAGTTGAAAATGAATTATATCTTGGCTGTGGTGCTCTGTATTAGTTAAACAGTAAACAGGTTCATCATTTCAATTATCAACAAGAGGAAGGGACAGAGGCCCAAACGTACAACTCAATATAAGTGCTGAAATAATGTGCTAAGTCTCCCGTATGTCCATGTAACAGATAGCGGTCTTATTGTCCAAGTTTAGCCCAGGCCTATCTCAGATAACACAGTGATTTACAGGGCAACTCAATTTCTGAGCCAACATTCTATGTGTGACATAACTCTAGATATACACTGAATCTGAATAACTCAAAATGCCCCCAAATGAATGTGGACTAAAGTACACACTACACACACACACACACTATGGAAACACACACGTACCTTCCTATCAAAGGAATATGACATAAACATGTTTTATTTAGCTGCTTACTGCCGTATTTAAATTTAGTTGTAAAACTGCCAAAAATACATTTCAAGGAGTGGATGTATGCAGAGCTGAGAGTAGTGAGAGGATGGTTTTTTTAATATTTAAAATTTGGATGAACTTGGACTACAATCTCCACACAGATATAGAATTAAATGTTACAAACGTTACACCAACAAGGTTTTGTTAAAGATAAAATAATGTAGTGTAGATATAAAACATGCCCATAGGGTGGATTCAGTTTATTGTATTTATTGATTAAAATGATGAACTCAAGTGTTCTAGTCAGACTGGAAGATTTCAAGTTAACCAAAGTGTTCTAGTCAGACTGGAAGATTTCAAGTTAACCAAAGTGTTCTAGTCAGACTGGAAGATTTCAAGTTAACCAAAGTGTTCTAGTCAGACTGGAAGATTTCAGTTGAATATATTTCATACTTCATATACTGTACTTCCAAAAATAGAAGCATCAGACAACATAATTATAACCAATGCACACTTAAAACCAAGGTGCTTATTTATTTATTTATTTTTATAAAAACAAAATTAAGATCTTCAGTGTTGACAGTAAAGCCATTTCCTATTTAGTCATAAGAGATATCAGCAAGTTAATAAAAATTAAAGTTAAAGCCATGACATTTACCACTAGGACTTGAAAAGGCTCAATGATAAGATACTAAACCTTGCAATAATCCATGGACACAAGGATATCCAAATCCCACATTGGAACACAAGGATACCCAAATCCCATAATTGGAACACAAGGATATCCAAATCCCACATTGGAACACAAGGATATCCAAATCCCATATTGGAACACAAGGATATCCAAATCCCATATTGGAACACAAGGATATCCAAATCCCATATTGGAACACAAGGATATCCAAATCCCATATTGGAACACAAGGATACCCAAATCCCATATTGGAACACAAGGATACCCAAATCCCATATTGGAACACAAGGATATCCAAATCCCATATTGGAAATGTTTAGTTTGACAACAGAATGGAAAAATGTCTGGGGTGAAATTCTTCATCTACAGATAACCACTACAATTTGGAATTGAAAGTCCACCTGCCATTTTTTAAACAAACCTCTGAACTTTCAGTAGTTTTAAAAACTATTACAATTATAGCAGTTTACGTTTGATTGTATAATATTTCAGCCTTAACTCTTGGACAAAATTTACATATCTACACACAATATTCTAGTTACATGTAGTGACTACCTATCAAACTATTATTACCACAATACTATGGGGATACATTGTTACATCTGTAATATGATCCTATCAAACTGTTATAATGACAATTCTATGGGAATACATTGTTACATCTGTAATATGATCCTATCAAACTGTTATAATGACAATTCTATGGGAATACATTGTTACATCTGTAATATGATCCTATCAAACTGTTATAATGACAATTCTATGGGAATACAGTGTTCCATCTGTAATATGATCCTGCCATGAATGACTCCACACAAAATCATGTGTGAGAAAGACAATCTTTCAAAATAACCCCAAACATACACAAAGAAAGAGAGACATCACCATTGGATAGTCTTGGATAGAGAGAGACATCACCATTGGATAGTCTTGGATAGAGAGAGACATCACCATTGGATAGTCTTGGATAGAGAGAGACATCACCATTGGATAGTCTTGGATAGAGAGAGACATCACCATTGGATAGTCTTGGATAGTATCAAATGTTTCAAATCAACCCAAAATCTTTGACATTTATTAGCAGTTAAAAAACAAAACACAATTTTCTAAGTTCTAGAAAAGAAAAGACACAAACTCCAATTTTCTAGAACAAATTTTTTCTTCAGTCAAATTTGACTTTTTGTTTTCTTATTTCTCAAATATATATATTTACAGAAAAAAAGAAATGTTTAACTTTAAAAAATGTATTTTAGCCATTGAATGAAGGCAGTGTCCCCCGTCCCCCACACACACGTATTTATTACCTGCTAAGTAAGGAAGTGCTGATAGTCGGTGATATGTGTAGCCAGTACACACAGTGTATTTCCTGTGTTAGTTTGATGAAATGTTTCTGTTATTTGTTTTCTGATAATTCTGCAGGCCTTTTATATATATAAAAAAGGCTACTGTTCATTTCAAGCACATTCAAACTGCAACTGTCTTCTGCCAAATATAAATCTAATCTCTTGTAACTTTTAAAGCTGTTATAAATCTAATCTCTTTTAGCTTTTAAAGCTGTTATCTTATTAAAGGGTGTAGAACTGTAAATAATTTTTTTTTCAAACTGGTTGAAGAAATGTACAACTCAAAGCCCTTCAAGATGCCAATAACCAATCGCCGAAAACTTATCCCATCTGGCCAAAACTTATCCCACCATCTGGCCAAAACTTATCCCACCATCTGGCCAAAACTTATCCCACCATCTGGCCAAAACTTATCCCACCATCTGGCCAAAACTTATCCCACCATCTGGCCAAAGCTTATCCCACCATCTGGCCAAAACTTATCCCACCATCTGGCCCAAACTTATCCCACCATCTGGCCCAAACTTATCCCACCATCTGGCCCAAACTTTACTCTTTCACAATTGTCCCGTATCCCACCATCTCCTCCAAACTTAACTCTTTCACCACTTGTCCCGTATCCCACCATCTCCTCCAAACTTAACTCTTTCACCACTTGTCCCGTATCCCACCATCTCCTCCAAACTTAACTCTTTCACCACTTGTCCCATATCCCACCATCTCCTCCAAACTTAACTCTTTCACCACTTGTCCCGTATCCCACCATCTCCTCCAAACTTAACTCTTTCACCACTTGTCCCGTATCCCACCATCTCCTCCAAACTTAACTCTTTCACCACTTGTCCCGTATCCCATCATCTCCTCCAAACTTGACTCTTTCACCACTTGTCCCATATCCCAATATCACCCCAAACTGACCATCTTACATCATCCGCGCAGCGCTCCCAGATCTTACCACTGGGATTTGACCATATCTACTGACATAGTGACATTGACTGTATAAGAAATCTCTCTATCGCTAATAATCTGTCACAACGGAGGGATACAATTTTAAAAAATCAATAGCTTAAAAAAGTTAGTAATGTGCTGTGACTGAACATTTAAAACAGAAAACGTATATGGTGTAGCTCTTTATAATTGGACACGTGCTCTTTCTGTACGCTCATTACCTAAGCAGGCCTAAGCCTAAGCGCATGTTTAACCGAATCCTGAGAGTTGCTATGGCTGAATGATCAAGAGTTGTGATCCTTTGGTCGGGTGATCCCGATATACACCACCGCCCCCCCACACACACACCAAACCACCACCCGGTCTCCAAACTCTACACAAGCAGCCATCTCAGAATAAGGAATAGCCACTAGTCACAACCGCAGAATCTCGAAAGTCCGAGAGAAATGTAACAAACTGACCAAGCGAGCAATGCTGACAAAATCTGTCTGAAATGACGTTAAAATCTCACACGCTCTCCCGTCTGCACACCACCCGCATAACATTTCCATTCTTTTCCTACCAAAACGAATTCCCATCCCACTTGTTTTATTTCTACGTGACCGCCAATTAGCTGAAGCCCCAAAAAAAACTGTGTAATATAAATATATAAATATATCAGAGTAAAATAATTCGAATCTGTCAACCAGCTTCACAAACAATCACAACTGTGCCTGAGATGGGGGTGCGTGGGGGAGGGGGTCCATTTGCTATCTTAACCTCATTTCTCAAATAGCTCGATTACACGTTATAAACAAGTGGTGGAAATTTGGCTCAAAATTGGCCAGTTATGTCATGGTATACAGGGGCTTTGTGGTAGATACATGATTGTAGGGTTAGGTGTTGGGGGTACACGGTGGGTCATGAGCAGCTGGGGGTACATGGGTGGGGGGACTGGGGTCATGAGGCGATTCATGTGAGTATGACGATGTGGTGTAGCTGGGGATGGCGGAACTCTGTGGATGGAAGAATTTAGCCGATGAGACAATATTGAGGGTATGGCCCCGAAAGTAGCCGGGGTTCACTCCCCCCCCCTCGAATTTAAAGTCTCCTGTTTGAGTCAGTAATCTGCTCTTGAGCTCCCGTCTCCTATGCTCCTCAACCCAAGTTCAATGCTCCCATCTCCCATCCTGATATTAGCTCATTTCTCTTCTTTCAACTCACAGAACCCAGAGACGTGTCTTCAAGTCCGTGGCGACGCTCCAAATCTTTACAGACGTCCTCACGTCACTTATTGTAAAACCAAACGCCAAATAAGAGAAATGAAAATGGTGTTTAATTAACAACCCGTAAAAACAAAGTTTTTGACTATAATTCCCTTATATTCCCTTATAATTTATATAAGTGCGGGCGCTTATGAGGTTTTACATATGCAGTTCACTCATTCTCTCACTTATAGATATCTTTTTTTGCCTTCTTAATTATAAATCTTTAATTTTTATAGCAAACACCCGCCCCACGTTTTTAGTCATATTATATGAAAGTACTTGAACTTATTAGTTTTAAATTATTTTCTTCTTTTTAGTACACTAATAAAAACTTGGTTTTTTAAAATATTTTTTACCTCAATTTTTTTTTAAAATCCCATATATTATATTAACTTCACCGCCGTCTCATGGGCGGGCGGAAAAACAAACGTCAAAAATGACCCACTTCCCGTGAAGCCATCGAGCTGAAATTTGGCACACGGACCCGTGTCACCTAACAATGCATCGTATCAAAATTTCAGATCGATCGAACGTACCGTAATTAAATTAATGCATTTTTAGTTTATCTATATAAAACTATATGTTGAAGGCGCTATTGTTTACATTTTACGGGTCACTTGATTTCACGCCCAACCATCGGTGAACAAATCTCGTGTTTTAACCAGGTGTACCGGCGTGCTTTTGTTTACATTTTACTTGTCACGCTGAGCTCGGTCCAGCGATCGGTGACCAGACCTCCCCCCCCCCGGGGGTTATAAAGCAAAGGGAAGTTAAGACAGATTCAGTCTGTAAATGTTTGTCGCGTTTGAACATAATCAATACTTTTAGTTATGTCTCATATATTATATAATTATACATTTACGCTCAATTATCACTGCCGCCTAACGCTGAGGGAAATCACTCTGCTTTTTTTTTAAATTTTGCGTTGTAAGCAGTGCTGATTGACTCAAATAGTTATTTTTTGGTGCAGTAATTTGGTGCGCTGCTTTCTAAAATTAGTTTTTAAAAAATCGTGTGGTGATTAGCACTGTAAAAATTATTATATAAATGCTTTGTTTAATTTTCAGGAATATTTCGTGTTTATCATACAAGGATAAGTTACTTGGGCTTTTGACCCCCCCCCCAAAAAAAAAGTGGGCGCCTTAGGTTCCCTACAACCTCAATTTAAAATTACTTTGTGTACATTTAAGTTAGTTTAATATTACGTAGCTATCATACAAGGACAAGTTTGTTGGGCTTTTGAAAAAAGTGGGCGCCGTAGGCGCCCTTAATAAAAAGGGCGCCGCAGTAAAACCTATATTATATACATACTTTGTTAACATTTTAGGAATATTTCGTATTTATCATACAAGGATAAGTTACCTGGGCATTTAACATAAAAAATAAAATTTAAAAAAAAACTATTATAAAATACTTTGTGTACATTTAAGAAATTTTAATATTACGTATTTATCATACAAGGACAAGTTAGTTGGGCTTTTGAAAAAGGTGGGCGCCGTAGGCGCTCATAAAAAAGGGGGGCGCCGCAGCACAAACTAGTAATATATATAAGGGATTTATAGTCAAAAACTTTGTTTTTACGGGTTTGTTTTATTTATACCTAACACCGCATAAGCGCCTCAGCGTTTTAAAAAACACGGTGATGTGGTCACGGGGTGAACTCATGGATGTCAACAAAAGCAGACGGTACAGATGCTTATTTATAGATAAACTAAAAAGTTCAATAATTTAATAACGGTACATTCGATCGATCTGAAATTTTGACACAATGCATTGTCATCCAAAATCTATCTTTGGTAAAATTTTGAGATCTCTAGGACCATCTGAAGTGGTTTAATTTTACGTTGGCAGATTTGAAAAATTGTGGATAGACAAACCAACAAACAGGAACGAAAGTGAGTTCATAAAAACGTGGTAAAAGGCAGTGAAACTAAATGTCTGTTTAAAGTCCTCAGTAGAGTACGGCACACGCTACGGTGGCTTGGGTTGAGTCTCCTGTTGGTACAAAGTCTTCTTCTTGACAACAGCATAAAAATTAAAGCAACTCTTTATCCGTTTTATCACCTCCCTTGACCCCTCAACAGGTTGAGCACCGCTCGTATTTCTGACGTGCTGACAGCCACCCACACACCCATTCCCTATCAGCTGTTACACGCAATGACCTGTTACCATGGTGACCGTACATTTATTGAGTCCTATAGACCAGTGCTTCTCAAAGTGGTGGTCCGCGGACCGGTGCCGGTCCGTGGGCCATCCGATGTCGGTCCGCATACGTTACTAAGAAATGACATTTCGCTACCACGTCAGTACAGGGGGGAAATTTCACCGGTCTCTGGAGCAATGGAAATAATTCCAGCCGGTCCACAATACTAAAAAGTTTGAGAAGCACTGCTATACACAATCCAAAGGAGCAGCCGATGCGATAATGCAGCTAACAATGGAGCAGCCCGGGTTAGTGCCGCCCATGGCGGTTCCATCTTTCGGCCATGACGGGATCCATCTTTCACCCATGGCGAGTCCATCATTCGCCCATGACATGTCAAACTTTCGCCCATGTTGGGCCATCTTTCGCCCATGACGGGTCCATCTTTCGCCCCTGACGGGTCCATCTTTCGCCCATGATGGATGGGTCCATCTTTCGCCCATGACGGGTCAAACTTTCGCCCATGACGGGTCCATCTTTCGCCCCCGACGGGTCCATCTTTCGCCCATAACAGGTCCATCTTTCGCCCATAACAGGTCCAACTTTCGCCCATGACAGGTCCATCTTTCGCCCATGACAGGTCCAACTTTCGCCCATGACGGGTCAAACTTTCCACGGAAAACTTCATCGACACGAATCAACGCGACGAACATTATCACAGACATACATCGACTACTCCGCCAACTTCCCCGACACACATTTCTTAAAACAGCACAAAGAAATGTGGTTATTTTTGTAAAAGATGAATTCAACAATGCCTATCTTGCTGTGATCTGGTGGTGCGCAATGTATTTCCGGCTGTATGCGATTTGTGTCCGTGTGTTTGCGATTTGTTTCCGCGTGTTTGCGATGTGTCCTGGTAAGAAATCACGCTAGTCTTGTCTGTCTGTGATGTTTTACAACAGATATTCCCGAGATGAGCGATCATGAGGTATTCGGCTAGATGCAGTCAACCATCGAGAGAACGGTTGGGTTGTAGTTGTATCAGAGGTAGAAGCGAGCTCATGGATTTACCACAGAGGAATTAACAGCTTTACCCAAACAGACCAACGGGGCAAGAGTTCTAGAGTAGAAGAATTGAAAAGAAGATTGACATTGTCACATGTATAGATATAAAGAAGGTGGAACTTCCGACTCAAACGCAAAGTGTAAGAACAAAGGGGCGAATTTGCACAAAATGTGAATTCATTTCGAGGGACAAAACAACATTTTATTTCAAGAGAGAAAACAACGAAATAGGTTTGATGAATAACATGTCCGTTTTCATATCATTTGTTGTCATAGTTTGGTGCATGACATGTCCGCTTCCATGTCATTTGTTTGGCCAAGAAAACACAGATTGGCTGAAGATCCGTGAATGGAGAGGAAAGAAAGAAAGAAATGTGTCCCCCTTTTCTTTGTTTAACTTTATCATTGACTCAGTTTTAATGAGCCATGCTCCAATCGATGGTATCTTGTTTAGGTACAACAATAAAAATATTTTAAAAATCCGCCCAACCCAAATAAGGTGAGACACGGGCAAGCGAGCCACTTACTTTATGGGAGACACGGGCAAGCGAGCCACTTACTTTAGGGGAGACACGGGCAAGCGAGCCACTTACTTTATGGGGAGACACGGGCAAGCGAGCCACTTACTTTAGGGGAGACACGGGCAAGCGAGCCACTTACTTTAGGGGAGACACGGGCAAGCGAGCCACTTACTTTAGGGGAGACACGGGCAAGCGAGCCACTTACTTTAGGGGAGACACGGGCAAGCGAGCCACTTACTTTATGGGGAGACACGGGCAAGCGAGCCACTTACTTTAGGGGAGACACGGGCAAGCGAGCCACTTACTTTAGGGGAGACACGGGCAAGCGAGCCACTTACTTTAGGGGAGACACGGGCAAGCGAGCCACTTACTTTAGGGGAGACACGGGCAAGCGAGCCACTTACTTTAGGGGAGACACGGGCAAGCGAGCCACTTACTTTAGGGGAGACACGGGCAAGCGAGCCACTTACTTTAGGGGAGACACGGGCAAGCGAGCCACTTACTTTAGGGGAGACACGGGCAAGCAAGCCACTTACTTTAGGGGAGACACGGGCAAGCGAGCCACTTACTTTAGGGGAGACACGGGCAAGCGAGCCACTTACTTTAGGGGAGACACGGGCAAGCGAGCCACTTACTTTAGGGGAGACACGGGCAAGCGAGCCACTTACTTTAGGGGAGACACGGGCAAGCGAGCCACTTACTTTAGGGGAGACACGGGCAAGCGAGCCACTTACTTTAGGGGAGACACGGGCAAGCGAGCCACTTACTTTAGGGGAGACACGGGCAAGCAAGCCACTTACTTTAGGGGAGACACGGGCAAGCGAGCCACTTACTTTAGGGGAGACACGGGCAAGCGAGCCACTTACTTTAGGGGAGACACGGGCAAGCAAGTCACTTACTTTATGGGAGACACGGGCAAGCGAGCCACTTACTTTAGGGGAGACACGGGCAAGCGAGCCACTTACTTTATGGGGAGACACGGGCAAGCGAGCCACTTACTTTATGGGGAGACACGGGCAAGCGAGCCACTTACTTTAGGGGAGACACGGGCAAGCGAGCCACTTACTTTATGGGGAGACACGGGCAAGCGAGCCACTTACTTTAGGGGAGACACGGGCAAGCGAGCCACTCACTTTAGGGGAGACACGGGCAAGCGAGCCACTTACTTTAGGGGAGACACGGGCAAGCGAGCCACTCACTTTAGGGGAGACACGGGCAAGCAAGCCACTCACTTTATGTGCCACGCGGTTGAAGGTAGCCCATAATAATAGCAATAATAAAGGCATAATGGGACGAGCGCAGGGATTTAAAAAAATGTTACGTTCATTTTTCAAATGCGCTCTCGCTAACTACGACTTTGGAATGCGTGTCGATCTTGTATTGACTGAGAAAACAATGGATGGAATTGTTAACAAGTTTCACATTTCACCATATTGTCTGCAGGGCAAAATAACCCTCTCTCCCCCACCCCCTCTCTGTCTCACACACTGCATCGTGACCGATTGACTGCCATCAACTCAAGTAAAGTGAAAAGATGACTTTGACATTGACTTAGACATTTACACTAGAAAAGGTGGAGGGGGGAACTATATACATTACCTCACCTACATTACCACTCTAGCTCACCTACATTACCACTCTAGCTCACCTACATTACCACTCTAGCTCACCTACATTACCACTCTAGCTCACCTACATTACCACTCTAGCTCACCTACATTACCACTCTACCTCACCTATATTACCCCTCTACCTCACCTACATTCCCCACTCTACCTCACCTACATTACCCCTCTACCTCACCTACATTCCCCACTCTACCTCACCTATATTACCCCTCTATATCACCTACATTCCCCGCTCTACCTCACCTACATTACCACTCTACCTCACCTATATTACCCCTCTACCTCACCTACATTCCCCACTCTACCTCACCTACATTACCCCTCTACCTCACCTACATTCCCCACTCTACCTCACCTATATTACCCCTCTATATCACCTACATTCCCCACTCTACCTCACCTACATTACCACTCTACCTCACCTATATTACCCCTCTACCTCACCTACATTCCCCACTCTACCTCACCTACATTCCCCACTCTACCTCACCTACATTCCCCACTCTACCTCACCTACATTACCACTCTACCTCACCTACATTCCCCACTCTACCTCACCTACATTACCACTCTACCTCACCTATATTACCCCTCTACCTCACCTACATTACCCCTCTACCTCACCTACATTACCCCTCTACCTCACCTACATTACCCCTCTACATCACCTATATTACCACTCTACCTCACCTATATTACCACTCTACCTCACCTATATTACCACTCTACCTCACCTACATTACCACTCTACCTCACCTATATTACCACTATACCTCACCTATATTACCCCTCTACCTCACCTACATTACCACTCTACCTCACCTATATTACCACTCTACCTCACCTATATTACCCCTCTATCTCACCTACATTACCTCTCTACCTCACCTACATTCCCCACTCTACCTCACCTATATTACCCCTCTATCTCACCTACATTACCTCTCTACCTCACCTACATTACCCCTCTACCTCACCTATATTACCCCTCTATCTCACCTACATTACCTCTCTACCTCACCCCCTCTACCTCACCTACATTACCACTCTACCTCACCTATATTACCCCTCTATCTCACCTACATTACCTCTCTACCTAACCTACATTCCCCACTCTACCTCACCTATATTACCCCTCTATCTCACCTACATTACCTCTCTACCTCACCTACATTACCCCTCTACCTCACCTACATTCCCCACTCTACCTCACCTATATTACCCCTCTATATCACCTACATTACCTCTCTACCTCACCTATATTACCCACTCTACCTCACCTATATTACCCCTCTATATCACCTACATTACCCCTCTACCTCACCTACATTCCCCACTCTACCTCACCTATATTACCCCTCTATACCACCTACATTACCCCTCTACCTCACCTACATTCCCCACTCTACCTCACCTATATTACCCCTTTTCTCACCTACATTACCTCTCTACCTCACCTACATTACCCCTCTACCTCACCTACATTCCCCACTCTACCTCACCTATATTACCCCTCTATATCACCTACATTACCTCTCTACCTCATCTACATTACCACTCTACCTCACCTACATTACCACTCTACCTTACCTATATTCCGTACTCGACCTCACCTAAATTTCCCAAATATACCTCACCTTAATTTCCCAATCTACCTCACCCACTTGTTTCCACCTAATAGCTCACACACTGTGTCCCACCCTACCTCACCCACTTGTTTCCACCTAATAGCGCACACTGTGTGTCCCGAATATTCCTCATATGAACCCCAGACTCGGGTCACGCCGACCCTTAGCTCTACCGATACCATTAATAACCACAAGTTGGTGTCTAGTTTTTTTTTAGGAAAGAAATTCAGGAAGGCTACAGAAGAAATGTGAGAAACTAAAATATCCAGTGAAAAAAGAGGGTGGGGGCAGAGCAAGCCTTTGCTAAATTGTGACAGATAAGACCAATTTAACCTCGTGCATGCCTCGGCATGTTCGCTGCTCGAGTGTTACAATCTCAAGTCAGTGGCGGCGTCACGGTCTACGCCGGAAATTATTTAGTTCCCGCCCCTTTCCCCAGTAACAGAATAAACTACAAGGAGGAATACAATATTTTGTAAAAAAAAATAATAATAAAAAACCTCTTATAGAAATCAGCCAAGGGAGGGGTTTCAGTGTTATTTAGCTGTGCACCACTTACTGATTTAATAGATGTGCACCACTTACTGATTTAATAGATGTGCACCACTTACTGATTTAATAGATGTGCACCACTTACTGATTTAATAGATGTGCACCACTTACTGATTTAATAGATGTGCACCACTTACTGATTTAATAGATGTGCACCACTTACTGATTTAATAGCAGTGCACCACTTACTAATTTCATAGCTGTGCACCACTTACTGATTTCATAGCTGTGCATCACATTTCCTTACACACATTTACTCTTTAGATGGACCATTTATTAACGTACAAAACTGAAGATGTCCGGGTATATGTAGTGACGAGAGGGCGGGGGTGTGGAGCCAATACCAAAAACGGACAGGTGCACCGCCCCCAACACCTATTTTAGGGGCGAGCATGGATTTTCCTGGATGGGGCAAGGAAGAGATATGTTTTCTTTTGACAAGTAATCCTCTGAGAAAACAAACACAAAGGGATGGAATGGATACGCGACTATTCATAAGTTAGGCCACGATTTGTTGATTTTCTACATGGGCAATTAACTCAGTACTACAAACGATCGATATATAAAGTACTGGGCGGTCATTGGCTGTGACAGAAAAACCGATTGAATAAATATTTTTTAAAAGCTTTAGAATGTTAGTAAGAAAATATTGACATATTTTAGCCAAGTCCCAGCATCAACATGTGAGCACCCATCGCCTGATGTATCGGGCTGATTTGATAGGAGACACGGTCAGTAGATAGAGAGATGTCTGACCGTTGTGTCTAAACAGAGAGAGTTGTTGATAAGGAAGGTTGGAGAAAACAGGCGAGTGCCAGGTGAGGAGGAGAATCAGAAGGGAGGAACTGAATGTAGGGCGGGGGGGGGTGAGACTTACAATAAAAACGATTGTGAACGACGATGGATTATGTCTTAAATCTGGGGGGGGGGAGGTGGGGTGAGACTTACAATAAAAACGATTGTGAACGACGATGGATTATGTCTTAAATCTGGGGCGGGGGGGGGGCTGGCCTTTGATAAGTCAACTTTTTTAAAATGTAAAAAAATGTATTTCTTATTACAAAGTACGTCAGTGTCTGAAACTTTTCTCCGCCATTTGATGTTGAGGATTTTCCTGAGAAACTATGAGGCGATGTAACGAAGGTTCTGCAAAGATGTGAAGGGCAGGGGGAGGGGGGGGATTGTTCACGTCTTGTTCACCATCCGATGGAGTTGTTCCAATAGCAGGATACGAAAACATCAAGAGCTAAATGTGCATATGGGGAGGGCATGGCCCCCGATTGCCCCTCCCCTCCCACAACTCTGACGACGGACCATGCACACATAAGAAGATATTAGCAGCTTGTATCACCTGATATCTGAGGATGGGTAAGATGGAGTTATGGTCAAGGTGTGATGGGACGGTGGCTGGTGACACATTCACTGATTAGACTTCCATCAACTAGAAGATGTCCTTGGGGCGGGGCTACCAACAGACGCTAGAAGATGTCCTTGGGGCGGGGCTACCAACAGACGCTAGAAGATGTCCTTGGGGCGGGGCTACCAACAGACGCTAGAAGATGTCCTTGGGGCGGGGCTACCAACAGACGCTAGAAGATGTCCTTGGGGCGGGGCTACCAACAGACGCTAGAAGATGTCCTTGGGGCGGGGCTACCAACAGACGCTAGAAGATGTCCTTGGGGCGGGGCTACCAACAGGCGCTAGAAGATGTCCTTGGGGCGGGGCTACCAACAGGCGCTAGAAGATGTCCTTGGGGCGGGGCTACCAACAGGCGCTAGAAGATATCCTTGGGCCGGGGCTACCAGCAGATGGTAGAAGATATCCTTGGGCCGGGGCTACCAGCAGATGGTAGAAGATATCCTTGGGCCGGGGCTACCAGCAGATGGTAGAAGATATCCTTGGGGCGGGGCTACCAACAGACGCTAGAAGATGTCCTTGGGGCGGGGCTACCAACAGGCGCTAGAAGATGTCCTTGGGGCGGGGCTACCAACAGGCGCTAGAAGATGTCCTTGGGGCGGGGCTACCAACAGGCGCTAGAAGATATCCTTGGGCCGGGGCTACCAGCAGATGGTAGAAGATATCCTTGGGCCGGGGCTACCAGCAGATGGTAGAAGATATCCTTGGGCCGGGGCTACCAGCAGATGGTAGAAGATATCCTTGGGCCGGGGCTACCAACAGACGCCAGAAGATATCCTTGGGCCGGGGCTACCAACAGACGCTAGACGATATCCTTGGGCCGGGGCTACCAACAGACGCTAGACGATATCCTTGGGCCGGGGCTACCAACAGACGCTAGAAGATATCCTTGGGGCGGGGCTACCAATAGACGCTAGAAGATATCCTTGGGGCGGGGCTACCAGCAGACGTTAGAAGATATCCTTGGGACGGGGCTACGAACTGACGCTAGAAGATATCCTTGGGGCGGGGATACCAACAGACGCTAGAAGATATCCTTGGGAACGGGGCTACCAACAGACGCTAGAAGATATCCTTGGGCCGGGGCTACCAACAGACGCTAGAAGATATCCTTGGGACGGGGCTACGAACTGACGCTAGAAGATATCCTTGGGGCGGGGCTACCAACAGACGCTTGAAGATATCCTTGGGGCGGGGCTACCAACAGACGCTAGAAGATATCCTTGGGACGGGGCTACCAACAGACGCTAGAAGATGTCCTTGGGCCAGGGCTACCAACAGACGGTAGAAGATGTCCTTGGGGCGGGGATACCAACAGACGCTAGAAGATATCCTTGGGACGGGGCTACCAACAGACGCTAGAAGATGTCCTTGGGCCGGGGCTACCAACAGACGGTAGAAGATGTCCTTGGGCCGGGGCTACCAACAGACGGTAGAAGATGTCCTTGGGGCGGGGATACCAACAGACGCTAGAAGATATCCTTGGGACGGGGCTACCAACAGACGCTACCCAAAGATGGGGGGGGGGTAGAAATCGGGAGGAAGTTCCGCCAGCCATGACCCATCCAGTTCTATACTCATTGCTGACAGGCGCCCCCGCGCCCCAGTGTAATATCTATAGTTAACTAGATATAAACGTCACAGAGCCCAAGTGTAATATCTATAGTTAACTAGATATAAACGTCACAGAGCCCAAGTGTAATATCTATAGTTAACTAGATATAAACGTCACAGAGCCCCAGTGTAATATCTATAGTTAACTAGATATAAACGTCACAGAGCCCCAGTGTAATATCTATAGTTAACTAGATATAAACGTCACAGAGCCCCAGTGTAATATCTATAGTTAACTAGATATAAGCGTCACAGAGCCCCAGTGTAATATCTATAGTTAACTAGATATAAGTGTCACAGAGCCCCAGTGTAATATCTATAGTTAACTAGATATAAGCGTCACAGAGCCCCAGTGTAATATCTATAGTTAACTAGATATAAGCGTCACAGAGCCCCAGTGTAATATCTATAGTTAACTAGATATAAACGTCACAGAGCCCCAGTGTAATATCTATAGTTAACTAGATATAAGCGTCACAGAGCCCAAGTGTAATATCTATAGTTAACTAGATATAAACGTCACAGAGCCCCAGTGTAATATCTATAGTTAACTAGATATAAGCGTCACAGAGCCCAAGTGTAATATCTATAGTTAACTATATATAAACGTCACAGAGCCCCAGTGTAATATCTATAGTTAACTAGATATAAGCGTCACAGAGCCCCAGTGTAATATCTATAGTTAACTAGATATAAGCGTCACAGAGCCCAAGTGTAATATCTATAGTTAACTAGATATAAACGTCACAGAGCCCAAGTGTAATATCTATAGTTAACTAGATATAAACGTCACAGAGCCCCAGTGTAATATCTATAGTTAACTAGATATAAGTGTCACAGAGCCCCAGTGTAATATCTATAGTTAACTAGATATAAACGTCACAGAGCCCCAGTGTAATATCCATAGTTAACTAGATATAAACGTCACAGAGCCCCAGTGTAATATCTATAGTTAACTAGATATAAGCGTCACAGAGCCCCAGTGTAATATCTATAGTTAACTAGATATAAACGTCACAGAGCCCCAGTGTAATATCTATAGTTAACTAGATATAAGCGTCACAGAGCCCCAGTGTAATATCTATAGTTAACTAGATATAAGCGTCACAGAGCCCCAGTGTAATATCTATAGTTAACTAGATATAAACGTCACAGAGCCCCAGTGTAATATCTATAGTTAACTAGATATAAGCGTCACAGAGCCCCAGTGTAATATCTATAGTTAACTAGATATAAGCGTCACAGAGCCCCAGTGTAATATCTATAGTTAACTAGATATAAGCGTCACAGAGCCCCAGTGTAATATCTATAGTTAACTAGATATAAACGTCACAGAGCCCCAGTGTAATATCTATAGTTAACTAGATATAAACGTCACAGAGCCCCAAGTGTAATATCTATAGTTAACTAGATATAAACGTCACAGAGCCCCAAGTGTAATATCTATAGTTAACTAGATATAAACGTCACAGAGCCCCAGTGTAATATCTATAGTTAACTAGATATAAACGTCACAGAGCCCCAGTGTAATATCTATAGTTAACTAGATATAAACGTCACAGAGCCCAAGTGTAATATCTATAGTTAACTAGATATAAGCGTCACAGAGCCCAAGTGTAATATCTATAGTTAACTAGATATAAACGTCACAGAGCCCCAGTGTAATATCTATAGTTAACTAGATATACGCGTCACAGAGCCCCAGTGTAATATCTATAGTTAACTAGATATAAACGTCACAGAGCCCAAGTGTAATATCTATAGTTAACTAGATATAAACGTCACAGAGCCCAAGTGTAATATCTATAGTTAACTAGATATACGCGTAACAGAGCCCAAGTGTAATATCTATATTTAACTAGATATAAACGTCACAGAGCCCCAGTGTAATATCTATAGTTAACTAGATATAAACGTCACAGAGCCCAAGTGTAATATCTATAGTTAACTAGATATAAGCGTCACAGAGCCCCATTGTTATATCTATAGTTAACTAGATATAAACGTCACAGAGCCCCATTGTTATATCTATAGTTAACTAGATATAAACGTCACAGAGCCCCAGTGTAATATCTATAGTTAACTAGATATAAGCGTCACAGAGCCCCAGTGTAATATCTATAGTTAACTAGATATAAACGTCACAGAGCCCCAGTGTAATATCTATAGTTAACTAGATATAAGCGTCACAGAGCCCCAGTGTAATATCTATAGTTAACTAGATATAAGCGTCACAGAGCCCCAGTGTAATATCTATAGTTAACTAGATATAAACGTCACAGAGCCCCAGTGTAATATCTATAGTTAACTAGATATAAGCGTCACAGAGCCCCAGTGTAATATCTATAGTTAACTAGATATAAGCGTCACAGAGCCCCAGTGTAATATCTATAGTTAACTAGATATAAACGTCACAGAGCCCCAGTGTAATATCTATAGTTAACTAGATATAAACGTCACAGAGCCCAAGTGTAATATCTATAGTTAACTAGATATAAACGTCACAGAGCCCCAGTGTAATATCTATAGTTAACTAGATATAAACGTCACAGAGCCCCAGTGTAATATCTATAGTTAACTAGATATAAACGTCACAGAGCCCAAGTGTAATATCTATAGTTAACTAGATATAAACGTCACAGAGCCCCAGTGTAATATCTATAGTTAACTAGATATAAACGTCACAGAGCCCCAGTGTAATATCTATAGTTAACTAGATATAAACGTCACAGAGCCCCAGTGTAATATCTATAGTTAACTAGATATAAGCGTCACAGAGCCCCAGTGTAATATCTATAGTTAACTAGATATAAACGTCACAGAGCCCAAGTGTAATATCTATAGTTAACTAGATATAAACGTCACAGAGCCCAAGTGTAATATCTATAGTTAACTAGATATACGCGTCACAGAGCCCAAGTGTAATATCTATAGTTAACTAGATATAAACGTCACAGAGCCCCAGTGTAATATCTATAGTTAACTAGATATAAACGTCACAGAGCCCAAGTGTAATATCTATAGTTAACTAGATATAAACGTCACAGAGCCCAAGTGTAATATCTATAGTTTACTAGATATAAACGTCACAGAGCCCAAGTGTAATATCTATAGTTAACTAGATATAAACGTCACAGAGCCCAAGTGTAATATCTATAGTTAACTAGATATACGCGTCACAGAGCCCAAGTGTAATATCTATAGTTAACTAGATATAAACGTCACAGAGCCCCAGTGTAATATCTATAGTTAACTAGATATAAACGTCACAGAGCCCAAGTGTAATATCTATAGTTAACTAGATATAAACGTCACAGAGCCCAAGTGTAATATCTATAGTTAACTAGATATACGCGTCACAGAGCCCCAGTGTAATATCTATAGTTAACTAGATATAAGCGTCACAGAGCCCCAGTGTAATATCTATAGTTAACTAGATATAAGCGTCACAGAGCCCCAGTGTAATATCTATAGTTAACTAGATATAAACGTCACAGAGCCCCAGTGTAATATCTATAGTTAACTAGATATAAACGTCACAGAGCCCAAGTGTAATATCTATAGTTAACTAGATATACGCGTCACAGAGCCCAAGTGTAATATCTATAGTTAACTAGATATAAACGTCACAGAGCCCCAGTGTAATATCTATAGTTAACTAGATATAAACGTCACAGAGCCCAAGTGTAATATCTATAGTTAACTAGATATAAGCGTCACAGAGCCCAAGTGTAATATCTATAGTTAACTAGATATAAACGTCACAGAGCCCCATTGTTATATCTATAGTTAACTAGATATAAACGTCACAGAGCCCCAGTGTAATATCTATAGTTAACTAGATATAAGCGTCACAGAGCCCCAGTGTAATATCTATAGTTAACTAGATATAAACGTCACAGAGCCCCAGTGTAATATCTATAGTTAACTAGATATAAGCGTCACAGAGCCCCAGTGTAATATCTATAGTTAACTAGATATAAGCGTCACAGAGCCCCAGTGTAATATCTATAGTTAACTAGATATAAACGTCACAGAGCCCCAGTGTAATATCTATAGTTAACTAGATATAAGCGTCACAGAGCCCCAGTGTAATATCTATAGTTAACTAGATATAAGCGTCACAGAGCCCCAGTGTAATATCTATAGTTAACTAGATATAAACGTCACAGAGCCCCAGTGTAATATCTATAGTTAACTAGATATAAACGTCACAGAGCCCCAAGTGTAATATCTATAGTTAACTAGATATAAACGTCACAGAGCCCCAGTGTAATATCTATAGTTAACTAGATATAAACGTCACAGAGCCCCAGTGTAATATCTATAGTTAACTAGATATAAGCGTCACAGAGCCCCAGTGTAATATCTATAGTTAACTAGATATAAACGTCACAGAGCCCAAGTGTAATATCTATAGTTAACTAGATATAAACGTCACAGAGCCCAAGTGTAATATCTATAGTTAACTAGATATACGCGTCACAGAGCCCAAGTGTAATATCTATAGTTAACTAGATATAAACGTCACAGAGCCCCAGTGTAATATCTATAGTTAACTAGATATAAACGTCACAGAGCCCAAGTGTAATATCTATAGTTAACTAGATATAAACGTCACAGAGCCCAAGTGTAATATCTATAGTTTACTAGATATAAACGTCACAGAGCCCAAGTGTAATATCTATAGTTAACTAGATATAAACGTCACAGAGCCCAGTGTAATATCTATAGTTAACTAGATATACGCGTCACAGAGCCCAGTGTAATATCTATAGTTAACTAGATATAAACGTCACAGAGCCCCAGTGTAATATCTATAGTTAACTAGATATAAACGTCACAGAGCCCAAGTGTAATATCTATAGTTAACTAGATATAAACGTCACAGAGCCCAAGTGTAATATCTATAGTTAACTAGATATACGCGTCACAGAGCCCCAGTGTAATATCTATAGTTAACTAGATATAGCGTCACAGAGCCCCAGTGTAATATCTATAGTTAACTAGATATAAGCGTCACAGAGCCCCAGTGTAATATCTATAGTTAACTAGATATAAACGTCACAGATTTCTTTCCCTCTCACACACGCAAACGGCCATGACGAGTTGTTATTGGTGGACTAGGTCTCTTTGTTGTCTTTTAATTAAGTTAAGGTGGTGGAGGGCGCGTGTCGTTAATACACATGTCTACACATAAATCTCAACATTTTCTGATACTGCGTTTGGTCCGGGGTAGGTGGGGGGTCGGACTGATGGGTCGGGTGTGGGGGGGGCGTCGTTCCTCTCGTTTATTAGTGGGCCTCAAGATTCTATCTGCCTTCAGTGGCAATGCTCAGATTTGTGTTGTTTATTTTATGTGGGCGGAGGAGGGGGAGACAAGTTCTTATTTTTTAGCATAAAGTAAAGTCAGTAAATTAAAATTGTGAGGACAGATGCAGGCAGACCCAAAGAAACAGATGCAATCAAAAGAATCACAAGAAGAAAACAGAAAAAGGGTTGAAGACATAATGTGAAAGACAGGAATCGGATCAGATGGACACAGAGAAATAGAAAATAAAATATTATTTGATTCTATTCCATACAGTCGTGGCGTAGCGAGGGGGTGCAGGGGTACATATGTCACCGGGCGCCAAGCTACAGGGTGCCCCAATGCGGCTTGCAACGCCACAATATAATACTTGAACAATGTCAACAAGTTCATTAAACGGGTGTTGGCGCAAATTTTATTGTTTGCCTAATTCCATACAAGTTTCCTTAAGTAGAGCAACATTTCCCATTCCATTCAACATTTTATACCATTGATTTGTATAACAAACTTGGTCAATAAAATGTGTGTAATATCATTGGCACTCTGTCTTTCCTATAATCTATTTCAAGTGTTTGAGTGGTAATAACGTTTGGCCCTCTCAGACTCGGTTCTAGAGCACACACAGACACACACAAAAGCAGACAAACGGTAGCTATTACTTTCCCTCCAAACCTTGACCCCTAGTATGTCACACAAAAAGCGGGGTATTGTTCACCATAAAACAACAGTCGAAACCGGTGTTTAGCCTCTATTAAAAATAGGGGCTACCCCCCCCACCCCGCAAACCCAGAAAGAACAACATAGTACGTATATATGTTGTTGTCTGGGTTCGTCTGTGTTGTTTTCTGGGTTCGTCTGTGTTGTTTTCTGGGTTCGTCTGTGTTGTCTGGGTTCGTCTTTGAGGTCTGTGTTCGTCTTTGAGGTCTGGGTTCGTCTTTGTTGTCTGGGTTCGTCTTTGGGGTCTGGGTTCAACTTTGTTGTCTGGGTTCTTCTGTGTTTTCTGAGTTCATCTGTGTTCGTCTTTGTTGTCTGGGTTCATCTGTGTTGTCTGGGTTCGTCTGTGTTGTCTATCTTGGTTCGTTTGTGTTGTCCGGGTTCGTCTGTGTTGTTGTCTGGGTTGTCTATGATGTTGTCTTAGTTTGTCCGCGTTGTTGTCAGGGTTTGTATCTGTTGTTATCTGAACGAGGAAAGGAGTTTATGGAGAGATAGAGACAGACAAAGGTTGTGGGAGAAAGTGAGTAATGAGAGAAGATGGTGAGAGATAAAAAATGAAGCATCGAGAGGATAGAACGAACAATAACTATTGAAACAGAATACAACTATTGCCATAGAATACAACTGTATAATCGCAATCAATTACCTCTGCACACGTCCCTTTGTTGAAGTTTTTATTTGTTTGCATGTACGAGCGTGTGTTTAGTGTGTAGCACAATTAATTACATATATTTATGTGTGTGTGTGTGTTGATCTTGCACTATGGGTAAAAAACTGTCAGATTTCTGACAGAAACCGTCTAATCACGTGACATGATACATTTGTTTTACAAATTTCACCTGATTTCCCTGGGGAAAGTTTCCCCGCTGTATTTTGACCGTTTGATCTAACAAAAGAATAAAACTAATTATAAGGACAAATGCACTACTTATTCAGCGTGTTTCAAACACGTGTGTGTAAAGGTTGTAAAATACTTTCGATGGGAAGGACTTGTCAAAACACAGACAACTGACTCAAAATGGTGGAGTGGAAAAAGAAATAAATGAAAACAGGCCCGGTGAATGGGGGGGGGTGAGAAGGACGGTTTAATTAATGTGACAGGGGCAATGAAGTCAAAAGTAATGCAAACACAGAAAATATATGTGTTCATCGCAGTGGTCGTTCGTTGGTCCATTGTTGTTTTTTGTGTGGATAGTACATGCGCCCGTCTACTCACGGTATAATTAGCGGTGGAGGGGGACACTAGAATGAACAGAATGACCGGTGTGCACAAGATAAAAAAATTCAAACAAAAGTTACACATCCCTTCACAATACCGCCAGTCTTTTGTTAAATAAAAGAGAAGAAGAGAAAAACGTGTTTCGAGGATACCGATAAAATAGCTAACCCCAATTTGCATACCAAATGAAGGCGGTCGTGTGCGTTATCATGACCCCCCCAGCAAACGACAACGGCAGAGGGGCACCAGCTCAACCCTCACAGTCAAAGGTCAAACCATCATCAGAGTTGATGTCACACGCCCAGGGAACACACCCGTCACATGGACATTGGCACCATCATCACAGCAACACGGACAACGGCACCATCACCACAGCAACAACGGACAGTGGCACCAACTCTCACTGTTAATCAAATCATTCAAAGCCCACCAACAGAACAGAGTATGTGTTTACATTCATAGACAAAGGGATTATTTTTTAATGATTCCAAGATTTAATTAAGTTGACAGGTTATCTAAACAACATTTAATGATTAACCTGGGGAAAACCCCGCCACACATTGTTTTCTACACACACCTGCGCTGTTAATAAAAAAAAGAAAAATCTAAAAGGAAGTGCCCAGTTATCAGACATCCAACATAAAAGAAAGTGCTAGCAAATGTTTTATGATACTCAAATGACGATCATCAGATACTTTTCTAGACACTCCTCATCAGCAACCATTCGATGCAATGGTCATCTTTTTTTGGCCAAGTCTATGAGGGCTCGCAACAAAACGGCGTCAGAAAGGACGCTTGGTCAGCGGACAGAGATAAGCTTATTGAATTGAATCGACTCAATTGGGTACCTCAGGTATCTCATTTTGATCCGTTTTTATAACAACTGTTGAGACAACCCCCCCCCCACACACACACACACACCCAGTCGTAACGCCTTAAACAACTTGTGTTATGTTAAGTTAACCCTCCAACCCCCCCCCCTTCCACAAAAAATAATAATTTTTATTCTTATTATAATTCTTCGTCTACCATTACATTATACCCATTTATTACAAAGATATTTTTAAACAAGTATTTATTATTACACGTATCTTCAAGTAATCACCAATAGCCTACGGATGTTCCTAAAACTAGATTTCACCCATTTCATTGAAGCAAAATAATAACTCTGCCAAACAAGTTTGGCTGTGGCAAAGATAAAGTTAAAAAGTATGGGACAATGCGTTTCTATCAACAAATCGATCGCCTAGGAGTCTATCGGTTTCCCCTCGTGGTATTCCAGTACATGTGAAGTTCAGCATACAGCACAGCTAACTAGGCTTTTAAAACTACTATTCTCATGTATGTGCTGTGCTGGCATCCAGGATGGGTCAGCTTGACCTATGCGAGGCACTGATCTCAGCTGCCAGTTTTAAATAGCCCGATAGAATTAAATCAAATTAGTGGACAACTGAGCCAATACATTCTGCCTGAGCCACGTCATGCAGTATGAGCCAACAGATTCTGTTTGAGTCCCGCCATGCAGTATGAGCCAATACTTTCTGCTTTCATCTCCGCCCAATTATAGACAAACTGACGAAGTTGACACTATTAGAGCGAAAGAGTTAAATGATGATCCCCCATCCAGCCATGCATGCAGTGGTGAACCACAGATATGAGCAGTGAACGTTTGGAAACTGAATCCACTTTCAGAGCCCATTGTTTTGTCTCGTACTTCAAGTTTTGACAATCCACATTGTCTTGAGCCAGGAAAAAATGTTTCGCTTATTATTGCAAGTAAATTATGCACTGGGTCTTATTTTAATTTGACTGAAAAAAAACAACCTAAGACTCGGCAGTCCAGAAATCGTGGGACGGTCCGTAGTTGGCCTGAGGACCGTAGTTGGCCTGAGGACCGTAGTTGGCCTGAGGACCGTAGTTGGCCTGAGGACCGTAGTTGGCCTGAGGACCGTAGTTGACCTGAGGACCGTAGTTGGCCTGAGGACCGTAGTTGGCCTGAGGACCGTAGTTGGCCTGAGGACCGTAGTTGGCCTGAGGACCGTAGTTGGCCTGAGGACCAGTGTTTCATGAAAGTGTTCTTGACAGACAATGTTTCAAGTGTGTCTCTAGCGACTTTTGGGAGTAGAGGAGCATAAAAATCTTACATAAAATAAGGTAGGCTTATAATGGGGGGAGGGGGGGCTAAAAATTCGATATATTTTGAAACGAAATCTATAACATAAAACGACGCAACTGACACCATAGCAATGAGGTTGAGAAGTACACAATTTTATTGTTTTTCTTTACAAGTATCATGAGACCTGACTTCAATATTTCTTTTTGAGCTGCCAACCGTCCATGAAGGTTATGCTAATGAATTCTAATTCTTTTGATTTTTTTAGCGTTTCAAAATATGCAAAAAGTGCTGGTATTAACACGCATTCCTTGATTCTCTGGCCCGAGACCAAGTTCATTGGCGCAATGCCAGGGAGGGGGACACCCCCCCCACCCCAACACCCAGGGTCTTAAACGAAATAAATGAACGATTAGATTTTCTTGTAAGGCTACACCTGAAAACATGATTCCCCTCAAAATGTTCAACCAATGAAATGTTCAACCAATGAAATGTCCCCAAACTTCCTTATTTGGTCAATCGGTAAGGTACAAGGTGACTTCTCTTCTTTTTTATACCTCTCCGTGCCATAAAACAGTTCGCGTCTGCAACAAATTTGGCACTAGCAGCGTCGCCTGGTTTCTATATTTAGACCTTCTTTTTACGCCCCAAATTTATGTTATTTTTTTTCTGGGCCAAGTCTTTGGTTTTTATTCTGAAATGTGTTATTTCCATTTATTTTATTCTGTCTTGGCGTTGGCAACGGCGTGTGCATTAGCACTTGTATCTACATGCCCGGACATGTCATCCTCAGTCGGAGTACAGGGTACATGTCATCAGTCCAAGCCTTGACAAGTTGGGTAGAGTAGAGCCAGTGCTGGATATACCTATTTGCTAAATAAGCTTTAGCTTAGGCCCCCGTCTTCTTGCCTCCGGAATTTTAAAAAATCCTATTTGGCACTGAAATGGAATATCTAGACTTCAAAAGGGCCCTCATATCTCAAATAGCTTAGGACCCCATCAAGTATAAATCCGGCCCTGAGTAGAGCCCTGGATGGTACATGAGAGGGGTGTGCGTATTGCACGACTCCCAGAATAAAGTGTGTGACTCCGACTGGGAGGAGTCTGGTTTTGTTTTAGAAATCCCACTCAGGAACGTGTGACTCCGACTGGGAGGAGTCTGGATTTGTTTTAGAAATCCCACTCAGGAACGTGTGACTCCGACTGGGAGGAGTCTGGATTTGTTTTAGAAATCCCACTCAGGAACAACAATTCATGGTTGTTTATTTCATTCGTCCTCAGTTTTCTGAGAGTTTATCCCAGACGGTCAGGGTCAGAACATCTGGCTGAAGGTGTTTGTGGGCTTCAAAAAGGGTGTTAGTGGGTGGGGGGGGGGAGAGGGGAACATCCATAGAAATTAACTTCTCAAACCTGATAAACCAAGTCGTTGATTTTATCCAAAAGATGCACCGAGCAAACTCTCAACGTTTAACTCACGTGACAACACCATTTAACATCCCACGTTTTATCCGCACATTTTCCAAATTGTTATGTTTCCTATCTTAGGGTCTCATTTCTCCGATACTGGACAGCAAGCCAACCCCATTGGGATGAGGCTAGTCCACGTCCACAGAGGCCAGTGAACATTTGTAAGAGTCCTCACTAACTTCCAAGAGAGTATCAACCCATGATGGCCCAGCAACCACCTGAAAACGGTCATTTCAAAAATTCCATACCACCTTTACACATGTACACGCAACAGCCACAGCGCCCAGGTAGGTACGGAACAAATCAATTTTTAAACTTCACCAATTTACCAGGGGAATATCCCACAACAAAAGGGAAAGAAGAATGAGCCGAGCCGGGCCCCGAATAAACTGTGTTGAAATGTTGCTAGGGGCGACCATTAGGCACGGTACAGCTGTGCTCTCTCTTTTGTTTAATTTATTTGATTGCTACCCAATGAGCGAGAGAGAGAGAGAGAAGAGAGAGAGGGGGGGGGTGAGAGACTTGGGTGTGGAGTGAAGGGGAGGGACTAAGTCTAGCCGTATCACAGTATTCCCCACCAATGTTCCCTCTGAGGTTCGTTTGTCCGTGTGCAAAGTAAAGAAAACAACCAACGTGCAAAGTTGCACAGTATCCCGTTTTTAGCAATATTTGACAAAATTTGCTGCGCGGAAATTCTTAACTGCTGCGCGGCGTCGGTCAGAAACCTGCGCGGCCGCGCAGCTCAAAGAGAACATTGCTTCCCACAATGAGTTTGACAATTAGTTGTACTACATGAGCCGCAGGATCACAGCAGACTTTGCCTCCTACGACTCCGTGACTGCCAGTTCTCTCAGTCATTATCATTGCGCTTACACCAGACTACACTGGGCAAAGAAAATCCTTTTCTAACTTTCTTCTTTCATCACACGAACTTAACCCCCACAGCCAGCGTCACGCATGGCCAGCTCGGATTGACGGATTAATTCAACCTCACTTTATGACACAAAAAAATAATTAAATTTGTCCATACCAAAAATGTTCGCCTAAGAAAAATGTTTTTAAAAGTATTTGCTTCTTATTTATCGTGGACTCCGCAACTATGATTGTTTTTTTTTAAGCCCTGGGGGAGGGGAGGCAACGAATAGCCACTCTTAACTTAGTCTCCATCACATCTAGATCAGCGTCCTCCCAGACCACCACTACTGTGTACAAACCATTCATTCAGTCCCAGGTACAAGTGTTTCATCTCCACCCAGACCACCACTACTGTGTACAAACCATTCATTCAGTCCCAGGTACAAGTGTTTCATCTCCACCCAGACCACCACTACTGTGTACAAACCATTCATTCAGTCCCAGGTACAAGTGTTTCATCTCCACCCAACCCATACTTGGATAATATTTAATCCTAGTGCTACACTGGGGCCCGGCCAACTCGACTTCCGCTTCCTGACATCTCAACATTTGGTACATTGTTTCTAATCCTCTCTTCAACTCTTTGAGACGACAGACAAGCTTGACTCGCATGGGAGGGGAGGGACTGGGTGGAGGAGGCTGCTGCAGCGGGCCTCTTCTGAAGGTGCCATCCTCCCACCCCACACGACCCCCGATGTTTATTGAAGAACTATACGGGTTCCAGATAAGTCTCGTATATATCAGTTTTTTTGTGAATTATGCTCTTAACATGTGAGGGAGGAGGTGGGGGGGGGCTATCAAAAACTAACATCAATGTAATCGGTATAATAACCCGTAAATGTTACCGGGGTACTTGCACGTTTGGTCTTGGATGCCATTCGCTGTTCTGGGATTTACGCTCTCTATGTTTCCTTAACCGATTGCCTTTTTCTCAGACATTTCCAATGGTCATTTTTACCAACATCCCCGCCCTAAGCGGCCTTTTTCAATGGGAAATATGGTCAGCAAAGACTATATATATACCCCAGCCCCCACGAATATGCGGCAACTTGTGTGAACCCATTCAGATCTTCATTACATGAAATCCTGGAAGCCCAAACCAAATCAACCATCGCGGTGTGTACTGATACTGGGCCAGAATTAGGTGCATACAAGGTCGTATATATATATAGCAACAATTCATGTTTCATGCAGCAGAATTAAATCTAGGTTAGGATTAGAAGAAAAAAACTTTTTTTTAAATATAAAATTTTAGTGATACATTTTCATTCAAACGTTTTCCTCCTTCAGATTGGTCGGCAAGTCTTCTTACGATTAAATGTTAGAAACTGGTTCACTTAACGATGACCGGATGTGGAAGAGAGTACGGCACCTGTAATAACAGCGTGAAATCCAGATATGATCTTAACTGGAACTGGAGAGGGAGGGTCGATAAAAAAGTGAATTTCTATAGCTGTGACTCAACACGCCATCCCAATATTGCAGGGAATAGATCATGCAGACGACGGCCTGGGAGAAGGCTTCATGACACTATTACACAAGTTTAATCCAAAATCTCTGAGTCCTGTGCAATATTTACAAGCAAGACAACTCAAAGCACCGACTCTCCAGAAATGAACCAAGTGTCAGATCGAGGCTCACGTCAAACAGCCAATGGTGTTAAATCGACGAGCCCCCCCCCCAAACCAACCAACATGCACATGTCAAGCGGAACTGTACCCCCCCCCCAACCATCACAGATGAACCAATCAATTGCTGACTAATCAATGCCCCCCCCACGTCTCCCACCCCCTAACCACACACACAAACAAACCAACCAATAGACACGTATCTCCGTACCTGGCCCGAGTAGTATTAGGTTGCCATGGTGACCAAGAACGCCACAATAGAAGAAAACTATGACATCAAGTTTGTCGGCTAATCAATAGCCCCGACGTCCGATAAATCTTTGATGGGCTTTTGTTACTACTTTCCCTTGCAGCGTCCCCAGTCGCGGCTCAGACCTGGCATCCTGGCGTCGTGGCGGCCCTCTTAGACCTCACGATATCAACAGCTGTCACATCACAGACAACTGACCCTTGTCGGTCTAGTAAAATAACAGCTGTCACATCACAGACAACTGACCCTTGTCGGTCTAGTAAAATAACAGCTGTCACATCACACAGACAACTGACCCTTGTCTGTCTAGTAAAATAACAGCTGTCACATCACAGACAACTGACCCTTGTCGGTCTAGTAAAATAACAGCTGTCACATCACAGACAACTGACCCCTGTCGGTCTCGTAAAATAACAGTTGTCACATCACAGACAACTGACCCTTGTCTAGTAAAATAACATCTGTCACATCACAGACAACTGACCCTTGTCTAGTAAAATAACATCTGTCACACCACACAGAGAACTGACCCTTGTCTGTCTAGTAAAATAAACAGCAGTCACACCACACAGATACTGACCCCTTCTTGTCCACATCAAATGCCACTACCAAGGCCAGCGAATGGCACAATGGATGTCCCCTTGTTTTACCTGCCCTATAACCCCAATGAGTTCTGTTTGTTATTTATTATATTAATTTATAAATAATAATTATTTATTATATTAATTTATAAATAATGATAATTATTTATATTAATTTATAAATAATGATAATTATTTATATTAATTTATAAATAATGATAATTATTTATATTAATTTATAAATAATGATAATTATTTATATTAATTTATAAATAATAATTATTTATTATATTAATAAGGGTCAAAATGACCTATAAGGTAATATTCCCATTTCAACCATACTTACAAGGTTACACAGTCAGTAAGCACTGATTCAATTTTATTATTGACTTCTTTTCTAAGAAAATATCTGGGTAGGGGAGGAGCTTTTGGCTGAATGTTTCTAATGAAGTGTAGCGCCAACATGCTTCAACTGAGTGAGAACCACTGTTACATTCCAGCAGTTTGACAATCTTAAGGGGAATTCTCCCAAAGGAGTTTACATACCAACACAGTATATTCCCCCAAATAAAGGTTCACAAGCCAGCCCATGGGAGTATAACACAGTATATTCCCCCAAATAAAGGGTCACATGCCAGCCCATGGGCGTATAACACAGTATATTCCCCCAAATAAAGGTTCACAAGCCAGCCCATGGGAGTATAACACAGTATATTCCCCCAAATAAAGGGTCACATGCCAGCCCATGGGCGTATAACACAGTATATTCCCCCAAATAAAGGGTCACAAGCCAGCCCATGGGAGTATAGCATGTCCCCTAAAGCTCTATATATCACATTGCAATAAAGTGTAAACTCCAAACCTATCATGTTTCAATGAAGAGAGATCTTTGTCCAAAAGGTGTCAAGATTTTTTTTAAAGCAAAGGGAGGGAATAAACAGAGAGGGGGGGGGCCTCTAAAACCTTTTGAATTGGATAAATAATGTTGAATTTTTTGCCACTTTTCTAAGACAAGTATATAAAGACACACACACATAGAACCTCTACTTACAGAATTGAAAATCTATTTTAGAATGGTTCATTATCTATGAAACATAAATTACGGTAAAGTGAATTCTTGACTCATTTCGCAGAGATACAAAACACATGACTAATTCTCTCATAAACACTATTGAAATGGCAAGCCTAAAAAAGCTAACAGTGCCAACACATAATGAAAACACATTTTCAAAATGTGCTTAGGGTACAATCATAAAGTTATTTCAATTATTATGAGGAAAGAGTTTCTTGATTTGCAGAACCACCAAAGTCCATTAGCAAGCCACTTAAAATACCAGAGTTTAAATTTTGGAGTTGGCCAACAGCAATATTTAGTTCAGTGATGGAAAAAGTATGTTTTGACATATTAAATTTGATCAACAAATAACATTGTCTACCTATATTCCTTGTATCATATCACAAAAAGATAACCCATTACATCTCAAGAGTGGCCAGCCTATCTACATAAATCTAGTGCACTCTTCCTCTTATAATATCTAATCTGTTAATTAATTCAAGTGAATAAATAAATAAATAATAACTTTGTATTGTGAGAGTCTTATAATCAGACTCATGTCTTACATAACAAATTGAATGTCAATGTCACTTTCATGTCAATGATATGGGCAGAGTCCCCAGAAGCTCATTTTACTTTTTCATGCATTAATGCCAACAGAAAGGCCCATACACAACTCAACAGGCTTCATTCTCAATATCACATAAACATGTTTTTCTCCCTGAGCGTACTGTGTAGCAATGATTTCTAATTTACACTGCCGTTCAGTGCATAGAATGAATGAGTAAGATTATAAATTTAAAAAGGCACATTTTCCTAATTTTTTTTTCTTCTAAATATAAAAACAAAATGCAGTTGCATGTTTTGAGCTATTCCAATTATATGAAGAGCAATTTCACTAAATACTATCAACAGTAATCAACACTAAATTACTATCAAAATCAACACTGAATCAACAGACATTCAAAATAGGACTTTCAATGGAGAAGTATGCAAAATAAAAGAGTCAGTGTCAGATAAGAGTGAATGTAATGAACATTAGCAGCCATTATCATAATGATGGCTGGCATGCTGTTACTGATGTAATATAAATCATAGGTTGCTGATTGATTGAAAGCCTGTGCTGATTGATATGAGTTTGACTAAAGATTTGAGAATATTATAGGTCTTTATAATATAAGCCTTGCCTTAAAGGAATAAGAATTTTTTTTTAAATTTAGAACAGTCCTTTAAAATTAATAGATATGGCACATTAATATTTTTTATGAGTATAATCCTAAAAATAACTAACATAGATTTTTGTTTAATATTAAGGGATAAAAGAAGTGTTGTTTTTTTTAACTCACATATTTTTAAATCCTTTAACTGAAACAACTAGGGTCTGAGGACTGAAGACCCAATATTTGTTAAAATGTTAATTTCAAGTTTCTTTATAAACTAGTATTAGAATTACAATAATCACTTTATTTCCTTAAACTCAAATATTGCAGCATTCACTAATATCCATTAGTAGATAACATATATTGAGTTATAAAAGATAACTTGATTCATGATTTGGACCACTTCAACATTGTGATTAATTTTTTTTTACTAAATCTTCCTAAAAAAATGAAAATTTATTTCCATATTCCAACATTCCAGTTAAAAATTAATAAAACCAAGAAGGATCTGACAAATTGTGTACCAAATTTATTTAATTTTCTTAAATTAGTCTTCAATTGCAATAGGTTCTGATTGTGCCATTTCAAATATAATATATTTCTAAAAAATTGTAAAAATAATATAGAAAAGAAAAGATTTAGTAAAAGCAAAAGAGCTTTAAAATAATAATAATAAAACTAATAAAACTAACAACTGTCACATTCTGTTTCAGCCTATCTCATTCTCAATGCATAATTATAAAAATAGTAATAGTAATAGGCAATAGGCCAAAAGGCTGAGCTATACTATGGCTATACTACTATACTATATTGAATTGATATTATATCAATATCATAACTAAGGGCCCAGCCCCAGTAAGTTATCAACTGTCAAATACTACTAACTACTTAAAATTAAACCAAATTATAACTGACTCAATTTAAAAAAAACATTTCTGTAACAGTAACACTGTACCCATGTTCCAGCTAATAATCTATTTTTGCGTATCACCGAATTCCTGCATTTAAGGGGGAAAAAATCCAGTTCTGCTTACGCCCTACTTACCTATCGAACGAAAAAATGACATCGACGTTTTATTTATAATTTAAGGAAATTAATCAGTAAAATCCCATAAATATGCCATTTGACATTTAAAAATTGGTAGAAAGTTATTAAATTACAAGAAAACAAAATTAATTGAAACTTACCGTATCAAACAATGGCTGTCCTGCGAATTTCTAGGTCGAAACGACAGGTTTTAGCTAGCCTGTCCCGTACATGATACAGCCGATACAGGTCTCAAAATTGTTGTCGACTTGGTCTTTATAGCGTTAAAATTAATTTTAGTACTATTCACAGAAATATTATTTTTTTCTGGCGTAACCTCAATCCCAAATTGTATTTCATTTTTAAAGCTGACAAACGATAAAAAGAGCAGAAAATTATTAGAATATTGCTCTTAAGATAAAAACAAATAAATTTTACACATTTTTTTCTTGATTTTGAGATTGTATTTGCTGAACTATGGCTTGAAATATGTATAAAAAAATAAAAACTCCCTAAACCGGAAATAACCGTTGCCACAGTAACAAGGACGCTCAGTATTTTGACTGTAAGTTGAAGTTTGGTCTCAAGTGTATGTTAAGTAGACAATATTCACAGAATGACAGAAAAAGAAGAGGCTGATATCCATACTAACGAAGGAGAGGCAAATGAGGATGAAAGAGATGAAGATGACGAGGATCTTGAAGGTGATGAAGAAGAACACATTGAAGAAGAAGTAAGTTGTCATTAACTTTTGACTTGATCATTGCATTTCATTCATAAAATTCATTGATATTTGATTTATGTATTGTATTATTCAATATATTTATATCATTAAACTATACTTTACTATATTATACTATACTATAATATAAACAACAAAAATAATATTTTAAAGTTAATTATGATATTCGAAGTCCTTTCACTAAGAATTACATAACAGAACTAGGATGAATTTTGCACATCATTTTACTTTGATTATAAGGCAAATTTTCTCCTGGTGGTGCATGCGCTATACATGGACATAAATTGTTTTTATTTTTGTGTTGTTATAGTTAAGTGCCTCACTCTATTTCTAATTTTTTTAAAGAAAAATACTAATTCAAATTTTTGTTTCCAGAAAATTCCACCTAATCCGTTGTCAGCAGAATTAGTTGCTGAGAATTTATCTTTACTTTGTAAAACTGGAGATGGCTTATCCCATGCCTATGTACAATTAAATATTAGTGAAAGGTAAATTTACAATTACTGGAAAACATAATTATTCAGTTGTTTATTTTTATAGAGTTACTACAATTATCAAAATGTAAATAGCTAGATTTTAGGGATAACTATAAGTTAACTTATAAGTTGCTCAAAAAGAAGCTGTTTTCGCAATCTAATTTTTCATATTTTTCCAGAGATCTTACAGATATTGAAATCCTACAATCATTTATTCATCTGCGATACGTTGATGTTAGCAAAAATTTACTGAAAGATATATCTCCATTGTTTGCTCTGACTCATTTGCTGACATTGAAAGCAGATGATAATCTTCTCACAACAGCCAAGCTTGATGAAATGCCATTTTTGCAGGTATAACCAACACAAAACTTTTTGCTAATGGGGAAAGTATAAGAATGTCATGTATTTTTTTTTGCTGTTTATTTTACAAAATTGTCCATTTAAATTTAAGCCATGTACTTAACCAGTGCTATAAAAAAAATTTTTTAAAGATGCTCTTTTAATTTCCCATTTTATGTAGCAGTTTGTGCAAGAAGTGTGAAGAGTTTTTTTTTATAGCCCATCAACCTCTATATTAGAAATATGTACAAGAGGAAACATGTGTTCAGTGCTCTGGAACCATTTAATTTTATCCCCTACCCTCCCACCTGGACTGAACTTTGTACAAAATTTTGTTACACTTTAGCAGGGGCAACAATTATTGTCCCATCCCCCCTACACTTTTCATTGCTTCAGCACTGCTTACATTCTTAAAGCTATGATGCTAAAACTGCCACAATGGCTCTGGGACTAGCAGCAAACGATATCAAATTTATGCTTTAATTAATACATTTTTTTTACATATGGAAAATTATATAAAGTGAAATCATTTACTTGATCATTCTTTTCTTCCCCAGGTAGCTACATTTAGTCATAATAAAATCAATACAACAGAGGGAATAAATCACCCTATGTTGGAACACATCAATTTGAACTGTAAGTCATTAAATACATTTTGGAAGTTAATAGGACACAGTTAAAAGTAAATATTTTAAAATAAATTTTAAAAATAACCCACTTTTAAAAATATTTTAAAGCCATCAGGCTTCTTTTATATTACGTCACATTTATATAAATGAATGAAAATTACATGGCCGTTGATATTCAATCACAGATTAAACTGAATTTTGAGCAATTTTAATTACTGGTCTAAAAGTTATATAAAGACCAATGTTCCCTCTAAGGTTTTTTGGTCTGTGTGTAAAATAAAAAAACTTGTGTGCAAAGTTGCACGACATCAATTTTTGTGCAAAATTTTACACATTAAACACAGATTTTATACAACCCTTATCAAAATTGCTGCGCGACATCTATCAGATATCTGCGCAGCTTAATGGGAACATTGTTGATGTCTTAACATTTTTTTGTCATTGCCTTTTCCATATCAGATTTAAACTATTATTTTTATTGCTGAGGTAGAATCACAACACCATGTGCTTTTCTGGTTTGGCACAAACCAGTAAATATTAAATGTGGGATATTTGACCCCACTGGCTGTTTAACTAAAGTTATTAAAGTTTCCTACTTTTAAAAATAATTCAAAGATGCCATTACTTTCATTAATGATACAGTTTGTTGGACTCAAAAGATTTTCCATTGAATATAAACACACCAACTAAAAAAAAACCCACCATCTTATAGAATTTAATCATTTGCTTTTATTTCTCTGATCTTAGATAACAACATCCGCCAGGTGACAGGTTTGGATGGCACCAAACTTACCAGATTACATACGTTAGAACTCAGGAGCAATAAACTGGAGACATTAGAAGGAATAAATTTGCCTAACCTCAAAAACTTGTTTGTTGTAAGTAAATCTTACATGTCCAACTTGGCTTACACCAAAATTATGGTTGATTCCATCTTGAAATTTTCATTTGGTAGTCAACTTGGCTTATACTAAAATTATGGTTGATTCCCACTTGAAATTTTCATTTGGTAGTGGTTTACTCTTGACAGAACTTTGAAAGCCTTCTTGGATGAAAATTTGCTTTCAGAAAACTTAAATGGTCTCTTCATCTCTTCCTGAAATTGTCAGTTTTTCTCATCTACAATTTTCACTTCTATTTTAAACTTTCAACATTTATTATTCAACTCCTTGAAATTAGTTTTCACCAAGTTATGTTTTGAATGATACCAGCGCAGATGAACACAGCTAAATAATTATTTTCTAGGCTGCAAACTTGCTGAAAAAGATTGAAGGAATGTCCCGTCTTCCTGGCCTCAACACAATTCACTTGCGTGACAACCAGATCAACAGCTTGGATGGCTTTTCAGAAACACAAACAAATTTGCAGTATATAAACTTGCGGTAGGTCTTTGAAAATCTCTTGTTCCAAAATAGTTTTTAAGTTTGAAAGAGTACAAATTCTGTTGGGCAGTTGTGCACTTAACATTATTATTTTATTTTTTTTAAACTTTTTTTTTAACACTGCACAAAGTATTTTCCATTGACTAATTCTCTTGTTCGTTTAACAGAGGGAACATGGTTAGCTCCCTGCGAGAAACTACCAAGTTGAGAATCTTACCAATGATCAGAGCTTTAGTCCTCTCTGGTAATTCCAAACTTTTACATATTTAACTTCTTTTGAAACCTAACAAAATTGTATAATTGACACTGATAGCTATTAAAAAGGCTCATTTATTTTCTCTAACTGTAACCTTGCACTAAGAATAATTCCTTTTTTTTTATTTTTAGAAAACCCATGTGCAGAAGAAGATGATTATAGACTGGAGACTCTGATTGCAATCCGTACACTGGAGAGATTGGATAAGGATGAGTACACTCCTGAAGAAAGGTCAGAGGCAGAAGAAATCTCAGTACAGCGACGCAATGAAGAAGAAGAAAAGGCTGTAAGTGCTCCAATAATTAAGTGTTTCATCATATTCATCATGAACTTTTGCTCCGAGTCCAAACCTTACCACTGACATGGCATACAGCTCGCAAGGAATGATGGTTGGTTTAGGCTGTACAGATTCATCAACACTTACAATGATTTTAAAAAATTATTTTTTATATGAAAATCCTAGAGGACCATTCCTCCTCTCTCTTCAACCACCCCTCCATTACCAAGTAATTACAAATGGTTAGTTTTCAAGTTAAAACATTACAAATACAAACATGGATTACATTACATGTGCATCACTGAATACATTAAAAAAAATTAAAATTATTTAACAATATTACAAATAGAAAAAAACAACATTGCTTTTATGTCAGATTTTGGAAGCTCAAATTATGGAGGAAATAGAAATGACAGAGAAGAACTTGAAAGAGAGCTATGAAGATGCTGAAGATTATGAGGTTTCTATGAGTTCCAGTTGAAATTTCAAAGTTTTGTTTCATTGCTTTTCATGCATCAGTTTGTTCCAGTTGAAGAGCTTTTTCAGCTAATGCTGTGCCACCGTTATGTTTCTCTCATTTTATTATAATTAAGATAAAACTTATTTTTTTTTAAATAATGTTTACATGTCATGGTCTCAGAAAGGTCTCATTATCAGTGGTCATAGCATTGAAATAATATCTTTTTTTTTACACGCTTTTATTTAAGTCACAATGTTTGTATGTTGTATCCATCCACCCTTCCTTCCATCCTTCCTTCAAAACTTGAAACGTAAAATTATACCACTTCTGATGGTCCTAGAGATCTAAAAATTTTACCACAGATAGATCTTGGATGACAATGCATTGTATCAAAATTTCAGATCGATCGAATGTACCGTATTGAAATTATTGCACTTTTAGTTTTTAGTTTTTGTCTATATAAAATATTATCACTTGCGTCAATGAATCATGCCTCAATTCGCCCTAGAGGGATACAATTATTATAACTTTAAAAAGTACTATCAACATCAAGTCTTGCTGGCCGAAATATAAGCGTGATCGATTGCCGACATGGGGGTACGAGGTTCAATTTTCAGTTAGGAGAAAATGTGGGTTTTTTTTATTATACATATTTAGTGCAATTTCTATATGTAAATAAAAGCGTGTCCTTTTTAAAAAAAAGATTTTTTTACATTTAACTTATTATAAATTAATTTAAACAATACTGACAATGTTTAAGTAAAACAAAATAAATGTTTTTCTTAACAAACAAAGACCACATTCACTATTCTAAATTTTATGTTTCAAATAAGATTGAACATGCTAGGGATATAAAAAAAATATTATTTTAACAATTAATTCAATTATCACTTTAAAAAACAAAAATCCAATTAATTATTTGAATTCTTCTGTTTTCCAGGATGAATATGAAGAGGAAGGCACAGTAGGTACAGAGCAGTCTGAAGGTGGTTTCTAGCCAAACTTCAGAAAACAAATTAAAAAACAAGAACTCATGGGGAATAAAAAAACAAGTATGATTTCAAGAAGTTGACAAGCGAGCAATAATGGAGACTTCTGTAGCAAATGTCAAAATGTTAATAAATTACATGAAAAATGAAAATAGAGATATTGGGAAATTGTTTTTAAATGTTAACTCCTGATTTTGGTCATCAAACTGCACTATTTTACTTGATTTGTTATTAGTCTATAAATTTTTTTTAGAGAGTATTATGTATGAATGTATTTATGTATGATTGTTTGCAAGTGCATCTGCTTGAATATATCTGGAAATGTTTTAAAATATATTTAAAAAAGAAAAAAATAGGAATATTTTCCTCTGATATGTTTTTTAATACCTCTAAATAGAAACCAGGTGTGGTTTTCATTAAAAATGTCTTAATCTGATTACCTTTAAGTTAAGATTCTAGGCATGAATGCCAAGATATTACTCATGGATGTATATATATATCAATTTTATCCATACTGCATACATTTATATCAAATAATTTTTTATAAATAATTTATAATTAAACTGTTTATAACAAAAATTGTTTTTTAAAATATTTGTTAAAATTTCAAATATTTTCTTTAAATACAAATTGTATTGAAACATGTGAAGAGTGGTCAATTATATGTTGAATTGAAACATGTGAAGAGTGGTCAATTATATGTTGTATTGAAACATGTGGTCAAGAGGTCAATTATGTTATACATAAATGTTACAAACAGAGCAAACACATTTCACATGATAGTTGATGACATAGTCAAACAAAACATCATAACAAATAAATTGTGAGGATCAAGTGTTACTTTCAATGGCTGCCAAAAAAAATAACAACTATATAAATAACACCTTGTATTGCTAAGTGCAATTGTTTGATAAATAATTGGACAACAAAAAAATACAGATTCATACACATTTATTAATTGATTTGAATATTTTTGTTTGAGTTTAAAATTTATAGGTTTATATTTTATATGACATCTTTATTTGAACAGATTATAAAAGATGGTAATTGAAGAAAATAGAAATTGTGATAAAATGTCATAGCACACTGCACTATTTTCTTTTTTTCTGCTGTAGTATCTGAAATTGATAATTTGCATCCGAGATCAATTTCCAGTGGGTAAGTCAACTGTTTGTAAACAAGCCAGAAGAACAACAGAAATAACAAACACTCGAGATTTAATTACCAAATAGAACTTCAAAGTCAGTTTTAAAATAGCATTTTGTAACATTCTGATGTAGTTGAACACTGGGTATGGACCTAGTTGAACACTGGATATGGACCTAGTTGAACACTCGGTGTGGATTTAATGTGTTTAATTAAACCGTAAAAAATAATGTTTTTGACTATAAATCCCTTATACATGAGACATAACTAAAATTATTGGTTATGTTCAATATAATAGGCACAACGCGACAAACATTTACAGACTGAATGTGACTGAACTCCCCTTGCTGTAAAACACGGGGATGTGGTCACCGATGGCCGGAGTGAACTCCAGTGACCTGTGGTGGTCAACTCTAACAGACGGCTACATAGAGATAAACTAAAAATGCATTAATTTAATTACAGTACATTTGATTGATTTGATAGAATGCATTGTTAGGTGACACAAGTCAATTTGATTGATTTGATAGAATGCATTGTTAGGTGACACAAGTCTATTTGATTGATTTGATAGAATGCATTGTTAGGTGACACAAGTCTATTTGATTGATTTGATAGAATGCATTGTTAGGTGACACAAGTCTATTTGATAGAATGCATTGTTAGGTGACACAAGTCTATTTGATTGATTTGATAGAATGCATTGTTAGGTGACACAAGTCTATTTGATTGATTTGATAGAATGCATTGTTAGGTGACACAAGTCTATTTGATTGATTTGATAGAATGCATTGTTAGGTGACACAAGTCTATTTGATTGATTTGATAGAATGCATTGTTAGGTGACACAAGTCTATTTGATTGATTTGATAGAATGCATTGTTAGGTGACACAAGTCTATTCGCAAAATTTCAGCTCGATAGCATCATGGGAAGTGGGTCATTTTTTACTTTTGTTTTTCCGCTCGCCTGGCCGACCACGACAGATAGAGAGACAAGAAGGTGAAGTTAATATAAGGGATTTAAAAATTAAAAACAAGTTGTTACAACTAGGACACTTATGAACTGATTAGAGAGTATGTTATACCATGGTACAGTACCAGTCTCATCTGTTATACCATGGTACAGTACCAGTCTCATCTGTTATACCATGGTACAGTACCAGTCTCATCTGTTATACCATGGTACAGTACCAGTCTCATCTGTTATACCATGGCACAGTACCAGTCTCATCTGTTATACCATGGTACAGTACCAGTCTCATCAGTTATACCATGGTACAGTACCAGTCTCATCTGTTATACCATGGTACAGTACCAGTCTCATCAGTTATACCATGGTACAGTACCAGTCTCATCTGTTATACCATGGTACAGTACCAGTCTCATCTGTTATACCATGGTACAGTACCAGTCTCATCTGTTATACCATGGTACAGTACCAGTCTCATCTGTTATACCGTGGTACAGTACCAGTCTCATCTGTTATACCGTGGTACAGTACCAGTCTCATCTGTTATACCATGGTACAGTACCAGTCTCATCTGTTATACCATGGTACAGTACCAGTCTCATCTGTTATACCATGGTACAGTACCAGTCTCATCTGTTATACCATGGTACAGTACCAGTCTCATCTGTTATACCATGGTACAGTACCAGTCTCATCTGTTATACCGTGGTACAGTACCAGTCTCATCTGTTATACCATGGTACAGTACCAGTCTCATCAGTTATACCATGGTACAGTACCAGTCTCATCTGTTATACCATGGTACAGTACCAGTCTCATCTGTTATACCATGGTACAGCACTAGTCTCATCTGTTATACCATGGTACAGTACCAGTCTCATAGACAGTTTTAAACCCATATGAGAGATTTTTGAAAAGTAACTAGTTAAAATAGACCCAAAATGCATATCTTATCACAAGGATGGTACCCAGAAAGAGAAAAAAAGCAACACCCAACCTGACTTTGATGTAAGGCTTTAGGACTTGTCTTTGTGAGTCAATTGTAGTCTTCACATCTGTTGAAATGGCACCTGACTGATGGCACCTGACTGATGGCCACCAGTTAAACATCCAATGGTGGGTCTAGTTTTGAGATGAAATGACACTTGATGGCCACCAGTTATACATCCAATGGTGGGTCTAGTTTTGAGATGAAATGACACTTGATGGCCACCAGTTATACATCCAATGGTGGGTCTAGTTTTGAGATGAAATGACACTTGATGACCCTCAGCTATATATCCATTAGTGGGTCTAGTTTTGAGTTGCAATGGTATTTAAAGGACATTCATTCTGCATTAAAATTTTGAGTTGTGATAAGAATGGCTGTAAACTGTGAGTCACTGGAGCGGGGCCAGGAACTCAACAGCAAGATGCTGAAGCAACAAAAGCACAATCAAGGGTATTATTATTATTAATCCTGCTTTTCCCGGGTCAGTGTCCAAAACTTCCATAGGTCCTGTTCCACTCGGTATAAAGCTGGAGGTCTTTGCTGGACACACTGGCACGCACCTGACACAGGGCTGCTTCAAAATCCTCATACATGATTGGTCGCACCTAGACGAGAAAGCAAGAAAATAGTTACCAAAAATGTGTATGCACAAGTAAATTTTATCAACATAATATGTATTAACCAAGGTAAAACAAATCCCTACAAAAATTATAATAAAAACATGTTAATTTATTAACAGCATAAAAATAAATCAATTTATTATTAAAAATAAATATTCTTTAGAGACAATAAAAGTAAATGATAAACAGAAATATTTTTATCAAACTTTTTAAATTGTATTTGTGTTGAACAAGACTATGTTCAAAGTAAGCAAATATCACTCAAATTTTGGTACCTACCTGATCAGGACTGATGAACTCCATGTCTTCAAAAGGAATGCTTCTTATGGGCCCTAGAGCTGCTTCTCTGCACAGATTGGTCATGTCTGCTCCTGAGTAACCTAGAAGGCATAAAGGGGAGACAACATTTTCTTTTGTTATAAGAAAAAAACAGGCTTTTATAAATTGTTTTTTTTTGTAATTTGGAAAAGGGTGCTTCCATCCTATGCTTGTAATGAAATATTATAGATAAGCAGTTATGTACAGAAAAAAATGTTTTAAAATGAAAACACCAAATTTAAAGAAATACATCATACAGAATTCAACTGCGATAAAGCTTTTAAATAAAATACAAGACACACGAATTGTGTGATCAAAACAATACATTAAAGCCCTTTATGAACACCAGTTATACATCCAATGATGGGTCTGGTTTTGTATTGCATGTATTATATAATGTAAATTAAATTTAAACACTAGTCGAAACATTTACTTGTGTATTAGTATAGTAATAAATCTTAAATTTATTGTATGAACACACAATGTGTTTGTGTATCTTGTATGTAAGTAAATGAACAGAGTTTGGGAAAAGTTTGGGAAAAGTTTGGGAAAATTGTTGAATTCTGTGTTTGGTGCAATTCATTACAAAATAAATATCTTTCTACCAAAATACAAAAATTAGAGTTGTACAAGATTTTCTATACAGGTAAAAAAACATAAACATTTTCTTATACACTGATATTAGTTCAAAAGGAGCATGGATTTTAGTTTGGTAACATTGTTAGAAACACTTAATAAAAAATTATATAAAGAGAAAATAAAATGTAACCAAGTGTTTTGTAAGTCGTGACGTGACCCACCATCAGTTTGTTTGACGATGGCCTCAATGTCCGTCTCACTCAGCCCGTTCTTCTGCTGGCCCATCAGGTTGGTCACAATCTGATGCCGGGCAACTGGTTCAGGAAGTGGAATGAGCAAACGCTTGACAAATCTTCTCCTGGCCGCTTCATCAATCTCATGTGGTCGGTTGGTTGCTCCGATGACCAGCAGGCGATCTTCAGACTGTGTCGATGCTCCATCCTTTTTTTTAAATATGAAAACAAAAAATTTTAAATATATTTCAAAGTCAATTGAAAAATTAAGAGGAAAAAAAGTTCTCTTTCTTATGTTTATTTTGTTATTAAACTAACAACAGATTAAATTCTGAAAATAAAAAAAAACACTAAAAACTGTAACATTTACTGATTCAAATAAATAATAAACCTATCCACAGTTGCACGTATTTTTCTTTTAAGTCAAAACAATTTATTTTAGTAGTAATCATTTTGTGAATTGGACACTAGAACAATATATTCATTCAGTATTGCCCTGATTAAAAAAAAGAATGTGAGTTAAAGCCACTTTGAAGCAATGAGCCAACTCTCTCTTTGTTCACTTACTCACATGTCCAACTATTAGCTATAGTGAATGTGAAACTCTTTCTTTGTTCACTTACTCACATGTCCAACTATTAGCTATAGTGAATGTGAAACTCTCTCTTTGTTCACTTACTCACATGTCCAACTATTAGCTATAGTGAATGTGAAACTCTTTCTTTGTTCACTTACTCACATGTCCAACTATTAGCTATAGTGAATGTGAAACTCTTTCTTTGTTCACTTACTCACATGTCCAACTATTAGCTATAGTGAATGTGAAACTCTCTCTTTGTTCACTTACTCACATGTCCAACTATTAGCTATAGTGAATGTGAAACTCTTTCTTTGTTCACTTACTCACATGTCCAACTATTAGCTATAGTGAATGTGAAACTCTTTCTTTGTTCACTTACTCACATTCATAACTAGAGGCAGAACTATTCCACTCACCAGTTGAACTAAAAATTCTGTTTTGATCCTCCTGGACGACTCGTGTTCTGAATCTGACCTTTGTGACAACAGGGAATCAATTTCGTCAATGAAGACAACAGCTGGCTGGTGACAGCGTGCCACGGCAAACAACGCCCGTACCATTTTCTCCCCTTCACCGACCTGTTTGATATAATATAAACTTGTATTTTATTTTTGTCTGCACTAATCCAGTTACAGGCATCAGTTTCCAGATGTTACTTTTTAAAAAAAATATTGGGAATGTAGACAAGTCAAAAAAAATTTCCCCAGCCCTCATCTCACACAACTGTTATTATGCCAGGTAGTGCAAAAATGAACTCACCCACTTTGAGGTCAGACTGGAGGCTGAAATGCTAAAAAATGTGGACTTGGATTGACTGGCAATGCATTTTCCTGAAGAAGAAAAAAACATCAAGCTAATGACCTAAAACTAAATGAATACTGTCAACCTAATTTTCATTTCTTAAAAAAAAATCTATACAAATAGCCTAAGTGTGGACACAAAGAGAAGGACTCACTAGGATAAATTAAGATAACCTTTAACATCAAATCAAAGGCTTGAGTTTACTTGCATCATTCATACTAACTTATTTGGTGGACAGTTAGCATTAGTGCAGGATTAAAACTGTGACCTGAGTACCTTACCCATACAAGCTGAATGAAGGGGGACACACCTGAGCACCTTAACCATACAAGCTGAAAGGGGGACACACCTGAGTACCTTACCCATACAAGCTGAAAGGGGGACACACCTGAGTACCTTACCCATACAAGCTGAATGAAGGGGGACACACCTAAGTACCTTACCCATACAAGCTGAAAGGGGGACACACCTGAGTACCTTACCCATACAAGCTGAAAGGGGGACACACCTGAGTACCTTACCCATACAAGCTGAAAGGGGGACACACCTGAGTACCTTACCCATACAAGCTGAAAGGGGGACACACCTGAGTACCTTACCCATACAAGCTGAATGAAGGGTGACACACCTGAGCACCTTAACCATACAAGCTGAAAGGGGGACACACCTGAGTACCTTACCCATACAAGCTGAAAGGGGGACACACCTGAGTACCTTACCCATACAAGCTGAATGAAGGGGGACACACCTAAGTACCTTACCCATACAAGCTGAAAGGGGGACACACCTGAGTACCTTACCCATACAAGCTGAAAGGGGGACACACCTGAGTACCTTACCCATACAAGCTGAAAGGGGGACACACCTGAGTACCTTACCCATACAAGCTGAATGAAGGGGGACACACCTAAGTACCTTACCGATACAAGCTGAATGAAGGGGGACACACCTGAGTACCTTACCCATACAAGCTGAATGAAGGGTGACACACCTGAGTACCTTACCCATACAAGCTGAAAGGGGGACACACCTGAGTACCTTACCCATACAAGCTGAAAGGGGGACACACCTGAGTACCTTACCCATACAAGCTGAAAGGGGGACACACCTGAGTACCTTACCCATACAAGCTGAAAGGGGGACACACCTAAGTACCTTACCCATACAAGCTGAAAGGGGGACACACCTGAGTACCTTACCCATACAAGCTGAAAGGGGGACACACCTGAGTACCTTACCCATACAAGCTGAAAGGGGGACACACCTAAGTACCTTACCCATACAAGCTGAAAGGGGGACACACCTGAGTACCTTACCCATACAAGCTGAATGAAGGGTGACACACCTGAGTACCTTACCGATACAAGCTGAAAGGGGGACACACCTGAGTACCTTACCCATACAAGCTGAATGAAGGGGGACACACCTAAGTACCTTACCGATACAAGCTGAATGAAGGGGGACACACCTGAGTACCTTACCCATACAAGCTGAATGAAGGGTGACACACCTGAGTACCTTACCCATACAAGCTGAAAGGGGGACACACCTGAGTACCTTACCGATACAAGCTGAATGAAGGGTGACACACCTGAGTACCTTACCGATACAAGCTGAATGAAGGGGGACACACCTGAGTACCTTACCCATACAAGCTGAATGAAGGGGGACACACCTGAGTACCTTACCCATACAAGCTGAATGAAGGGGGACACACCTAAGTACCTTACCCATACAAGCTGAAAGGGGGACACACCTGAGTACCTTACCGATACAAGCTGAATGAAGGGTGACACACCTGAGTACCTTACCGATACAAGCTGAATGAAGGGGGACACACCTGAGTACCTTACCCATACAAGCTGAATGAAGGGGGACACACCTGAGCACCTTACCCATACAAGCTGAATGAAGGGGGACACACCTGAGTACCTTACCCATACAAGCTGAATGAAGGGGGACACACCTGAGTACCTTACCCATACAAGCTGAATGAAGGGGGACACACCTGAGCACCTTAACCATACAAGCTGAATGAAGGGGGACACACCTGAGTACCTTACCCATAAAAGCTGAATGAAGGGGAACACACCTGAGTACCTTACCCATACAAGCTGAATGAAGGGGGACACACCTGAGCACCTTAACCATACAAGCTGAATGAAGGGTGACACACCTGAGTACCTTACCCATACAAGCTGAATGAAGGGGAACACACCTGAGCACCTTACCCATACAAGCTGAATGAAGGGGGACATATATATGATTTAAAAATAAATCTTTTGGTTTTATTGTATGTGGACCTTTCCATCAGTTTTAGAACCATTTAATTGGTAATCATGTGAGACTGTAATTGGTCAGTAATCATGTGAGACTGTACTTGGTCAGTACCTATAAGAGTTTTCCCAGTGCCAGGTGGTCCAAAAAGTAACAGCCCCTTGGGTGGCCCTCGTAATCCCACAAAAATGTCTCTGGAACAAAAAAATCGTCATATTAAGAACTCAACTTCTAAACACAATTAAATTGTGGGCCATCAAGTAGACCTAAGACTTAATCCCTGAAGGGGCTCCGTGGTTAAAAAACGATGAAAAACATCCTTCAAAGTCACATATCTATATACAAAAAACTCACGGTCTCAACATTGGCCACACAACAATTTCTTTAATGGTCTTCTTGGCAAACTCCAATCCAGCTATGTCTGACCAAGTGATGAGTGCCCCATGATCCATTATCTAAAAGAATAAAAATAAAATGGTCGATGCCCAATTAAAATTTTTCTTGAAATATACATACTAGGCTTTATAACTAACAAGTCAATGAGATCAACATACTAGGACTTATAATAAACAATCAAACAAATTTTACAGAGTGAATGAGTAGAAATTATTTTTTTTTAAGAAATATAATTTTAATGAGTTTACAAATATTTTTTTACCTCATTATTAATGAGCTCAATCATTTTGGGATCAATTCCTTTAAGTCTTTCATCAACGACCTCTTCATCATTAACATCACCACTCCTACTTTTTGGATTAGATGTTTTCCCATACTGACAATCACTAATAAAATTGAAAGTCGGATAAGATAAGAAACAAGTTTTTTTGTATTTTTCAATTAAAATGCAATAATGATTATTGATGGTAAAATGTGGTTTGAAATTAAATGAAATACCTTCAGTGTTTTAGATTTTATTAATTTTTGTTTACCCTTAGTAAGGAAAAAAAGAAAAAGAGGTTATTTGAGAAAAGCATTCAAAGAGAGGTAATCATCTTACTCTTCTGAATCCTGGTTTAGAACAGGGGGGATAAATTTTGCAGCAGGACCTCTCCTGTTCAACACAAATTGAAAATGTTGAAATACTAAACATGAGTAAAAACAAAAAATTATTCAAGATAGAACCATTCGTCAGTAGCGCTCGCTCTAACAAGATGAAGCATGTCGTAAGTCACACAAAACCAACCATCAATCATTCTAATAACCAATAATTCATATAAACAGAACATATATGAATCAAACCTAATTACCTAATTGCTCCTGCAAACTCATACAAACAAAAGGGAAACATTTCAAACTTTACTTTTGCTTTTAAAATTTTATGATAAGCAAATTATCTTAAGTCTGCATATAAATCTGAAATTTTAGTTTAATTGTAAAAACAATGAATGTAATGTAATGTAATGTCACTCATACCTTGTTCCCAAAGACTTTTTAATGGCCCCATAATTAGCTTCAGACACACAGGACCTGTCATTGCCCTTCTTCAACTGGTTTATCACCTGTAGGAAAATACATGATAATAATTTGCAAAATGTTTCAAATAAAACTGATTAAAATTAAGACCAACTAACTATTGATTAATCAATTTTCAAATCGTTTTCATCAATTTTTAAAAATATTTAAGAATAAATAAAACTTGACTACTAAATATTATTTCTTTTTTAAATATCAAATAATAGAGTTTGCAAGTGATTAAATATAATGCTGTGAGTCTTTCATCAATCATTGACAATGAGTACCAACCTTTAGGGAGTAAGGGGGAACAAACAACTGTGACCCTCTTCCAAAGGGTCATAAGGACTTATTCAAATGAGATCATAGTTTAAAAAATTCTGAGATCTTTGTACTAGCTCTACTTACCAGCTGCTGCTTTGCAGTTTTGAATGGCCCACATCTTGCAGGCTTTTCCACAATCTCATCATCTTCCTCTAGGTCTAATTTTGATCTGTTTCCACCAGGCACTCTCTGATGCTTGGTTAAAGAGAATTGAAATTCGTAGGCATAAAGTTTTTCGTTATAATTTTTTTAAATAATTCAAAATTATCTCATTCAAGGGCTCAACAAGGCCAAGAACAGAAACTAAATCAACAAGACATGTTATAAATAAACTGAGTTTTGGAAAAATTCAATTCAATTTTATTTTAAAGTAAAGGGTTGCTTGTTTTTTCTTTCAAATTGGATGCGTGTGGGGGTTTGCTAATTTTTTTTTCAAACGCCAAAAATAAAATAAAAACATACCTCATATAAAGAGCTGGAAGCTTTTCGTTTCTGTCCGAAATTGGCATAAGGGCCTTCAGTGATCTTTTTAAAAATGAAGAGGAAAAAAAAATATCAAATTTTGTGTGAAGGGCGGTGAGCCCAGCTCTGTGTAATTTCCAATGTTATTATTAATTTGCACAAACCCAGTCTTTTTGAATAGTATCCATAAAACAACATACAAGAATTTCATTAACCAAGTTTTGAGGAAACCTGAATAACAGACACAACAAACCTTGTCAGCACAACAGTAACAAGACAGACACAACAAACCTTGTCAGCACAACAGTAACAAGACAGACACAACAAACCTTGTCAGCACAACAGTAACAAGACAGACACAACAAACCTTGTCAGCACAACAGTAACAAGACAGACACAACAAACCTTGTCAGCACAACAGTAACAAGACAGACACAACAAACCTTGTCAGCACAACAGTAACAAGACAGACACAACAAACCTTGTCAGCACAATAGTAACAAGACAGACACAAAAAACCTTGTCAGCACAACAGTAACAAGACAGACACAACAAACCTTGTCAGCACAACAGTAACAAGACAGACACAATAAGTCACTGGAGATATTCTCTGAACAATGTCCCAATCATTTATTGCTACCAGTACCGGAAGGATTTTTACCCTTTAGATCAAATCTTAAATGCCCTCACTTCACCACAATCCATACTAATCAGAGTTTTACATATCTATTTATAAATGTATATTTATTAATTACAATATACTACGGATAGCAACTACTATTCACAGTGGAGTAAACATAAATACAATTATTAACATTCTTACATTTCCAGGATGCATAACACTATTTGCTCTATCTGAAGCAACAGGAAGCTGCCAGCCTGCATTTCTGCTGTTGCTGCTAGTTTGGTTCGAGGGATTCGTTCTTGTTGGCTCTGCGGTCTTCCCATTGGTTATTCCAAAACCCCCATAGCTGAGATTAGGTGCAGGATTAGACCCAATAGTTCCTCTGCACTGATTCAGCCCAGAGGAAAATAAATTATTTCCAGTGTTGAGCTTGTGAGAAGCTGAAATTCATAGATGCTACATCTTAAAACAATATTTTTTGTCAGTAAATAAGTAAGTAAAAAAAAATTAGATTCATTAAAAAGAAAGAAAGAACTAAAAGAAATCACATAAAAATTGCAATTTTTTCATATTAAATAAACAAAGGGAAGTAACTTCTTAATACTATTTGCACTCCAAATGTTTCTTCCTTTTTTGAAATGCAAAGCTCATGAATTATAGAAAACATGTACATGTATTAAATATCCTTAAACATTACTTTCGTTAACTCTTAGCATCAATAAATCCAACTTAAAGAGAATTAGACAAGGATTAAACAAATATAATAATTTGTCAATATTTTACTCCAGCCCTCACCAGTCTAACCACCTTCCAACCATTTACATTAGATAATTATTATGGAAAGATAATTATATAATTGGAGATAATAACAGACCCTGGTCGGAAGAACTGCATGATGTAGTTTGTCCTATCGTTGGAAGTGTCAAGATGACATCATCATCATCTGGTAATTCCTGGAGGATGCCAAACAAAAAATATTGAAAAATTTAATTTATCCACAACAAATGTAATTCCTTTAAATATCTCAATTGCCTTTTTGCTGATAAAATCATATTCATGATGCAAAATTATATAATAAATGTCGAACAAATATATTTTATACCTATTTAAAGTTACTAATATTAAAATATTTTGTCGGACACACACTAGTGTGGTTACATACCACTTAAAACAGATTTTAAAATAGGAGAACGATTATTTTTACATCACTATTAAATTTGCTGTTAGCCTTACATTTTGTGTAAAAAAAAATTCTTGGCTTATTCAAATACCACTCTTTATTAATAGGATTTATTTGAAAATATACTTTAGTATAGATCAGGGGTCTCCAAACTTTTCTGCCGGAGGGCCGCATTAACTGTAAAACAGCAGTTTGGGGGCCTACTACTAACCCACAACTACTAAGTTTTGTAGTAAACTACAGGTAAAAATAGTATCTTTTTTTTGTTGAGATTAAAAGGTCTCCAGGGGCCGGTGGAGAGGGTCTCGCGGGCCTTAGTTTGGAGACCCCTTAAAATTTTGTACACTTGAAATAATTTCTTAGATTGTTAATGATTTGTCTTAATGTAAATACTTCATTAGTAGCAATCTGAAGGCCAGACATAAAACTTTTCGTGGATATTGATGACTGCCACTTGGAACTCTCTGAAATTCAAATTATAAAAAAATCAACTTTCAAAATTATTTTACACGTTTTCCTAAATTAATTTATTGAAAAACATTTTTAAAAATTATTTTACATTTAAATGTATATGTAGGCTTAACAAATACAAGTTTGGCAACCATATGCTTTATTTAAGCCCAATGAACAGTACACAACATGATTTGTTGCATTTATTCATAAATACGCATTTACTTTGTGCGAACAGTAAAACCTAATGATGAACACACCATTTTTGTGATAGGCGCAAAGGGCCATGGCTCCTTCAGCAAAATTGTTCAGTCCTGTAAAATGTTAGACAGAGACACATGTTATATAAAGTGGGGCTTATGCAACAAATCACCAAACTGTTACAATCAAACACATTAAATTCTTAACACAAGATATAAACTGAGCATCTTCCTGACTTTCCATATTTTTGTTGCTGTCTGGTCAGCCAACTTAAAGTTGATCCTGTCTATTTGTAAATATTAGTTCATTTATTACTTATTTACCTGTGGAGTCCATTTTGTCTGCAATGAAAGTATATTTCTTAAGCCATTCTTTAGTTTCAGGAGTATGACCTTGTAAATGACTGAAATTTTTATAGAAATGGAAATATAATTTTATATCAGGTGGAGTAAGTAGTAAAAGGAATCCAGTCATTCTTACAGCAATCAGTATATGATAATAGATTCACAGTCAGTAAGCCTGAGTGTACTAGACAGGCCTAATTATTAGACTGACTATATTAATATATAAATAATTTCTTAAATTGAAAAATTAATTGATATATTGGGTAATATATTGGACAGTGGGAAAATTTCTATATTGGTCCTCTTAGATCTTAGTGCAGCCTTTGACACTGTCGACCATCAAATACTGCTGAAAACCCTGCAAAATTATTTTGGAATTTCTGGCTCAGTTCTGGCTTGGTTTCAATCATACTTATCTAACAGATCACAGGTAGTATCAGTAGATGGCTGTATCTCTCACAAAGCTGACTTGCTTTATGGTGTGCCTCAGGGCTCTGTTTTGGGTCCGGTACTTTTTGTACTGTATACAAGACCGCTACTTCTACTGCTTGAAAAGCATTCAGTTAAAAGCCAATCATTTGCAGATGATATTCAACTATATACTCACACTGATCCCTCTAATATGGACTCCGGTGTCCAATTGTTGCAGGAGTGCATTGGTGAAGTGAAGTCTTGGATGACGTTAAGCAAACTCAAGCTGAATGATGACAAGACTGAAGCACTTCTATTTTGCAACAATAAATCACGCAGTACTTTGTCTCTTCCGAAGTCAATTCACGTAGCCAGTTCGGATATTCTGTTCACAACATCGACTAGGAATCTTGGCTACATTATTTCTGACAACATGTCTATTAACAACTTCATCAATCACATCTGTCGCTCTGCCTACACTGCCATTCGTCAGATCAGCTCAATCCGTCATTACTTAACAGTTAGTGCCACAAAAACACTAGTCTGTGCTCTTGTACTGGCTCGTATGGATTACTGCAATTCTCTTCTGTCAGGTGTGCCAAAACAATGCATTGAAAAACTACAGAAAGTTCAAAATTCAGCTGCCAGACTGGTGCTCAAGGCAAAAAAACATGACCATGTTACTCCACTTCTTCGCTCACTTCATTGGCTGCCTATACAAGCCCGTATTGATTACAAACTGGCCGTTCTCTGTCACAATTTCTTTTCGGACTCATGCCCATCGTATCTTACTGAACTTTTGTCGGTCTACTCACCCACTCGCAAGCTAAGATCTTCTGCAGACACACGCGTTCTCTCTGTTCCTACGACACGCACCAAAACGTTTGGTGAAAGGTCGTTCTCTTTTTGTGCAGCCAAACAATGGAATTCTCTACCATTACACATACGTAGTATTCAAACAACCAAGTCCTTCAAGACTGCACTTAAGACACATCTTTTCAAAATTTATTTTTAAAATTGATGAAACAACATTTCTTGTAAATGATTAACGTAGCTTATGTATAATGTATTGTAATTTTGTGTGTTTGTTGTGATATGAAAGTTAATTTAATACTTATAAGTATGTTATTTCTTTCATGTAAAGCGCTGTGAGCCCAGTTCCTTACTGGGATACAGCGCTATATAAATAATCAATTTATTATTATTATTATTAATTGAAAATGTCACCTGCATAATAACTTATATTAATAACTTAAACTTATGAATTAGGGGCCTTCCATAAATTAAATGACCAAAGCCATTTTCATAGGCACCTAGGCCTAGGGGGAGAAGGGGGTCACACATTTCAATCACATTTGTGACGATGTGTGACAGATGTGTGATGATTGGGTGTTTAAGAACTGTTACCAATTACCAGTGTTACATCACATCCAAAATGCAACTTTAATTAAAAGTTCTACTTAAACTTAAATATTTGATTACTTACAATACAATTTTTAAAATGACCCTTTAAAAGGCTCCTAAGACTAAGATATTAGAGTGCAGCTTTACACTAAAATAAAGTAAAGTGATTATTTGAAACATGCTCATTTTCAAATAGGAAATACCACTTGGGGAGGGGGAAGGGGCCGCAAAGTTTAGGACGTCATATTTGAGGGGGCCTAACTTTTTGTGAGGACTGTGACGAGTCGAGGGGTAGGCTGGTAGGGGCCAAGGGGGATCGGTCAAAATCGCTTAAACTTAAAGTACCTACTTAAAGTGTAAGTAAATGTTTCTATAGCAATCTGCCAAAAGCGAAGGATCTGTAATCCCAACAGATAGAAAATCAAGTTGTTGTAGCCTTGTAAGAAAATGCTCATGTATGACATTCGAGTCCCTTTCATTTTCATGTTTATCACCGTCTTGCATATTATTTGTCTGCAATTTCCCGGGCTAGGATGTAGAAAATGAAACCGGAAGTAGCTGAGTAATAACAAAATTTCGCATTTTAAATAATTTAAAATGCGTGAATAGTCCCAGTCTTATCTTATATAAAACAAATCTGATTTCACTTAATATTATCATAACAAATAATAATATGGTAATAGTGCAGTTAAGATGCATAGGCTATTTCGTGGCGAATCGAAAATTGAATTTTATTATTATTTACTAGATGCGACCCGCGGTGTAGCATACGCCGCAGACTTGCTCAATGATAGTGCAAAGAAAGGGGGGAAGGAACGCACATAAACTAAAGCACAAAGAAATCAGAACAACGCGAATGAACGTAGGGGGAAAACGACAGACGCATTGTTGGTCTCGAGACATGCGCACTGCGGTTAGCTACCTGCCCCTCTCCCACACACACACCATACACCACCCCAACTTGCCAACTATAAACTATGATTGGTCGACCCTAGCGAGAGTTATTTGGATTTTTGGATTGTCGTGCGATGCGTATTACAATGTATAATGAACATACTTTTAGTTATGTCTCGTAAATAAAGGATTTATAGTCAAAAACTTTGTTTTTTACGTGTTTTTATATATATTTTTTTTTAATTTGTATATTATTATTTTTATTGCGTAAGACAACATATAATATGTAGTTACACGAATAAATTTAATTAATAAGATAAGATAACTTGGAAATAAAATACAATGCATATGAAAGTACACAAATGATGCTAAACCAGATTGTATGGCAACCGTCCGTCCTCATGGGACGATGGCGTGTACTCCTGCTCCTCTGCCCCCTGCCCTTTCTCCTGGCCCTTCTCTCTTCACTCAAAGCTATGAGGGATGCTTCCGCGACATGAATGCCCTCACGCACTTTTGCCCGCCAGGAGGTGCGCTCCTCGGCAATGGTCTCCCACTTTTTATAGTATATCTGTGCCAATGACATGTCTTTCTTGCAGACGTCCTTGAAGCGCAAGCAGGGGTGACCTCTTTTTCTCTTACCGGTTGCCAGCTCACCGTAAAGCAAGGCTCTAGGAATGCGCTCCGAGCTCATCCTGCGGACATGACCTAACCACCGCAGGCGCCTCTCACTCAGAATTGAGTGAATACTCAGCATATGACTTCTTCTGAGCACCTCGACATTGGTGACCTTGTCCTGCCACTTGATGCGTAGAATCCTACGCAAGCATCGTAAGTGGAAGCTGTTGAGCTGCTTTGTTTGCTTGGCGTAGGTCGTCCAGCACTCACTGCCATAGAGGAGTGTGCTGAGCACGCAGGCCTGGTACACAGTGATTTTCGTCCTATCAGAAATGGCTAGCGTTATCTTTGCTGATTGTTCTAGTCCGTTTATTGACACCCTTGATTTGTTGATTACACACTTAGGCCCAAACACGACAGTTCAGCTACAGCCATAGAGTCATAAGGTAAGGAATATTTCACACGATTACACGGCATTAATGACACTTCAGTCGAAACTATTTCGTGTCAAAAATTTTGTCTGTTTGAATTGTGGAGTCATGATGTAATGAAAGCTCCAATACAGCAGTACAGCAGTGCGACGCTACAAAAATACAACGGTGCGACAGTACAATAGTACAATAGTACAATAGTACAACAGTGCGACAGTACAATAGTACAATAGTACAACAATGCGACAGTACAATAGTACAATAGTGCGACAGTACAATAGTACAATAGTACAACAGTGCGACAGTACAATAGTACAGCAACGCGACGCTACACAAGTACAACGGTGCGACAGTACAATAGTACAATAGTACAACAGTGCGACAGTACAATAGTACAACAGTGCGACAGTACAATAGTACAACAGTGCGACAGTACAATAGTACAACAGTGCGACAGCACAATAGTACAATAGTACAAAAGTGCGACAGTACAATAGTACAATAGTACAACAGTGCGACAGTACAATAGTACAATAGTGTGACAGTACCAATAGTACAACAGTGCGACAGTACAATAGTACAAGTGCGACAGTACAATAGTACAACATTACAACAGTGCGACAGTACAATAGTGCAACAGTACAACAGTGCGACAGTACAATAGTACAACAGTGCGACAGCACAATAGTACAATAGTGCGACAGTACAATAGTACAATAGTACAACAGTGCGACAGTACAATAGTACAATAGTACAACAGTGCGACAGTACAATAGTACAATAGTACAACAGTGCGACAGTACAATAGTACAATAGTACAACAGTGCTACAGTACAATAGTACAACAGTGCGACAGTACAATAGTACAATAGTACAACAGTGCGACAGTACAATAGTACAACAATGCGACAGTACAATAGTACAACAGTGCGACAGTACAATAGTACAATAGTACAACAGTGCGACAGTACAATAGTACAACAGTGCGACAGTACAATAGTACAACAGTGCGACAGTACAATAGTACAACAGTGCGACAGTACAATAGTACAACAGTGCGACAGTACAATAGTACAATAGTACAACAGTGCGACAGTACAATAGTACAAATAGTACAACAGTACAACAGTACAATAGTACAACAGTGCGACAGTACAATAGTACAACAGTACAACATGCGACAGTACAATAGTACAATAGTGCGACAGTACAATAGTACAATAGTACAACAGTGCGACAGTACAATAGTACAATAGTACAACAGTGCGACAGTACAATAGTACAATAGTACAACAGTGCGACAGTACAATAGTACAATAGTACAACAGTGCGACAGTACAATAGTACAACAGTGCGACAGTACAATAGTACAATAGTACAACAGTGCGACAGTACAATAGTACAATAGTACAACAGTGCGACAGTACAATAGTACAATAGTACAACAGTGCGACAGTACAATAGTACAATAGTACAACAGTGCGACAGTACAATAGTACAACAGTGCGACAGTACAATAGTACAATAGTACAACAGTGCGACAGTACAATAGTACAATAGTACAACAGTGCGACAGTACAATAGTACAACAGTGCGACAGTACAATAGTACAATAGTACAACAGTGCGACAGTACAATAGTACAATAGTACAACAGTGCGACAGTACAATAGTACAACAGTGCGACAGTACAATAGTACAATAGTACAACAGTGCGACAGTACAATAGTACAATAGTACAACAGTGCGACAGTACAATAGTACAACAGTGCGACAGTACAATAGTACAATAGTACAACAGTGCGACAGTACAAAAGTACAATAGTACAACAGTGCGACAGTACAATAGTACAATAGTACAACAGTGCGACAGTACAACAGTACAACAGTGCGACAGTACAATAGTACAATAGTACAACAGTGCGACAGTACAATAGTACAATAGTAAACAGTGCGACAGTACAATAGTACAACAGTGCGACAGTACAATAGTACAATAGTACAATAGTACAACGGTGCGACAGTACAATAGTACAATAGTACAATAGTACAACAGTGCGACAGTACAATAGTACAACAGTGCGACAATACAATAGTACAAATAGTACAACAGTGAGACAGTACAATAGTACAATAGTACAACAGTGCGACAGTACAATAGTACAATAGTATAATAGTACAACAGTGTGACAATACAATAGTACAATAGTGCGACAGTAGAATAGTACAATAGAACAACAGTGCGACAGTACAATAGTACAACAGTGCGACAGTACAATAGTACAACAGTACAACAGTGCGACAGTACAATAGTACAATAGTACAAAAAGTGCGACAGTACAGTAGTACAACAGTGCGACAGTGCAATAGTACAGTAGTACAACAGTGCGACAGTACAATAGTACAACAGTGCGACAGTACAATAGTACAATAGTGTGACAGTTCAATAGTACAATGGTGCGACAGTACAATAGTACAATAGTACAATAGTCCGACAGTACAATAGTACAACAGTGCGACAGTACAATAGTACAACAGTGCGACAGTACAATAGTACAATAGTACAACAGTGCGACAGTACAATAGTACAATAGTACAACAGTGCGACAGTACAATAGTACAATAGTACAATAGTGCGACAGTACAATAGTACAATAGTACAACAGTGCGACAGTACAATAGTACAATAGTACAATAGTACAATAGTACAACAGTGCGACAGTACAATAGTACAATAGTACAACAGTGCGACAGTACAATAGTACAACAGTACAACAGTGCGACAGTACAATAGTACAATAGTGCGACAGTACAATAGTACAATAGTACAACAGTGCGACAGTACAATAGTACAATAGTACAACCGTGCGACAGTACAATAGTACAATAGTACAACAGTGCGACAGTACAATAGTACAATAGTACAACAGTGCGACAGTACAATAGTACAACAGTGCGACAGTACAATAGTACAATAGTACAACAGTGCGACAGTACAATAGTACAACGTGCGACAGTACAATAGTACAATAGTACAACAGTGCGACAGTACAATAGTACAATAGTACAACAGTGCGACAGTACAATAGTACAATAGTACAACAGTGCGACAGTACAATAGTACAATAGTACAATAGCACAACAGTGTGACAATACAATAGTACAATAGTGCGACAGTACAATAGTACAATAGTACAACAGTGCGACAGTACAATAGTACAACAGTACGACAGTACAATAGTACAACAGTACAACAGTGCGACAGTACAATAGTACAATAGTGCGACAGTACAATAGTACAATAGTACAACAGTGCGACAGTACAATAGTACAATAGTACAACAGTGCGACAGTACAATAGTACAATAGTACAACAGTGCGACAGTACAATAGTACAATAGTACAACAGTGCGACAGTACAATAGTACAATAGTACAACAGTGCGACAGTACAATAGTACATAGTACAACAGTGCGACAGTACAATAGTACAACAGTACAATATTGCGACAGTACAATAGTACAACAGTGCGACAGTACAATAGTACAACAGTGCGACAGTTCAATAGTACAATAGTGCGACAGTACAATAGTACAATAGTACAACAGTGCGACAGTACAATAGTACAACAGTGCGACAGTACAATAGTACAACAGTGCGACAGTACAATAGTACAATAGTACAACAGTGCGCAGTACAATATTACAACAGTGCGACAGTACAATAGTACAATAGTGCGACAGTACATAGTACAATAGTACAACAGTGCGACACTACAATAGTACAATAGTACAATAGTACAACAGTGCGACAGTACAATAGTACAATAGTACAACAGTGCGACAGTACAATAGTACAACAGTACAACAGTGCGACAGTACAATAGTGCGACAGTACAATAGTACAACAGTGCGACAGTACAATAGTACAATAGTACAACAGTGCGACAGTACAATAGTACAATAGTACAACAGTGCGACAGTACAATAGTACAATAGTACAACAGTGCGACAGTACAATAGTACAACAGTGCGACAGTACAATAGTACAATAGTATAACAGTGCGACAGTACAATAGTACAATAGTACAACAGTGCGACAGTACAATAGTACAATAGTACAACAGTGCGACAGTACAATAGTACAATAGTACAATAGTACAACAGTGCGACAGTACAATAGTACAACAGTGCCAGTACAATAGTACAATAGTACAACAGTGCGACAGTACAATAGTACAATAGTGCGACAGTACAATAGTACAATAGTACAACAGTGCGACAGTACAATAGTACAACAGTGGGCCAGTACAATAGTACAATAGTACAAACAGTGCGACAGTACAATAGTACAATAGTGCGACAGTACAATAGTACAACAGTACAACAGTGCGACAGTACAATAGTACAACAGTGCGACAGTACAATAGTACAATAGTACAACAGTGCGACAGTACAATAGTACAACAGTGCGACAGTACAATAGTACAATAGTACAATAGTACAACGTGCGACAGTACAATAGTACAATAGTACAACAGTGCGACAGTACAATAGTACAATAGTACAACAGTGCGACAGTACAATAGTACAACAGTGCGACAGTACAATAGTACAATAGTACAACAGTGCGACAGTACAATAGTACAACAGTGCGACAGTACAATAGTACAACAGTACAACAGTGCGACAGTACAATAGTACAATAGTGCGACAGTACAATAGTACAATAGTACAACAGTGCGACAGTACAATAGTACATAGTACAACAGTGCGACAGTACAATAGTACAATAGTACAACAGTGCGACAGTACAATAGTACATAGTACACCAGTGCGACAGTGCAATAGTACAATAGTACAACAGTGCGACAGTACAATAGTACAACAGTGCGACAGTACAATAGTACAATAGTACAACAGTGCCACAGTACAATAGTACAATAGTACAACAGTGCGACAGTACAATAGTACAATAGTACAACAGTGCGACAATACAATAGTACAATAGTGCGACAGTACAATAGTACAATAGTACAACAGTGCGACAGTACAATAGTACAATAGTACAACATTGCGACAGTACAATAGTACAATAGTACAACAGTGCGACAGTACAATAGTACAATAGTACAACAGTGCGACATGACAATAGTACAACAGTACAACAGTGCGACAGTACAATAGTACAACAGTGCAACAGTACAATAGTACAACAGTGCGACAGTACAATAGTACAATAGTACAACAGTGCGACAGTACAATAGTACAATAGTACAACAGTACATAGTACAATAGTACAACAGTGCGACAATACAATAGTACAATAGTACAACAGTGCGACAGTACAATAGTACAATAGTATAATAGTACAACAGTGTGACAATACAATAGTACAATAGTACAATAGTGCGACAGTACAATAGTACAATAGTACAACAGTGCGACAGTACAATAGTACAACAGTGCGACAGTACAATAGTACAACAGTACAACAGGGTGACAGTACAATAGTACAATAGTACAATAGTGCGACAGTACAATAGTACAACAGTGCGACAGTACAATAGTACAATAGTACAATAGTGCGACAGTACAATAGTAAAATAGTACAACAGTGCGACAGTACAATAGTACAATAATACAATAGTGCGACAGTACAATACACAACACGCTCCGACCTTACAAAGCCCAACATTCCGACAGTACAAATATCACAGGTGACAAACATTGTCCCATTATTTTCCCCAGTGTAACCGCAATGGCCTCACAAGTCCCACCTGGCCATCTCAGTAACATGTCTTGTACTCATGATCGGTGTACTCACCGGTGTCGGTGTCTACATATGGCATCACGACATACGATACCGGCAGTGACGTCACCAAAGACCAATCAGCTCTCAGAGCCCTTGGACTTGGAGACAGTGTCACGGTGAAAATCTCCGACACAGCGGATGAAATTTAAATATAAGAAGCAGGATCCGATCAAGCGGATGTATTGAGGGGGGTTCATTGCCCATCAGAAGGACGTCAGTCAAATGACAAAGGTGTGAACTTGAAGGTGACAATAAAGATGGCGACGCTTTGTGTCAGGAGTGGGAAAAGGGATTCAGACTAGAGATGTTTGGTCACCATGACAACACAGTTCAGAGTGGCCTGGAGTTAAATTGCTTCACGGTTCACTGGAGGCCCCCCGACACCAACGAGGAAACGGAAACACCCGAAGACTGTTACGATATGTCCGGATATTTCTGGTTCGGTGGCTTTGAAGAAGCGAGCCAGATCTGGCCAATGAACGCCTTCCACATGAACTCTTCCGCTTTCATCACGGGGGACACGTACAAGCCTTTCGTGTACGGGAGCGTGATAGAGGGCGTTTTCTTGTCATCGTCGGGGGTGGGGATTTACGTGGACGAGACGTCACCGCTTTACCTCAGCATCAACTCATCGGGGTTCGAGACTTTTGTGTCTGAAAGGGAGAGTCGGGAGAGACACGCCTTTCTTTGGAATCCGCAAACCCTTTCTGAAATACGACATTTGTCGGTCGCCCGACATTGTGACGTTGTGGAAAGGTTTGTCTGAGCGTCACCTAGCAAAGCCCAGAAACCTTCCGTCACCTGACGTTATGAGACGCCCGATATGGTGCACCTGGGCGCCTTACAAAAGTCACATCAATGAATCAACCGTCCTGGACTTCGCCGAACAAATCAGAATCAACAATTTCAGCATCTCTCAGATGGAGATCGATGACGAATGGACGCCTCGATACGGAGATTTCGATTTCACACCGGAGAAATTCTCCGCACGCCTGCCCGCCTCACTGATACAAAATCTGACACAGATGGGAAATTGCCGTTACGGTTTGGATGCACCCGTTCTTCAACAACGATTCCCGCGCGTTTGATGAGCTTTTGGAGAAGGGCTATTTGATCAAAGACGTGGACACGAATGACACGCACTTGGTTGCGTGGTGGAGGGGGAAATCTGCCGGGGTACTGGACTTTACGAATCCCAAGGCCCAGGAATGGTATTTGGGGAGGGTCAAGTAATCTCAGGGAAACTTACAACGTGACTTCGTTTAAGTTTGACGCGGGGGAAGTCACCTTTGTCCCCGGGGCGTACAGGCTGAAGAGTGAACTGGCGACGGCGAACTACCTGACGCGGAGCTACGTCGAGATGGCGCTGAAGGCGGACACCGAGCAGAGGCGTCAGGAGGTGCGGGTGGGCTACAGGAGCCAGGGCTCGACCGTCATGATACGCATGATGGACCGGGACAGCAACTGGAGCCACCGGCTGGGGATTAAAACCCTGATACCCTGCGCCATGACGCTGGGCCTGATGGGATACCCTTACGTGCTGCCGGACATGATCGGGGGTAACGCCTATGACGCGTCGGACATTGACCTCACCGTCCTGCCCACGACCGCGAGCTGTTCGTGCGGTGGCTCCAGGCGACGGTGTTCATGCCGACGCTGCAGTTCTCAGTGGCGCCATGGGCGTATGACGAGGAGGTCGTTAAGATAACCAGGAGGTACATCCGACTGCATGAGGACTACGCCGATAAAATAATTGCCCTGGCCGAGCACGCCCGGAGGGACGGGGGAACCTATCGTACGACCGATGTGGTGGGGAGATCCACACGACCAGACGGCGCTGCAGCTGGACTCGCAGTTCTTGCTGGGCGATGACCTCCTGGTGGCCCCCGTGCTGGACCAAGGCGCCGTGTCCCAGGGATGTTTACCTACCCAAGGGTCGGTGGAGAGATGAGGTCAGTGGCATGGTCCTGGAAGGAGGGGCGTGGCTCAGAAATTTCTCGGCGCCCCTGGAGGTGTTGCCTTATTATCACAAAAGTCGACTGACCCAAGAGTGTTTGATGGCGGTCATAAGTGACCTTGCCTTTGGGACTGTTGGTGTCGTAAAGGGGTATGGGTTTAAAACTCAAACATCAACAATATTTAGGTTGCGGATAAAATATGACCCCCTCCTCATCTCACGTGCCTGAAACTATATTAATCTTTGACCTAGACTATTTGTTGGTATTCATACAACTATGTTTGACCTAGACTATTTGTTGGTGTTCATACAATGATGTTTGACCTAGACTATTTGTTGGTGTTCATACAACAATGTTTGACCTAGACTATTTGTTGGTGTTCATACAACAATGTTTGACCTAGACTATTTGTTGGTGTTCATACAACTATGTTTGACCTAGACTATTAGTTGGTGTTCATACAACAATGTTGCAGGTTAAGGTGATGCAAGTGTAAGGCCTGCCAGATTTTGTTAATGACAAGTAACATGACAAAAACAAAAGGTATCAGTATCATAAAATAAAATAACAAAGGCAAAAATGTAATAGACAATGTTTTGTTTAATGTTTAAAAAGTGTCAAGAACCATAGTATTAGAAACTGAATGGTTGAAACAAAATAAGTGGACTACTCCAATTCAACAACCAGGAAATGTATAATATTGTTTTTTAAAAGTGAATTGTTTCGTCTTAAAAAGGACAATAAATAGGTTGATAGATTATAAAATGTATTTTCATCACAGACAAGGTGTGTAATGTGTGGGGAGGGGAGGGAGTATAGAAAGGTGCCAGGGGGTTAGATGGACTCAGAATTCACTTCGAGCCAATGACTTGTTTGGCTATTAGCCGATAAATATTTGCTTGTCCTTGTCCTCACTTTTTTGTTTTGTTTTTTGTGTGCATAAGTAAAATAGAATTTCAATAAATCCAAAGAACATTCCCCTTAAACCAACGTTTTGTAGCATGGTCAGATAGACAGCCAACACTGGCAAGTTCAGCTCTGCGCTCCAGGACTGACTGACCAGTGCCCTGATAGACATCACAGCCAACACTGGCAAGTTCAGCTCTGTGCTCCAGGACTGACTGACCAGTGCCCTGATAGACATCACAGCCAACACTGGCAAGTCCAGCTCTGTGCTCCCGGACTGACTGACCGTGCCCTATATTAGCCTATATGCACCCTTTGATGCTCTACAAGTCATGGGGGCCACTCAAGGGATCTCAAACACTATTAAATAAAATTTGGTTCTAAAAAGGGCTCCTCCTGTTATACAGGTTTGGGAACCACTGGTCTAGACAATTTACAAAAATAGAAAAAAATAAAAATTTCAAGCATTATATATTCAATAGGTTTTATCAAGCTACACTTTAAAAATTTTAGCCAGTGAAATTGAAGTTATCTGTTAACAAATGTTGGCCTAATGAGGTCGTGTGTGCAAATGTTGGCCTAATGAGGTCGTGTGCAAATGTTGGCCTAATGAGGTCGTGTGCAAATGTTGGCCTAATGAGGTCGTGTGCAAATGTTGGCCTAATGAGGTCGTGTGCAAATGTTGGCCTAATGAGGTCGTGTGCAAATGTTGGCCTAATGAGGTCGTGTGCAAATAGTTCAGTTAGTACCTTCAGATGGACAGTGGCTGGGGAGGGGGGGTGTCAAACAATATTGTACTAGTCACCTGTTTTTGAATAGCACTGTTGTCCAGGTTAAAACAATTACATGCTAAATACAAAAACAAAAGTACATTTGAAGATTTAGTGAAATGTAGCCATTCAACCCACTGTAGAAAAATCTCTACACCTTTGAATAATTCAAATTACTTGTTAGATGTACAACAGCAGATTAAAAAAAGAAACTAATTATTTCAAAATTTTGGACACTACCGATAAGCAATCAAATGTTTTGAAAATGTTATTTTAACATTGACAATGCTTTTCTAGTAATACTTCCCTTTAGTACAATGTGCCACAGAATTAATGTGTCTGGCTTGGTTTGTACAGTTTCCATGTATTTAACAGTGCACCTTTGTTGACACACATGCGGATAAAGTTAATTCATTGTACTGTACATTATTTTCTTCTTGTTTTTGTTTTGCCTGGTGGTAATCGACTTAACGGCTGGATAGCAAAGTGAACAGTGCGCTGGCCTCACAAGCTGAGGTGTGTGGGATCTAGCCCACGTTAAGACACAATAAAACATGTTGATGAATGACTCTTGCTAAATAAAAAGTCCTCAGCTGACTTGGAGAGTAGATGGCTCCGCCAAGTCTACCAAGCTGCAAGAAAGTTCTAATGGAAACATTAGAACCCCGTAAGACCACAAGGTTATGGGACCCAAAAATAAAATATTTTTAAGAATCCACTGGTAAAGAAAGCTTTAGTACTGGTAAGCCTAAATAACCCTGTACTTGGTATATTTAACAAAAATTGTTTTCAACCTTTAAGATATCTGGCATTATTTATTGTCAAAAAACTATACTGTAAATTGACCATTGCACAAGCCAGTCCCTGTTGTCACTACTATCACCAGTGTGTGATGTTATCAAACAGTTGTTATCTTTCATTATCTAGTCTAGCAGATAATGTGATCAAGTTGTGCTTCATGGCTAAGTCTCAGGTGGAATGGTCACCGAACCATGGGTAAGGGGGCAGGAAGGGTGAGGAGTGGGGAAGGCAGGGTGAGGAGGGGGGAAGGCAGGGTGAGGAGGGGGGAAGCCAGGGTGAGGAGGGGGGAAGGCAGGGTGAGGAGGGGGAAGGCAGGGTGAGGAGGGGGAAGGCAGGGTGGAGTGGGGAAGGCAGGGTGAGGAGGGGTAAAGCAGGGTGAGGAGGGGGAGGCAGGTGAGGAGGGGGAAGGCAGGGTGAGGAGGGGGAAGGCAGGGTGGAGTGGGGAAGGCAGGGTGAGGAGGGGGTAAAGCAGGGTGAGGAAGGGGAGGCAGGTGAGGAGGGGGAAGGCAGGGTGAGGAGGGGGGAAGGCAGGGTGAGGAGGGGGGAAGGCAGGGTTGAGGAGGGGGAAGGCAGGTGAGGAGGGGGGAAGGCAGGGGTGATGAGGGGGAAGGCAGGGTGGAGTGGGGAAGGCAGGGTGAGGAGAGGAAAGCAGGGTGAGGAGGGGGGAAGGCAGGGGTGAAGAAGGCAGGGTGAGGAGGGGGGGAAAGCAGGGTGAGGAGGGGGGAGGAGGGGGAAGCAGGGTGAGGAGGGGGGAAGGCAGGGTGAGGAGGGGGGAAGGCAGGGTGAGGAGGAGGGGAAGGTGAGGGTGAAGAGGGGGGGGAAAGCAGGGTGAGGAGGGGGGAGGCAAGGGTGAGGAGGGGGGAAGGGCAGGGTGAGGAGGGGGGAAAGCAGGGTGAGGAGGGGGAGGCAGGGTGAGGAGGGGGGGAGGCTGGCAGCGTGAGGAGGGGGGAAGGTAGGGTGAGGAGGAGGGAAGGCAGGGTGAGGAGGGGGTCATAAAACCAAAGTCATTTCAAACCAAGGTATCCCAGCCTTTCTGTCCCATACAACACTTTCAAAAACTGGGCCCCAACAGTTTATAATTGATGTACTAGTACTTCTGAAATGAAATGTAGCTTAGAGGATTAAAACATTGAGAACATGTATGGACTTACTAATACTTGGTCATTAAAGTATGAGACGTAACCAACAGTGAACAAAGGTAAGAACATCAACAATTCAGGTGATCAACCACCACCACCACCCAAAGGTAAAGACATCAACAATTCAGGTGATCAACCCCCCACCCCCCACCACCACCCAGGAATACCCAGTTTTAAAATTCAATCAAAAGACATCTAATGTACAGGCTACTATCCAGTATTTCAATGTTCACGACCAATCTCTAAAATACTTGGGCCCATCCTTTAAATATTGGATTGTCTCGAGATCATAATAACTGTGTGTTCAAATATGATATGTTTAAGTAACACCCTAGCAAAGAGCTTTCAGAAATATTTCTAAAGGGTTTGACATAATGCGGGGAGAAGTATATGCAACAATGTCAAGATGTAATAAATAAATAATTTAATGTATTGTATAAAGAAACAGTAGTCGGGTGATGTACACAAATTTAAAGAATAAGTTAAATATACACAACATTTCTAAGTCCAGCAAAAAGATGCTGACAAGTGATTTATATATAAATACGTGAATTCTTCTATCGTCAAAAGCATTCTTTAAATATAAATGTTATATTAATAAATACAATTAATTTATTTGTCTACTGATAATGTCAAATGTTTGTGATCAGTCCATTTCAAGAGTCAGTTTATTTATAGTTAAGGATAACCCATCAATAACAGAGGTATTTAATAACTCAATGGGAGACCACTCATGTGAAATGATGAGATATGTTTTCTCATGATCTTGTCTTAACTGGATTGTTTTCTGGCTGAAAAGTAAATATACATCAAAACTTGATCCTATGACAAAAATTGGTTAACATAACAAAAAAAAGATAGGAAAAAATTTACTATTTGGACTATGATAATTAAAACAAGTTGCCATTTACAATCAGACTGGAATGGGCAAGACAAGGGGAGAGAATATGTTTGTCAGTGATGGAATTGGCACACGTTGACATGTCACTCTAGCAACATCTAAACTCATCCAAGTTGAATAAAGGATTGAATCAATGTGATCATTAACATGATAATTATAAAATTTTGTGTAAAAACCATAACATATTCACTCTTACTTTATGGATACTATTAATTTTCCTTCCACATTTAATAAAAATTTACCGTCTTTTCATTGTTAATATATATGAAATTGTTTCACACATGTTAATAAAAATTTAGATATTTTTGTAAAAACAAAATACAAAATCAAATAATTAGGGCAAAAGGTGCTTTGCAGTACACAAATACACAATTGTTTTGTTGCCACATAAACCAGTTTTCATAAACAAATAGCCAAGTTTATCCAGAAGATGTACTTAGATTGAATGACAACACATCATGAATTACAAGACACACGCATCATGAAGTGAGGTCACACGCATGACCGCATGATGACTTGAATGACACACACATACTGTGTTTAATGACATTGCCAGTTTTCTAAAAAGGGGCCAGGTGCCTGACACGGTGTGAGTTAGTTTGTAAAATATTTCTGTGTTGTTCACGCCGACATTGGCAGAAGAAGGGACTTTACTTTAATAAACAAAATTATTACATATTCAAACATGGATAAAGAGACATTATTTACGCTATTAAAATATGTGTACAAAAATGTTGAAGTAAGAAAAAGGCCAGCAGGAGAGGAAAAATATACGTCGAACCGGACTTGTGTAATCAACTTATGTACAAAATGGCAAAATTATGGGAAAGACCAAAAAAATTTTGTTTTAAAAAAATCACCAAAATTGTGAGAAGGATGACATGGAGTGAAGAAATGCCTATTGGTTGTGCATCATCTATGTAAGCTGTAATGAATTAGAATAATGGGGGTGAGACTGCAACCGGCTTTTAGATTAGTAAATGTATAACATATAAACAGGGTATTAGTTAGCCATGTGGGATGAATGTGGTGTTTGCACTGACACCTGATTGATTGGCCACACCCACCCTCTCCTTCCTATATACTATTTTACTATTCTCTCCTTACTATATCTCTACTGGACTATTGGATTTCACCACAGATAAGTTTTTTTATTCTTTCGTTATATTCGTTTTATTTGTGTACTATTTGTCGTTTAGGGAAGGCTCTTTGCCAAAACGTTCGTGTTTGTGTTACGTCCTGTCAGGCTACTAATACCTGTAATCTTATCTTATCAATACAGACGCTCCTTCTATGCAGAGATAATTGCGTCCACAGACCATGACAGATGATCTGTTGGCAAGTGTTGCAGCGTTCACAGGCCACGGCTTTGTGGGTTCCACGCATTACCCAGCCGCCTAATTAGTGTTAGGTACCATTCGGAGCTGGGTGACTCAGGGACGCCTATGCCCCGGGAACAAATCCTTGCCTTACATGGATTCGAACCCGTGACCATCGGTACGCGGTCGTGCGCGCTGCCACTCGACCACGCTAATGAATTAGCCTTGTCTTAAAACTAAGCTAATGTGCCTATCTAACATTAATCAATATCAATATTTTTACAAGTATAAAAACTTTAACAATGTAGAGAAAGTGTATAGAGAGTAAAACTTAGATCATTTTTATCAGGGTAGATACATGACATCATTACATTTACAAAATAAATAGTGTTGTTGTTTGTGAATGAGATTCTGTACAAATATTTGCCGCGGCTCACAACAAACGAATACCATCCCTGGACAAAATACAGTTGGCTCTGAAACATCAGTATAGAAACAGGCTTCTTCTTGTCAGGTTAGAAAGACTATTTTCAGAGCTCCAGAAGATGAGAGTATATTCTTTTTAAAATCTGTATCTATTCTAAATTTTTATTTTTGGAACATGATAAATAAAATTTACAACTGAGATATAAAAATCAAAATGTAACACTCCTCTACGGTTTTAAAAATTCAATACACACTGTCTGATGGAATTAATAATCAGAAATGGTGGTTGCCCTATTTACATACAAAGTAAAAAGAAAAAGAATGAGAAAGATAACAATGTAAAAATTAAAACAAGTCAAGGGTAAGTGATCAGGTAAAAACAACAACATTTTTATGATTGGAAACAACAAAATTAAAATAAATAAAAAGAGTCAATTAGTCAGAGTTGGAATTATGAGAGCAAGAAATGGACTTTTAAAAAATGAAATGAACGTAAGGTATTGAAATATTTACACGCTGCCACTGTTCACAATTGACCAGACCTTTAAAAAAAATAACAACAAAAAAACAAATAAAGATGTTGGCTTTCAAAAAAAAATATTTAAAAATGATCAAGCCACAGCAATTTTTAGTTTCTCCCTCCTCAATCTTACTTCAAACTATTGACACTGCTACTGGACACATGAGGTGTTGTCTACCAACAATAAAGCACTTAAATTTTTGATTACTTGTCCTGGAAGATTTGTTTAAACAAACCAGTTCACATCTGCTGTTCTGTGCCTGGTATGGCAACAAATTATTAATATGTTTATTCCCACAAAAAGCCTTTTTATTATTTTTTAGCTAAGAAGAATGCTACACAGATTTATAGATCTGAAAACACAATCAACAATTTTTTTGCTTGATTTTTTAATAAGCAGCTGCTCAGATACTGTTAGATGTTTTACTTTAAGATGTTCTGTATTTTTTCAAACTTAAACATAAATTGTTCTGCAATATATGCCCCCCAAAAGAATACGACTTTTATATTTTGATAGTTATTGTAACAATTGGAATAAGAAAATCATTTTAAAAAAAATAGCCTTATGAAGGATGGAGAATGTATGTAAATATACATCAAAGTTGAGTTTCTGAATATGTTTACTTCTGAAGCCACCTAGGGGAACATCTGACATTCAAAATAATCATACTGACTGGGGATCTGTTGGATAACGGACATGAGGCCATCACAGAGAAGTCAAGATTTTTGTCTCCCTTGAAATATACATGATTTTTGTCACCCTAGAAAACATAATATATTTCTGTCTCCCCAGAAACATAAATGATTTTTGTCTCCCTTGAAACAAACCTATTTTGGCTCCCTTGAAACATAAATGATTTTGTTTGTCCATGGAGTTTGAGACTCGCGGGGGCGTTGCGTAACTGAACTTTAAGGGCCAGATAATTCAATGCCAAATTCAAATTCATAAACCTATGTCATTTCAGACACTGCAATACAGTGGTCATTTTAAAAATAAATTTTAAAGGTGCCATTTTGGTTTAGCAAACCATCTAAAATTTCATAAGGTTTTTTAATTTTCTGTTTTGATGTGTTTCACCGAAGCATTAAAATAATAAATTATAATAGTGTTGGAAATCCACATTTGAAAAATAATTGACATTGTTCAATGGAAATATAGATATAGATGTAGTTGACAAAATACAACAGAGAAATGTGAGGGTCAAAAAAGTTATGGAAAAATGTAGCAAATTTACAATAGCAAAGAGGGAAAGAATTGTGAAAAGTTGAGCCATGAGCAGAATATTTTGGAACATGCATTACAGAAAGAGGATTATTAGCAATGGAATCAAAAAGATGATTTGACGACAAGCTTACTATCTAACGTGAATTAAAAAAAATACTAATTTGTTTTAAAATTCACAGCTTGACAATTTTTTAGAAAAATAAGTACAATATTAGCAGCCAACAAAACTCATCCTTGAACTATGTCTATCAGACATGCACGCTCTGGGCAATGTTTTCAGGCGAGAGGTCTAACAGATAAAAAAAAGCAAGAAAGTATCACATGGTTAAACTTGGTAGAAAACTGATTGAAATTCTTATTGAAAAATAAATGCAATGGTTGTATTGTACAAGCTTTTCTCATGGGAAACATACACTGGTGCCACACAGTACCACTTCATTCATGGGTAGGGTCATGTGCACACATTACCACTGTGGCCTCACAGTACCACTTCATTCATGGGTAGGTCATGTGCACACATACCACTGGTGACCACACAGTACCTCTTCATTCGCGGTGGGTGATTGGGATACATTAATAGGAACAGAGAGGGAAAATAAAGCAACAGCTGAATTATTTATTCATAATTCACAAAGTTATTGTATAATATGTTGACATTAAAGAAGGGAGTAACCTAGATCAGTATGTGTAAATGTGTAGAGGGTTGCCTCCTTTCTGATCATTAAGACAGAAAAAGACATATAAATTATCTAGGACAACCTGTGGCATATCAGAAGCCAACCCTGGGGCATATCATCTGCTATCAGTACATGGGTCTAACAGAAGGGCCCTATTCATATTCTATACTAAAAGGAACTTAGCTGAATTCTCGGCAATATATCAACTGTCTATTTGTATGTAATAACAGTAATTTTTAAGTTAAAGTTCATTAAACAACACAAATCTAGGTATCCATCGAACATTCTTCATTAAGATGAGATTACCCTGGGTAAAAAACAAACTGGCTCGCGCAGTACACATGTACTGTCAATTGGGAGTGGTGAGAAGAAGATTATTTGGCAGTCGTTAACAGGTTTATAATAGATTGATCTTCCAACAAGCTATGATTCAGGCACAGACGTAACGTTGCATCTGTTGTGTGTAACACAGTAGTAGTGGTCTAGCAGGTGAGACAATGTCTAGATAACCAGCCAAGACCCTCTAGTATAACACCTTTACACACGTTGTCAGATTCTCTCGTAACGATGGGACATTAACTAACACAGTCTAGATCTCTGTCTTTACACTATTTACAGACTTTTTAAAAATTCAATGGCTTATGGAATGCTTCACAATGTTAAGAGTAATATGGAAAAAATAACATTATTAAAATTACAATTCTATCGTGCGTATTTGTTCAGATCAATAATAGATGTGTTAATGATAACAAAATTAATATATTTTTTACTTGACGAAACAAATGTTTCAGACGTACTGATGCCAGTTGTTTGTGTCACTCTTTGTCTAGGTTGCTGAATTTGGATCACAAATACATTGTCATGCATCCACACTTTAATGTTATGCTTTGATAAAAGGTACGAATACTTCCTTTCAAGCTAGCTGATATCTTCCCAAACATTTTAATGGACAATCTTTAAAATTAAAACATCTCCATGTTTTAAGGTCATTAAATAATGTTCTTCTATTTCACACTAGGTTGTTCTGGGGCGCCAACTTTATTTTAAAAGTCCAAGTCAACTTATGTGAATGTTCTGCAGTGCGTTGTCGAATCCGTGTGTCCTGACAACCAAAAATTGGTATAGTGAATGGAGTTCAATAAAAAGGAGATCGAATAATCTAATTTTAGTTCATTAGATTGATTTATTTTTCACAAAATTTCTTATATATCCCTTTTCCAAATTAAAATATAAGCTCAAACAATGACGTCATATAATATTTTACGGCGAGAAACGCACACGCTCTGTTAATCTCGAAACCAAAATGATTATACTTTTACATCTATATTTTCTATTTTTAAAAATATGCTGATTATGTCCACTTAGCGTTACAGAATGACCTGGGCTTTTTATTTCTAATTTCAAGATTTTACTTGTAATTGTAAAGTGATAAAAACACACAAACATACACATTGTACCAGAATTTGAAATACGACATTCCTGACTTAAAATCTTTGATACCACAGTGACATATGCATGCCAGTATCAGAGTTGTTTTTAAGCATACATTTCCCCTATGGGATACATTGATTTGACAGACAAGATAGTAGATATAGTAGTACAAAAAAGAGAAGAACAATAAATGCTTTGTTACAGACCAAAGCTAAAATGTTGATCCAATTTGTTCACCCTGTGTATCGAGATTTCTTCCATCTTCCGGCACTACATCTAGCATTGAATAAGGCAACAACTAAGTGAACGAATGCATGGGACCAATGAATGGGAATGGACAAAATGTGTGCGTGCTCCGGCCACCTAAGTGCTGGATTAAAAGTTTACACACTTGCGTACTTCGACTCCTGGACCCAAGGGCGAATTACTCCATTTAAATATACCACAGTCATCCTCTGTCTCGTCTAGGCAGCCACCGTCTGTCAGGTTGTTGACATCTCTGGCAGTTTCACTGCGTCGTCCATGACGGCTCTCACATGCTGCTCTGTCCAGAGTTACCGCCCCCTGTGTGATGTCCTGGTAATTTCAACAGGGCACGGCCCCTTTCTGCCCCCGTAGGGGTACGCCGGAGCTTCATCGCTGATGACATCTGTCACAGCCTTACCGCAACTTGGGATGCTGTCAATGACTCCCCGTCAGCATCGGTTGGAGGGGTCTCGCCGATGGTACTGTGAGCTTGCTTCGTGGGGGAGGCGGGGAGCTGAAAAGCAAACAAGGTGAGGGTTTGTTGAAATTTTTCACTGCTTGCAAACATGATAAAAATTACAATCACAAGTTAATGACATTAGCCTTGATTGGCATAATAAACATTATTTCTCTAATCTTACTTAAAGATTGTACTTATGGGTTTAATAATATACCATGATAGAACATTGCAATGAAAATTAATGCTGATCTAGTAAAAATAAGTATAAAGTTATTAAAATAATTAATGTATTATAGAAGATTACATTTTTCAAAGGATTGATTAAAAATAATTCACGAGGAAAGCTGAGCGTTAAAAAGAGGAGAGAATAGAGAACGAGCAGGATGAGAGAGGGTTGTCGAGAGTAAAAGTTTTAATCGCTGTATATACTAGTTCCATAGCCCTTTGTTCATAAGCCTCCCGGCTCTTTTGGAAGATAAAAATATAAATGTGTGTAACCCGATCTCGTAAGCCAAACCCCAAAAATAATAGGACAGCGTAAAATAAATGGTACACATAAAAAACCACAGCTAAATCGGTCATTCACCACACGATAGTTTACTTTTGTTTAGGTTGAAGAACAAAGAGATTTGAATAACTAGAGAAAATGGATGTTCTATTTTATAGCATTCTTCTAGAGGACTTTTTATTGTATTAAATGAAAGGAAAATTGTTTTTATATTTATTTTAATAAAGACAGTCAATAACAACAGAATGACCTATGACCGCTCGTAAGCCAGGTCAACCTTTTCCCTTAGATTTGTCCCAAAAAGTCGGCTTTAGAGGAGTATATGCAATAGTTGTTTTTTTTAATTTAACATCAATTATAATCTTTTGTGTCACCATAGTCCATCGTTCTTATGTTTTAGTTTTTATTTTGGGGCATGTATGAATTAAATGTTTCCAAGTCATATCTCACAATTTAGGTCATATCTCTAATCTTTTTTCACACATGCCAGATGAGACAATAGGGCTTAAAGCTGAAACTCACAGTAATTATTAAAATGTGTAATCATTAAAATCATGTCTGTCAAACTTTAAAGCCAAAAATTGATCCTAGTTCTAGTCCAATTTAATGAGCTATGGCACCCACCCACCACCCACCACACAGCAGTTCAAAGCCCATGACAATCTTGGCTCTACTTCTCCAGCTGGACCAGAGACCCCCAATGGCACAAAAACTGGACAAACTGCACTTGACAAGGAAGTTTTAGCAATCTGTACAAATAGAGTTCTAAACTCATTGGATTTGTGCTCTACGAGTGGCACAGCAAATGAGAAATCCTCAAAGTTCATTTAAATTGTATTTTCCTGCAGTTATTTATGCTGATTAATACTTACTTTGTTTTTTTTAATCTCTTTCTTTAGAATCACAACAATGGTTGTGATTTATAACTATAATATTATAGCAAGAAACGCAGAGTATGGTGATCATCTTATATACCTTACCATCATGTTGTGTGATCTATAACATATTCATGTTTTTATTGACATTCATACATCATGCTACTGTTCCAGGCAGAGTGGCGTTCTGATATCCCAGCTTTTCATCACAAAAATGGTTTTTAAAATAGCTAAATATGTTTATCTGCGACGGGCACCCACCGACAGTTTAATGTACCAGGGAGAGTTAACTCTATTACTTTTCGGTTTCCACTGACCCAGCAGGTATATAAAGGGCTGTGGCTTCTTTATCCTCACATGAGAATAAGCATCTATGGTATCTAGGGTTACGCTTTAGTAATTCATGATGTACATAGACGGGCTGTACACTCCAGAGTGATAGGTAAATTCATAGTATTATTCTTATTATAGTGATTTTAAAATACAAGTTCAGGAAAGACAACCTATACTATACTTGTAGCTATTATGGCAATAAGTCAATCATTCGATATGTTAGTAGTACACCACAAGTAATAATAAAGTATAAGTTAACTGTATATTTTGTGATAATATAAAAAGGCCTCTCTACAGGTATAGAAATGTTCATATGGTGAAATAAGCTAAACAAATGGTAAATATTTCAGTTAAATTTTCAAAGCGTATTCAGAGTTGACAATTGTTGTACTGCAGTAAACAAACAAAAACAAAGAAAGCTGATAGTACCAGAAGCAGCATGAATGTCGCTATCTCAGTTGTCGCTATCTCAGTATGTCACTATCTCTAGTTGTCACTTATCTCAGTTGTCACTATCTCCGTTGTCACTATCTCAGTTATCACTCTCTCAGTTGTCACTATCTCAGTTGTCACTATCGTCAGTTGTCACTATCTCAGGTTGTCACGTATGCTCAGTGATCACTATACTCGAGTTGTCACTATCTCAGTATCACTATCTCAGTGGTCGCTATCTCTAAGTTGTCACTTTCTCAGTTGTCACTCACTCTCAGTTAGTCACTATCTCAGCATTTGTACACTATCTCATGTTGTCACTTTCTCAGTTGTCCTTGTCTCAGTTATCACGTATCGTCTGCATATGTCGCTATCTCAGTGTCAGCCATCGCAGATGGTCACTTATCTACAGTTGTCTACTATCTCAGATGTCACATATCTCAGTTGTCTACTCTACCCATCAGTTATCACTATCTCAGGTGTCGCATATCTCCTCCATTTGTACACTATCTCAGTTGTCACTATCGTCAGTGTCACTATCTCAGTGTCACATCTACCTACAGTTTCACTATCTCAGCTGTCGCTATCTAGTTGTCACTATCTCAGCTGTCGCATATCTCAGCTGTCGCTATCTCAGCTGTCACATATCTCAGTTTGTCACTTCTCAGTTGTCACTATCTCAGCTGTCGCTATTCAGCTGTCGCTATCTAGCTGTCCACTATCTCAGTTGTACTATCTTTCTGTTGTCACTAATTCAGTTTGTCAATATCTCAGTAGTCACTTTCTGCAGTAGTCACACTTATCTCAGATGTCACTATCATCAGTCGTCACTATAGCAGATCGTACTATATCAGCTTCACTATCTCCATTTTGTCACTAATCTAGTTTGTTAACTATCTCTGCTGTCACTATCGCAGTTGTCACTATATCAGCTGTCACTATCTCAGTTGACTCTTCAGTTAAATCAATTGGAAGTCTAGGTCACAATTATCACCAATAACTACTGTTGCAGAATCATACTAATAATATTATAAAAACAGCTTGGAGACTGTTTGAAAAATAATTAATTTTAAAACAAAATTAATTACAAAAAAAAACAATAAAAAAACAGTAATTTTTTAATGACTCCTGTATGAGATGAACACACAGAGAATAAACCATGAAGGACCCTTCAATGCACATCCCTGCCCTTGCGATTTGCGTGCATGTGTGTTCATTACACTTTCATATTTTAAAAAAACTTTACCCCTCCCTCCCAAAAAAAACCGAAATATGCTTCTATTTCTATGCAACTCAAACTTGGGTGCATTCTGACATGCATTAGTTTATCTTTGACAGTGAAATTCACTGTGTATCAATTATATAAATTATGATTGTATTTGTCTGCGGCACGATCATATTTATACTAGGTTAATTCTTAGGTCCAGTAATTTGTAATTTGATGTACTTCTCTAATGTGATAAATACTGATATAGCTGGAGATTAAGAGGCAGAGAAAGCAAGTTACTTGATGCTGAGCACGGGTGTCCAAGCTTGATGTTCATCACGACACAA